>JAWLRI010000923.1:61318-120243 GCA_034781795.1 Crypturellus tataupa | reverse complement strand
CCTCGGCCCTGCTCGGGAGCCGCCGCCGCCGGGGCCGCCGCGGCAGCATGTGAGGCCGGCGGGGCGGGGATGCTCTGGCTGCTCTGCGGCCCCTCGCGCGCCATGGAGAGCCAGGTGCTCGTGATCCGCATCAAGGTCCCCGACGGCGGCGCCGTGGACTGGACCGTGCACTCGGCGCCGCAGCTGCTCTTCAGGGACGTGCTGGTGAGTGTCGAGACGGGGGGGACACCCGAAAACACGGCGTTCCCCTCAGCCGGGGCTGCTGCGGGCCCCGGGGCTGTGATAGCTTCACTCTATACTCTTAAAAGCCGGGAAGAGGCGGCCTTTTTGAAAGCCTCCTCGCTTGGCTGTGTTTGTGTCCGCCCCGTGGAACAGGCACCGTGTGGCAGCGCCAGGACGCGTGGCTTTCCCACAGGGAGAAACCGCTGGCCGCGGTTGGGAAAAGGGACATTGCACTGCAGGATCCAGAAAAAAACTCCATTCTCACCACCATGGGTTGGTTTCCAATGAGCAGAAGTGGTGAAAAAGTGGCGGAAATGGAGCTGTGTCGGCCCTGACCAGTGTCTTCCCAGTCACCGCTTTGGTGGCATTTACAAAGTTGAGGTGTCCCTGGTATTGCCCTTCTTTGCTAGAGATGCTACAAAGAAGGTTTCCTCAAAGAAAGCTCTGCCAGATATTGTGATCCTGTTTAGTTTCCTCTATTATTATTAATCTTGGAGGCAGGACATCCCTGTCAGCCTGCTATACTGGA
Source organism: Crypturellus tataupa (assembly GCA_034781795.1). NCBI lineage: Eukaryota > Metazoa > Chordata > Aves > Tinamiformes > Tinamidae > Crypturellus > Crypturellus tataupa. The sequence continues at coordinate 119,492 of JAWLRI010000923.1, read as the reverse complement.
TAGGGAGGACATGCAGAGTGTCAGCAGGCTGAAGACTTTCCGTGTTGGGTCCGCAGGAGATTGCAAAATCTCAGTCGTGGTCCTTGTTGCTACAGCAGAGAAGCAGCTGGAGGTAACGTGGGCCTCAAAGCTGAACTGCACGGCCTGTGTGCCAAGTGGACTGAAAGTAAGAGCTATTTAAGATTAAGCACATGTTCAGCGGGAGCTGCAGTTTCTGGTTCACTCTATGGCTGTGCAGGGAACCTTGCTCCAAGGTGGACCCGAGCTCTGCAGGTCCGTGTCTGAGCTAGGGATGCTCATGCAGCCCAGCAGCATGTTCTGAGCATGCAAGGCTCTGCCATGAGTCTACAGTGCTCTTCAAAGTACTGAAAGAGCGTCTAGTGAGACACCAGCTTCCTTCCGTGAGGGATTTGACTTCTTGCCTCCATCCCATGGAGAAGGGCATGACAGCCCTTGACATCTGAAGCGTGTGCTTCCAAGGGAGCTTGTGATCCATGAGCAACACGGGACCCTGAGGAGCACCTGAAGCCATCAGCAGCTGCAGTGACCTCCAGGCACATCGAGTGACGTCTCCTGGGGTCTGTAGCCATGCTAATGTGAGAGAATTCAATGGGAAAAAGAGAACAGGTGAGGAGAGACTTCAACCTGGTACCTCTCCGGTTGCTGAAGACCCTTCTTCCTTACTGATGTTCCTGTGATAACTTCCCAACAGTCACAAATGATGACCAAATGTGACAAGAGTGCGTGTGACACGGGTTTCCTTGCACGGTCACAGTTACTGTAGCTCTCCGTGCCATTCTGTGTTCACTGGTGTTCTTCCCAAAATACTGTGGCTCTGTACCTTGGCACAGGTGTCCACTGCCTGTCCCATAGATGCTTCTACCCATGTAGCTTGTAAGCTGGGGGGAAGCAGCCTCACCAGAATTGGTTTTTTTTTTTGTGTTTCTTTAGCACAGCACCTCAAACAGATACTGGGAGATTTATCAGGTTGGTGGCTCCATAAGCATTTTGCAGCACTTTGAGCTTACTGTGTTATCAGTGTCCTGGGAAGATAGAGATGCTGGAGATGCCTGCTCATTCTCTTCACCCGGCTCCTCTACAGATAGAGCTTTGTGTCCAGCCTGAAATATTCCCACCTGTACTTCACTACTGGAAGAATGAGATGTCCCAGGTCTTTTCTAAATGAAATTGAATAGATTTCTGCCCCAAATCATGGTGTGATTGTAGTAGATGTGGTAGGTGATGATCTTGATGCAGTAGAAGATTGATATTTTCATGTACAAAATCCACTCTGGTGATCTACAAAAGGTTAAATAAGGAGGAATAAGTTTAATAAGCTCTGAACTGTCTCAGGGCCCTCATTTGTTTAACTGATTGTGTGTTGAGAGCTGCCCTCACAGTAGGCTCATGTGCTTAATTTATGTGGTTACTACAGAAATTAAGTGGAACAGGGCTCAGTGCGCTGAAGCCTGGGCAGGAGTAGGGTTGGCACAAGGTTTCCATCCTCCTCCCACCTCCACCATAATCTTCGCTCCCCCAGGAGCAACTGCAGCGTGCTTGTGTGCTCAGGTATGAATTAAAGGTAGCATGAAGGATGGAGACGTTCCCTGGTAAGATAAATTGCTGAAAACCAATAATCCAGTCTGTTGTTTTCCTTACTGGCCCTGTCTTTAAAGGGAAGATGCAGGAATGCAAGTTACCCTCCATCCCTCAACTCCTGCAGCCACCGACCGCGTGGGGCCCTCAATGGTCCCTGTGATTTCTGCTCAGGAACTTGCTCGTCGTCCTGTGCAGAGCACCACATGCTCCAACAATCCTAGCAGCTTCCTGCACCGTCTGCACACTGGATTTTATGAGAATCCATTTTGCTGTGCATTGTGTGGTTGCCCTTTTAGTAGCCAATTCCTAAAACCAAGCATATACCTCCAGGTATTTCATCTCAGTGGGCACAGGGTGGGGTTGAGTTAGCTCTGTAGTGAGACTCTTTTCCCTTCACCCAAGTCCCACGTTCTGCTTCATGTTCAGAAAACTCCGTAGAAATATCTTTGAGAATAACAAGGTTTTCTTTAACACGGTTCATGTCAATTTAACATCCTAGAAGTGTGAAGAGGCTCATGAATACGAATGAGCTGAACTGTGAAGCATTCCAGGCCGCCAAGTAAGATTATTCCCTTCTTCATTCTCCGCGCTGTGGAGTCGCAGTGTATCCTGTCCGTGCTCGTGGGCTGCCTTGTTGCTCTCAGGGCTGGAGACCCAGGGTCGAGCTCCGTGCAGCACATTGCAGGACACTTCCCCAGATTTCCAGGAACACTAATCCTGTCCCTCAAAGGAGCCCTTACAATTAGCTAAGCTGCCTAACAGGTATTCTGACCTTGCCAGTGACCAGATGTATTTAAAGGTATTGCACCATTAAATGCAATTTTAGTGACCTTGCATTTTACATTGAGCTGTCCAGATTCATCTGCCACAGTCAACGCTGGAGTATTTAAGCGCTTGGTGTTAATTCATGATAACTTCATCATATCATACTGATGTAAAACAAGATTTTAGTGATACAAGAACGAGGCCCGTGGCTTAAATATTTATGTCACTGTTAAAAGCAGTGCTTTTGCGTTTTCTGCTCTCGTGCCTTAGAGGTAAGTACTCTGCAGTAGGACTTTGGCAGATTTGATAGAATTCCTCAGTCCCAGTTGTTTTCCCCTGACTTTTATCCTCTTTGTGGGAGACTTTTTGCATACATTGTTGTAAGATAAAACGCAAACTCTTGTGTGTCTGAGCTCACTTGGACAATTGTTCAGGAGTCGTAGTGTTTTATTGCTTGTGATTACCGTTGCAATAGTAGAAAATCATCACACGTAGTCTGCTGAAATTCAGAATAATCCTTTCAGCTAGGGTCGCTGAGAGGCTGCAGAATGTTTGAGCATAGTAGTCTTATTTATCTGATGAAAATATTATAATAACACAATTATCATGTGATTTCTGTCCTGCTGCCTGGTATTTCTTCAGGTACATTGATTTAATAGTAGTACTGAAAGCTGACCAGAGCAAAATGGGGTGGTGGTGTTTTGTGGTTTGTTTTTTAAACCATTTATTTAGTGTAAGCCAGATTTATGGCATATAGTTCTTAGTAAATTTGGATATTATTATTTTTTTAAAAAGAAATTCTGAATGAAAAATAATTATAATGAAATTGGTGGTCACCATTGGTATTGTCCCAGCTGTGGGAGTCCTGCAGGTTTTGGAGCCTCCAGAAGTGTCCCCAGACCCCAGCCGCCTCGGTTCTGCTTCACCTGCTTCTTGCTGCTTCAGACGGCTTGGACACAGGCTGGGCTCGCACAGGAGCAGTTTACAGGTCGCTTAAATTATTGGTTAAGTCTAACACAATCAAAGTATGTTTGCTGAGGAATTTTTCATATTTAACTACACAGATTTAGAAATCATTACTTAACTGCCCTGTTGTCTTTCTAGGCAAGCCTTTAATTGCATGATAGAATAGAGAGTATAGCTCCTAATTTTATAGAGTATCTTCAGAGCTGTAGAACTATCCAAAGTGAAGGATTTTGGTCAACATAACATTTTGCATTGACTTTTTTGTTTGTTTTTGTGGGCTGTACACATTGGCAACCTGTATAGTCAGAATCGTTAGGTGAGCTGTATTGCAAACCTTTGTCTCTTTGTACACAATTAAATTGTATGCTATTAATTTATGTTAACTAATATTAAAATGCAGGAGAAAGTTTTAGAAAAATTACTTGCTGCAGTTTGGTCTGTGTAAATCTTTTTTGCTGCCTTCTCATTATATTAATTATCTCTAACATTGCACAGAATGTTTAATTTCCTTTTTTTGAGACTGAACAGGAAAAAAGGAATAAAAATGACAGGGCAGCGATCGCTAAAGCTTTGTTACGGGGGAGTGCTTAGCACCCCGAGATGCTTGCAGTGTGTATCCTTCAATAAATATTTTTGTTCATTAATTTCTAATCACTTTGTGACACTGTCAGTGGAAAGCTGGTCTGACATGAGGAATCAGGCAGCAGGAAGGGAAGGCCCATGCTGTGCGTTCATGCCATGCCCTGACATGACTTATTGCAGCCTCGCAGTGGCTGACAGCAGCACATACACTGGGAGGCCAGGATGAGTTAAATCTGAGCGCGTGATTTTTGCCGAATTTTGAGTAAATGCAGAGGCTAAAAGCAATCCTTTCCTCCTCTTGGGTTAGTTGTTCAGGGAGGTTTGTGAAGGGTTGGGATAGAGGTGCCGCTTGGAAGCAGAATGGGGTTTTGTGCCTGGCCTTGTATTGATGCTCCCTCGGACAGTGCTGGGCTGCAGGAGGCAGCAGGGAGGTGGAGGCTGCCAGCGCGTCGGTGTGTCCATCCCTCCGGGTGCTTCGACCCTACAGAACAGGCAGCGGACTCGAATCAGCGTGCCGAGTTTTGCAAAAGTCCAGTTCTGATGGAAAGCAATGAGGAAACTCAGAGCATCCCCGCACGGCACGGCAAGCCCCGGCCAGCAGCATCAGCAGCTCCTGCACAGAGCAGAAGCACCAAGACCTCCCTGCAGCTCCCGGGCACCTTCACACATCTCAGCCTTCCACCGCGGTGACGCTGCCCTGTTTCAGAGCTGCAGCCCCACAGGAGATGTGGACAGGTAGCAGCGTTACCTTGCAGGGAGCCCAGCTCTGCCCAGGGATTCCGGCCATCCGAGCGGGAAGCCCGGGCCCAGGGCACGTGCGCTCTGGAGTACAAAGTCATTCATAAGGCTCCGTTTTTATGACTTACCCCTGTGAGCCAGACATACATTTTCCTACAACCTAAGGACAAAATCGATTCTTCCAACCACAAGAACAGACAGCACTGACTTTGTTTGCAATTATGATCGAGTTATTTAAAAAAAAAAGTATCCCTCAAGGTAGCGTGGAGAGGAAGGAGAAGGACGCGGTGATTTATATTGATTTGTGTTGCGCACTACAAAGTTTGTAATTTTGGGGCAGTGGTGAGTAGCAGGTCTTAAAGTCTTCTGTCTGCAGCTGGGGAGCAATGAAGATGCTTTAAAGTAAATCATCTCGAGCATTTCCGGGTTGATAAATAGCTAATTCTTCTTTATGTTTTAGGATGTCATTGGTCAAGTTTTGCCTGATGCAACGACAACAGCGTTTGAGTGTAAGTATGGCTTGTATAAACTATCCCCCCTATTGTACTAGGGGGGGACTGTCATTTAAAAAAAAAATAAAATGTTTATGTTCGTTATATGTTACAGTTAAATATTTATGTGTTAATGTAAGTTTAATGATGATACTGAACTAAGTCATATTTTATTATTTAATCACATCTTGAATGAGCATATTTTTACAATATAGCTTTAATTACCAGCATGACCTTTACATGCTCTTACTCCTTGCTGCACTTATATTGCTTGAATTAAATGAAACATATAAAGTACCTGTAGGTTTAAGTTTAAAATTCTAATAATTTGCTGAAAAATAAATAAGAGCAGCAGCTTTTAGAAAATTATGGTGCAGCATAGATGTTTTATACCTCTATGTACAGCAGCACAGCTATACTCTGTCTTGGGGCCCTTTTATTCAAAACAGGTTGGCCCCAATCCAGAGGTGGTGCCTTTCCATTTCTGCTGGAAATGGGGATTTGAAATAGTAAAGGAATTTAACACTTATTTCCACTGGAATGAGTAGACTGCTGTGTTTCCCTTCCTTTTTCCTACTTCTGGGATGAACTGAAGAGTTTGCTTTGCTGCTCTCTTCATTCTAGAGGTCTCCTATCTTGAGAGTAGGACGTATAAATAGGTAGTTGACTTCAGCTGCTAGAGAAGGCAGGAGAATTGCAGCAAAATGCCACCTGCTGAGACTCGCACGCTAGCAATATGTTCTAAAAGGCCCCACGTGTCTTGCTGAGAAGCTGACAAGAATAACTTATGTACAGGATATGCACAAGTTACAGGGTGAGGTTGTCCGTAATTACACATTGTGAGGGTGATTTTATATGTATCTCTATTTTTTTGTGTGTGGAGTTAGGAAAGCTCGCAGTGATGACATGAGCACAGGTTTAGGCTTATGCTGACATATCTGCCTATTCTTTTCCAGTTCTATTTTCTGAACCCTGTATTTTTATTTTTGGAGGAATTCCCGGAGGGTTTGTCCTATCTAGAGGGCAGTAAGCTGCAAAGCAAAGTCAAATGTCTGTCTTAGATGTTATGCTAAAGTTCTCTTTCAAGTGGAGAAGACTCCTGCTGCTCCCTTTAGTATTTTTTATTACCACTTTCTACATATCTTTATTTTCCTTTGATAGAGATGAAATAACAAAAAAGGAGAGGGTGGCCATGCTATACAAATAGGGTAGCAATGCTGAAGGTGAGGGCAGATGGGACAGAAGAGAGCCTTGTGTCCTTACTAGAATTTTCCCTTAAAGTTTAGAGGTAATTCTGAGTGTAAATAATAAAAAGATATATTTTATGAAGCCTCAAGTATTACATAGTGCTTTGCATTTCTCTTTTCATATGTTTGTGCTCTTTCTCCTAAAATACTAGAAGCATAAGAAAGGAGACTAATTTTTTTCTTCTCCTGCAGCCTGGACATTTCTCCTGCCATGTTGTGAAAATAGGACTTTCTAGAGAGACCTGAGCAAAACCAGGCTTTAGACTTTGCCATTTTTCTATAATTTGCTATTTATTTATTTATTTTTTTACATACCTCCCACATCACGCATTAGCTTTGTTTGAACTTCATGCACCAGTAACAGTCACTGCAATCAGAGCAGTAGCCCATATTAATGGTACCATGTGTAGAACTTTCCTGGAAACACTTATTTCATTGTGTCTTCTAACATCTGCTTCTGTGCTTTCAGTTCATGTCTCTAGTCTGTCATTTACATCTGCACAAAACCATTTCCCCTGCCATTTAACTGGCATCTAAAATATGTTATGTATATTGATGCTTGATTTTTTTTTTTTTTCTGGTTACTTTATCCACATCAAATGTCTAGATTTTACCAGTAAAAGCTTCGTTCTCACCTGCTTCATTACTTCAGATGTGGATAATTGCATCTAGCGTAGCCTCCTCTGCTGTTTGCTTAATTATTGTTATCTCCAGTGTATCCCCCGTTGCAGCTTCTACCTGGGGCTGCACTGCAGCCGCTGCAGGACCTTTATGTGGGTTTCACCATTGTATTGCACAGTGCTACAAATAAAATCACTAACAACATATGGCCTGTTATGATCCTTTTATCCAAACTCTGCCATTTTGTATATTTGTGACACGCTGCAGATTTTGGGAAGATTGCTTCATAATATTTGTTTACCATCTGCTGCACTCTATTTGGTGTCTTGCTAGGATTTCTTCCTCCATTTTAAGTGACATTAGCAAAATCCAGCCAGTACGTAGGATTTTTTGGTTCTACTTTTGCTTCCCTAATGTGCTGGAAAATCATATTGCTGTGCTCTAGGCAAGTAGAGAAGCCTGGAAATATTTCTGAACCCATGCATCATATTTAGCTAGGTTTTGGGCAGCCCCCACTTTTATGTCATGGTAGGATGGCAAAGAATCTTTGTATAAAAATGAAAAATATACTTTTCTCCTGTTTTTCTTAAAAAAAAAAAAAAAAAAAAAAAAAAAAAAAAAAAGCCTTGCTATTTTAGACTTGACTTTATTTAATACCAGGTAATTACTCTGTTTGTTCCACTACCAGGAATTAAGCAGGTCTAAGTACTCTAGAGTTAATTTCTTATAATTTTAAATTGATACTGCATGATTTATTAATTATATTTTTTTTAAAATACATTTCTCAAGTGAGCACTGAGTTTACCTGTCACTACTTTTGATGGTCCTACCTCAGTTTTTCTTAAATTAGGCTTCTTTAACAGCTTTGTTCTGTTTCTCTTGCATATTTTTTTCCTCTCCTGCGTTTTGCTCTGATCCCCTTTGGTTGCTGCTTTTGTTCTCGCTGTTGTAGTAGCAGCTTCTTCCGTCTTCCTTGCTCTGCCCCTACAGTGCTACAACGACTTGGGTTTGGGCCAGGTAGCAGCTCTTCAGCTCTTCCTCCTTTCTAAACTGTTTCTGGGCAAGGAAACCTCAGTTTCAGTTCACTAATTCTTGTTACTCTTCTCACCATTCATGACTTGCTGCAGGCTCAGAGCCCTAGCAAGTAGTTCCAGCAAGCTGGCAATTCACCAGTTAAATTTCCAGGAGATGAAACTATTGTAGGATGTGGCTGAACTAGCTGGTGACTTCTCCAATTTTCCTGTTTCCAATGTCCCACAAATCTGTTTCGGTACTTTTTTTTTAAGTATGACTTTTTGGTTTTTTTTACATAAATTTTTGTCCTATTTGTCAGTTCTTTCTTCCATGTTTTAACGCTTTAGAGCCTCAGAGTTACTGTTTTTGAGGCTGCATTACTGTGTTGGGAGCGAGCAGAGGTACCCGCGTGTCTAATGGGGCCCGTTGAGGAGGAACCTGACATGGAGCTGGGGTAGGAAGGAGCAAGCGAAAGGAATGAAGGATTTAGTGGCAAGAAAACAGATTAGAGTAACTAACCCCACTTTTGATGAAGGAAACTGCCAAAGCTGAACTCCATCTGGGAGGACCGAGGCACGTAAAAAACGCTTTCCAAACTTAACTTTTCAATTTACTGTGGCCTTGCTGGATGCCATGGTGAGTGCTGCAGTGTGCAGGACCCTGCGCTTCTGCGGAGGGTCTGCTCATGAAACAGCTATTGAGACCAAAGTGGATGTAATTGTAAATATCGTCTCCGTTAATTAATATTTTGAGTCATTGTAAATTACTCTTTGGGAGTACTTGCTTACTTATGAAGTTGGCTTATACTTTTGTTTTCATTTACGTGTAACTGTTAAGGCAAAATGAGCCAATCTGGTACACTAAAATAGAAAATCTTATTTTTTCCTTTGTTGATGAATATATTTCTTTGTTAGATGAAGACGAAGATGGTGATCGAATTACCGTAAGAAGTGATGAAGAAATGAAGGCCATGCTATCCTATGTAAGTATGGTATAACAAGTGCTCATACACTTTGTTTATCAGTTTCAGTTCTCGAGGGTTTTTTTTTTTGCTTGTATCAAAGTGTTAATGTTAAATGATAGTGTTCACAGTATAATATTTCTATATTGTATGTAGGTGTTTAAAAACTGCATCACATTAGATACATGGACATGCTTGACTTTATTTTAAAAAAAAAAGAGCCTTGTACACTTACTGATCATATCATAAACATTAAGAATAATGCATCTTAATGACTTTTGCATTAGGTATAGTGCAGGCTAAATGGACTATCAATTTCTTGTATTTTTTATGCAGTACTTAAAGTAACGGCTCATTAAAAATGAACCCCTGGGCTCTAAAAATTTTTCAAAATCTACTTTCATCTGGAGACTGTTTCACCCCTCCTAACGCAAGAGTTACATTTTAGCTGCAGGCTCAATATTCATAGAAGATTTAAAGTCATATATTCTTTTTTTGTAATATGAGATATATGCATGTATGGGTATATCTTTATATACATAAAATCTCTGTATATAGATACCTATAAATATAAATTCTGTCTACAGATATAAAGTATGGGGGATACTTGCTGGAAACAACAAAAAAGTATATCTTAAAAATGTATCTTTAATGCTCCAGATGTGTAAGTGGGAAAAAAAAATCCATTTAATATTTCTTTTCAAAGCAAGAAAAGGGCGAACAGTTTCATGAATATTCTTCCTCTGCCAGATGAAATGCCAGTTCCATATGAAATGCACCTTTTGACATGAGATTGCTTTTATATTATGTTAATGGCCTTAACTTCGAACATATCAGAACATATATCCTGTGTGGTGCCACTCACATGTTTTTAGTAGAACTTAGAAACTTGGTTTAGTTTGGTCTTATCACAAACATGTAGTGCTTTCACTCTTAGGTCTTTAATTGATGACCAAAGATGACCAAAACCAACCATGTTTTGTACTTTCCTTTGTTCCTGCAGTTCTGTCTATAAACTTCTTCATAAAGCAGCAAGTTTCAGTTCCTGTTGTGGAGCAGGAACATGCCTGGATGCCCTAAATTTTGCCTGAGCCTCTGCTTTATGGCTCATTCTTGGGGATGTATTCTTTGGCACTTGGCAAAACAATGTTGTGTTGTCAGCTGAGAATGTAAATGCATCAACAGGCAAAACTTCTAATGAAATGGGTTTAGGTTTTCTCACTGGCCCCAGAGAAGGCTTCCTCGGTGTAATTCTGCTCCTTTGATATCTGTAGAGTATATTATGCTTTTTCTTCATAGCTATTCCACACGCCAGAAGTTGCCTTGTGAAGTCTTGGGTAGACCATTAGTCACATGGAAACCTGTTAACAGGCACCAGGTCGGAGAGTTTTTAGTCATTGTCAATGACTTGATGCTGAGGTGACGAAGTGCAGATTCCAGGTGATGGTGATCTCCGTAAACAGAGCTCTTTCAAGGGATTTGTTAAATCAACCTCTATTTCCCATGGGATGTGAAACTATTGTATTCAGAGTTTTCTATTAAAGAGCATAAGACCCTTGTGTGAAAGAAGGGGATAAAAATCTTGCTGCAGTCGAGGGGATTTCATATGCACTTTGGGGATTCTCTTTTGTTTTGTGCAATAGATCACTGGTGATGTTTCCCTGACGGAGCTCCTCCAACATACGTATTCCTTGTTGTTCCTTAAAAAATGTCTGCATTATTGCCATTAAACTGGAACACTTGAATTTTCCTGGCAAAATTTTACGATTAATCACGCCTTTGTAAGGTCATCTTTTTGCTATCCTTCCATTAATGGTAAAGCTTCAGTACATTAGAGTTGTGACTAAGCAACTCTCTCCTTTCCCTACAAATTCGGGGATGTCTATAAATGACTTCTTTCCACCTCAGCAATATTTCCTTCCTGAGTTATCTTCCCTTGAGTTGTCAACCAGGTGGCTGCTGCAGGTTTGTGTAGCCTCTTAACTTTCTAACTTCCTATAGTTGTCATTTTAGGATATGTTTATGAGAAAATGAATGTTCCATAAGGAAAAGAACGAATCTATCATTATCTTGAAGGCTATAGCAGAGGAAATAGTTACTTTGGGCTCTCTTCAGAAGGCCATGGTTACAGCTCATTAGACAGCAGGGTGGGATGGTGACATCTCATGGCTGTGCATAGTTCCTGATGCAGGATGGACTCGCAGTGCAACCTGTCCCAGCTCCTGAACACAAGTATCGTCACATGCCCTGTGCTCTGGCAGGTATTTATGCACAGGGAGGACACGGCCAGATGGTTCAGCATCAAATACCTGTGCTATTCGGGGCTTTCGATGCCTGTCTGTTCCGCTTGGCGTTTTGCAATATGGCATTTTACGTGAGGTTGTATCTAGGACGGCAAATGGCAACTTGTAGCCTAACCTGGGTGTCCCATGCTGGGAAAATGAGCTGCAGCATTTGGCTCCAGCAAAGCACGTGCACTGAAAGCAGCTACGGCCGCGAGGTGATTGTGCTCCAGGCCTGCAACAAATGTTTGGAGGAGGAAACAGCTGCCGAGTGTTCGTAGGAGGATGCAGTTCTGCTAGCGTGCTCCAAAATGAAAGTGAAGCATTTTGGTATAGACATGGAAGAATAATTATTTGAGAGTGCAGATCTGTACTATCAAAATAAAGTATTATGATAGGGCAAGGCGCTTTGCATCTTCCATTACCTTTTATTTTTAGGTTCCTTTGTTTCAAAAGTGGCAGTGATTTGGACAGATTCAGAGTTATTTTAGAGAATGCAGGAATACTTCATGTAATACCTATGCAAATGTTGTTGGGTGATTAAAAAAGCTATTTTTCTATTGTGCATTACAGTTAATTAAAGAGAGACATTGAGCAGCAGCAGAGCTGCACTTTAGCTGTTGTCTTGTATCAGTATAAAAAGGCAGTAATTTTTTTGACAGCCACTGATTGGAAAGTTGCTTGCAGCTTTCTGAAAGCAAGGGGTACATGCTCTGGATCAATAACTGGCAAATTTTCCATTAAAAAGAATACCTGAACAATGTTCCAAATAGCCACTGGCATCTTAATTTTCCATGGAAACCTCAAATGCTCATATGTGGAGGACAAGTCATTTTCAGACAATTTTTCCAGACTACTTGTTAACAGTTATTGCTGTCCCAAAAGGTTGACAGCTTACATGATTGATATTTCATTTACTTGTCATCACTGTTTGAGTAATGGAGAGGGCCACATTTCTTTCTCTCTCTCCTCTCTTTTTCTTTAAGAAACAATCTATTTTAGTTTATTTTAGTTTAGTATTCTGAAAAGTGCGTAATATGTTTATGCGATATGTATATGTCTGGAGGCCAGAGTGCCCCTTGGAAAAAAAATATTAAAAAAAAAAAAAATTGTCCCTGCTGTGGAGCAAGAAATTCTTTTACAGCTCCAGAACTAATAGGTGCAAGTGGCATCTTTTTTTTCTGAAGGGGTATGGGGACATGGGGAGAGGATTTGGCTTGTTATTCATGACTGCACAGTACAAAATAGGTCTATGGGGTGGTATGTCCCACTGTTGAAAAACTCTTGATCATTTCAAAACAGTGAACTCCTGCAGGGTCTAACTTCGTACAAACACAGTGAAAGTGCTGGCCGTGTGTTTAAGCTGTGCATTTATATATTTACACATTAATGTTTGCCAGAGACTCTACTCCAAAGTGGTGTGGTGAGATTTGAATGTGGGAAATGCTCTGAGCAGCAGGCGCGTAGGAGGCTGTGCCGCACAGATCTGCACACGCAGGTTCCCTCCTGTTTTTCTCACAAAAGGAACTTTCTTCTTGCTTCTTAATATGAATAAGAAAAAACAAACACTGAAACTTCTTTGCATCAAGCTAATGGACTATTGTAGCAGCTTGGGATCTCTGCACTGTAAAGGAAAGTGTGAATGAGGCTCTGCAGAGCCTCAAATGTGGTCAAGTTTCCACCTGCCATAAAGGTACCTGGGCCTGAGTGCGGCACAAGATCTGGAGCTGCGAGACTCACCCTAGAGAGGTTGGGATTTGATTTAGGGCCATCTCAGTAACCTCAGCTCATATCTGCTCATTACAGTTTGCATGTTTGATGCATGTTTATGAGAGGAAAGAAAAGTGTTTTATAGCATTGAGTAGTTAATAAAGTGTTTTTCCTTTATTTATGTGAGTAAAAAGCAGACTTTATGGGAAATCATTGGTGTGAGTGAAGTACACGTGTTCGATTCCCTTGAGATTTTTTTTTTCTGTTGACATTTAATCTTGCCAATTTGAGTAATAGCATCACAAAACAACTCTTAACAGTGACATTCTGAAGTCTTAGACCACACTCAGCTGGTGAAAATTAGCATGAAAGTCGGTGGAGCTCCACTGATTCCTGCTGTGAAAATGTGGCCCAGAGCCAGCGTTTTAGCTTCAAAGATGTTTGGAGATTGCAGGCTTTGGGATGTGCTCGCAATATCTAATACACATTGTAGGCAGAGGAGTGGGTAAAACAGTGCACTTTTAGTAAGGTCCATCTTCCACTGTGGTTTTGCTTTAGTAGATGAGCAGGTCTTGCTGTTAAACATCTTACCTGGTGGGTATTTGCTGCCTCATGTAGTGAGAGCCAGTCTGAAAGACTGAGTTGCTTAATCCAAGTTCAATTCTGCATTTAATCTCACTGTTTGTCCTTATCATGCTGGCACATCTCAGGAAGATTGATGTCACATTCAATATTTTCTGTCATCTTTGGTGTTGACTCTCTGATACTCACAGACTGTTTCTTTGCTTAGAGAAAACACAACAAAACAAATGAGGAGAAAGCCTTTTTTCATCAATGAACTTTCCCTGCAGACCTGTGCTAGCAGGCCCTGCAGAGTGCTCTGGTCCAGGGTCTTGTGTCTGCAGGGTATTTCTTGTAACGCATTTTTTCATACTCTTCTGTTTTCTGTTCATGCACTAAGAGACTCTGACTTCTCTGCTTATTGTGGCCCTAACTGCCTTGACTGTGCCTCAGTGTTGCAAAATTTTGGATCATTTCCAGATTCTTTTCTCTCTTGGAGTTCTCTTGATCATGTAATTTTTTGACTACATTTACAGTGTTTCTGTTTCCCCTTTCGGCGGGGGGAAAAGATCAGTCACTTCTCCAGATGTGCAAACTGCTGTGTTTGCTGTAAATGCCCCACTTGCTCCATCTTCAGAACCATTCCTAGGGTTCAGGTGAGCCTGACCTGTGTGGTTGGGCCAGTAACAGATCCCTGGGCTTGATTCAGCACAGCAGTGGCTACCACAGCCCTCTGGTCACGTTTCTCGTGAGCCACTTTATTGCATGAACATAGTAAATGGTAGGAAAGCGTTCCAAAATTCTGATATGTATAATGGCAATTAAAAAAAAAGCCAATTTAACACACTGTAAGTGCTCTTACTACTATTCATACATTACTGAGTAATCTTCTTGTTTAATCTCTTTGCAGTATTACACCACTGTAATGGAACAGCAAGTAAATGGACAGTTAATAGAGCCTCTACAGATATATCCAAGAGGTAATGCTTAACAAATTCTAATCAACAATGATTATATCAGTGAGCTGTTTCATCAACAGTTATGTTTTCAGAAGGTTTAAATGCACATAACATGATGTTTACCTCTTAATTTGGATAGAGGAATTCATTATTGTGGGGAGTGTCGTGAAAACTACAGTTATTGCATATAAAATAGCTAATTTACTGGAGTAAATTAGACTAACGAGATTCAGTTTGCATGTACATATTTCTGTACATTAAAAAACTCATTGGTGATGTTTTTGCATGTATTCAAACCGAAGCAGCCAGATAAGTTAATTTTTAGATACTTACAGTGGTTTTTTTGTCAAGTTCTTTGATCTTGTAGTATTGTTAATCAGTCTTAGTAACTTGGGGACTGTGACTGCTGGTCATTTTGAAAACTGGAACACTTCTACCACAGGAGCTGTATGGATGGCACATTTTATTTGAGATACAAGGGCTTAGCAGTGGTACTGAAATGATCACAAGTTACTAGAATAGCTCTTCTGAACAGGCAAGGATGTAATCAAGTACATGAGTTAAGAAGCAATTTAAAAATAGGTCATCTGCATAGTGAACAAAAATCTATAGGAAGCTACATAGATTTTAGGGAATGCACTTCTCTCTCTGAACTCAACTAATGGTTAATAAAAGACTAATACATTACATAATTCCTCTGATTCATTCACATGTTCTCAGTAGCCGGTCTTTAAATCTGTGGTTCTTAATTGATGAAACAGATAAGGCTTAAATTCTCCAAGTAAATCTCCCAGCAATAAATTAATTGAAATAATTAAAAATTAAACTCTGCTCACTTAACGGATATGATACAAATAATCATACCCTGAGTTTCCCAATTAAACATTCTCGGCTTCTATTACTTACAACTCTCTGAAGTTTGAATTGGGCAATTAACCAACAGGCCTCTCAAACACATGCTAATAAGGTCTCCAAAGGAAGCTGCCTTTCCTGGTAGCCTACTAAGCTCCTATGGAAAAGAGGCTTGAAATCAAGGGGAATGCAGAGGTGTTTTATAGCTCAGCCTGGCAGGGTCTGCTCAAGAGGGGTCTCGTGCAGACCTTAGCTGGAGGATGCTGGGGAATCAGCAGGATCTTCCCCAGATCAGGCTTAACCTGCCTTTAGATTCTGCTCTTGGGGTAACTGGGTTATTCCTGAAGAACCAGCCGTGTGGATTCCTGCTCCTAAGGCAGTGTTCCTGCATCTTTTCCCATTCGCTTTATATCCAAGAATAATCTTTGCTGTGTGGATTTGGAATTTGCCTCCATCCGGATGAGGATACACTGCAGTTTATTACCTCAGCTAATTCCACCCGTGGCTGCTGGGCATTTCCTTGTTCATGACTTGCTGCTTCCTTACTCCAAATTGCTTCAGAGCTGAGTTGCTGTTTCATCTTTCCAAATCACCTTCCTAAAACATCTCTTCTTCCTGTTTCTAGATTACAACTTTAACCATTTTGCGCATCTTTCAGACTCACTACCTGCGGGTTCTGCTTTTGCTTTTCTGCAGTATTGAATAAAATGTGGTCTCCTGCATTTTTTCTATCTTTTGGCAAAAAAAGTTCAATCTTGCCTCTCTACTGAATGTCCCAAATTTGCTCAGCCCAAGCACTCTTCTTTCATATCTTTTTAGCTGTGCCTCCTTACACGCTGCATTTTAAACCTTCATCAGTAACGTGCAGGCTTTTCTGCCTGCCATTTAAGGGTCTCCCTTTCCAAGAAATGTCTTCACAATCCTGCTCTTCCTTGGACTTTTTCCCTTTCTGCCTCTCAACTTCAGAGCCTTCCAGTTACTGTTTCCAATAAAACCTTGTGTGTTCCAAACCTACCGGTAGTAAATGTCCACGTACCACTCTGTTACCTTGGCTTTACTCTTCTAATTTCATAATTTAAGTCTTCGTTGGGGGTGTGTTTGGGGGAAAAATAGCAATATTTAGTATTTTTTGTAAATGTTTAAAATTGACTACTTGTTATCTAAATGGTCCGAGTTCTTTTTCACACTTGAAATTAAACTTCTCTATCTAAATGCACCACAAAAATGTATGCCCCATCTATGTTATATATATCCAGGTGGGAAATACAAGGCACATATATCACTTAGTGCATGTATGAACACTACAGTTCATATTAAAACATATGATTTTTGTTGCAAAGCCATTATAGCCAACAGAATAAATAATTCCTGACGCATTTTTATATCTTGTTCAAAATGTTGATTTCTACCTCTTGAGTAAAAATTATAGTATGCTTATATATATATATATATTAGTTTAGTCTAATATTTTCTTAATGCCCACAGTATCATAGTATTTGTCATTTTTAAGACTCACATGGTAATTTCTTATGTCATTTAAAGCCACCACATGGCCTGGCCCAGCCCTACTGATGTGTTTAATAACTATCATCTGTGTCCTTCTCACTAATAAATAGTTCTGTTTCCTGCTGTCAAAAATTGAAGTGAAATGCATGTGCATCAGAGAAAGAAAAATCAAATTCATCCCCCTTCAGACAATCAATCAAAAGTGACAGGCCCTTTAACATACAATTTGTAGGGCACTGTAGGTTTAAAATGGGAACTGTCTGTAACATGTTGTGGTTTTAACATTTGACAAAAGCACATCCGCGGCGTGGAAAAACAAGGCGATATATAGTGCAGGAGGCTAAGAAAATGCTTTCTCCTCGAGCAGCGTGTCCCTCTAAATCTGGACATCATAATAAGATGCCACCTTTGTACGGCAGTGGCCAAAATGTGGCATTTTGTGTTGCATTTATCCAGTGTTTGCTTTCTTGAGACTCACTGCTCCTGCACCCTGACTTATTTTTTTCATGTTTAAAACAGACTGTCTCTTGCAACACGACTAATTTAAACCGTGTGGCAGATGATTGTTTTAAAATACATCTTGCAAATAATTCTGTTAAATGTCAGAAAAAATACAGCATGTGAAAATGTTATGACAGAAGATATTGATTTTAATTTGAATTACAAAAAGCATCTGATCATTTTAGCTAACTGTTCTCTTGATTTTGATGTGTTTTAAGCAGAAATTAGAATTTATATTACGTGGTGTCAGAAAGCTCTTAGCATTTATAAATGCTCACTCCTGCAAGTTAAAAATCCTGGTTCATAATTCCCACTCTGGGTCTTGTGAGGCACTTTTCAATCATTTCTCTCTGCTAATTTTGGTGTCACCCTCATTTCTTTTTAAAAGATTCATTTTGAGCAAATTTGTAAATGGCCCTGATGTGTTCTACAATTTAGTCAATTACTGTTTCAGCCTGCAAGCCTCCTGGGAAACGGAACATACATGGCCTGAAGGTACGAATTTCAATAATTGTTTCACTAAAGTTAGATGGATTTGTAATGCTGTGTTCCACTTATTGAAATGTCAAATAAAACTGCACTTTCTTGAGCTCTGACAAGCAGATTTTTTTTATGAGGGTGGGAGAAAGATTCATCTGCTGAGTGTCGGCTGCAATATCAATATATACCGCTTTATTAAAAACCTCATTGCTTTTTTTCCCTTAACCTGTTAATAAGCTTGCTAAATTTTAATATTCAATTGATCAACTAATATCTGCTCCTAGCACAAGAAGGTAGTTTGCTTGTTTTTTTTTAAGGAGAAATACTTACATAGGTTCCTTAAATTAATATAACTTTGAAAGCGCTGCATTGAATTTTAAGTCATTTGATTCACTCAGGTATACTCAGTGCATTGCTTCTGTGAACATACCCATTTTGAAATGCAGAAGACTATTAATATATATATATATAATGGCTGTTTATTTTTCAAAATTATTATTTATGGTAGACATACCATTTTTTTCTGTATTACTAAACATTTAAACTAAACCTTTAAAGACAGTATTTTGTAGTGCATGTATTACGTAGCCTGCTAACCTACATAGAGGCAAGACCTCAACCATCGGCATGCCTAGCAACAAGCTAATTAACCTTCCGAGTGAAATGAG
Source organism: Crypturellus tataupa (assembly GCA_034781795.1). Taxonomy (NCBI): domain Eukaryota; kingdom Metazoa; phylum Chordata; class Aves; order Tinamiformes; family Tinamidae; genus Crypturellus; species Crypturellus tataupa. The sequence goes on along the minus strand of JAWLRI010000923.1, from coordinate 100,989 downwards.
AAATTCATGGCAAATTACAGGTTAATTAGAATAGTGTCCTCTGAACACAAACGACTGATAAAGATTCTTTCCCTGCCTGCAGGTAAATACACGAGCAGGGGCTGCTAATAATAGCAGTTCAGCAGTCTCGGATTCCCTTCCAAGCAATAGGTAAGAGTCAAGAACGGGAGCGAGTGTTTGTGTTTTGTTTTGCCATATTATAACAGAATAAAACCTGGGTGCAGTAGTTATCAGTGATAACTTGGTGAGGAATAACTTCATCAATACGCCTGCTGGGATGGTAAAATTGCCTTGATTCATGGGTCTTGTTAGACTTACGTTGCTACTTGTTCAGTAGACACATCTGCCAGGAGAAATGTCTTTGCGGGATGGCTTGGCCCTTAGTAAAATGTTGAAATAATGCATGTATTCAATACCGAGCCAGCACTGCATTTATTTTAATTGATCTAGTAATGGCTCTCTATCACAAGGTCTTTAATTTATTTAGCAGATTCAGGCCTTCCTTGCTGATCTTGTACCAGGACTTTTTTATTTTAAAATTTGATGCCTAATTCAGGAAGTTCATTGATATGTAATTAGGTTTTTAAAAAATACAAACATATTAAGTGCCCTTTTTCAGACTTCACAACTTTGCTGACACTATGCAGCTCTTTTTTCTTTAAAATTGCAGCCCTGGTTCCAAAAACTATTTTTAAATCTTGGAATATAAGAGAAGACAATCTTGTTTTAAGCTTTGTTTATTTTAAAAAGGAAATAGGAAAAAGGTGAAGCCAGGCTTTTCTTATAGGTGTAGAGCTGAGAGGGCCAAAGGCAGCAGTCAAACCTGAAGCGTGAGCATAGAAACCTCCAGAGGTCCCTTCCAACCTGAATTACTCTGATTCTGATAGGTGTGTGCAATGTATTAGTAGTTCTGCTTAACCTGTATTAGTGTGCGGCTCCCTTTTCCCTCCAAGAACAGTTTTTAAATAAAAAGGACAGGGATGAGCCAGTGCTCCTGTAAATGCAGGGGGGCCAAGCGTGTCCCCATCCCTCTTGTTGCAGTGATGGTCCCATCCGAGACGTCTTGGAGCAAATATGAGCAGCTCTACATAGCAGCCTCCTCCCTATCCGTGCTGCTGCTGCACTAAATACATCCTCCCTGTGCCCCGGGGTGCCTGGGCTCCCTCTGCTTTGAGCTGTTCATAAAGTGCTCCGAAAAGCAGCTTTCTAGAAGCTTCTTGTCACCTTACTTGGTGGTTAATTGCCATTCCTTTTCCAAAACCTTCGGCACTAGGAGTTTTGTTTTTGAAGTAATTGAAAGTCTCTCTTTGTTTCATGTTCACAAATTGTTAGTCACGAAAGATGACAAGATCAACTTATGTTTCCTTGGAAAACTTAATTTTTCTTTAAAGCAGTCGTGGGAACAAGAGGCCTATTAAAGAACAAAGCCACCAAATACAAAATCTGTGGTTTTGCTGTTCTTGTTAATAATGATCTCTGATCAAGACATGTGCTCATGCCTTTCAAGAATATATTATTTTGTACTTCTTTTATGACTTCAGTAATCAGAGCAGAATGTTTTTCTGGGATAAGTTTTCCAGAGATACTGCTGTGCAGTTTGCTGTGTTGAGCATGTGAGCAGTGGAGTTTGGCAGGAGAGGGGATGGAATCGTTATTGGTATTTTGAGGATGGGATTTAGCAGAGTAATTTGCAGCCGCTAATAGTTTTACTGATCAACTATACCAGGCAAAGAGTTGCGCTTGATTATTTCTGTTCTCCTAAAAAGAATAATATGGGTCATTTTGTCTTATCTAAGACTGATGCAGGAATAGTTTCCAATGAAAAAGAACAGGATACATGTGATGATCTGGACTCATCTCTAAATTTACACGTCACTGAGACACCCAAGTCAGGATTGATCTCGCCTGCTCCCTGTGCCCACCACTGCAGTCAGCTGAGGCCGTGAGGCATCATCAGAGCTTTCTGCCCAGGAGTTATATAAAAAATTATGTATCACTGGGTCTTCGGGCACCTGAGGTAGATGAGAACCTTATTTTTCTTGTTGGCTTTGAAACATGAGGTCTCTCTTCATGATTTGTTGGTCAGTATAGTCTGATATCTAAAACACTAGTTTGTGAAGGTGAAAGCAGTCATGATGTGCTTTAATTTCCATTGCTCCTCTCTTTCTGCTCTGTGTAGTCCGAAGAGTCTGTATAAAGTTAAATCTAATCAGAATATGTAACCATAAACTTAATCTGATGGCTTGTTCTTTGGTATGACTTTGCTTCATTTTACAGAGCAAAATGATGTAGTCATTAAAAATAACTGTCCTTTTCCTTTCTTTTTCCTATTTTTTTTTTCTTTAGCTTAAAAAAGTCTTCTGCAGAGCTGAAGAAAATACTAGCAAATGGCCAGGTAGGTGCACTTGGGTACTTGTTACTACCTAATACTGCAGTGCCTGCAATACCACGGATTGCCGGAGCGATGCTTACTGCTCATTAAGTTGTAATGTGTTCTTTTAATACAGAGCAGGAGAGACCATGAAAACCTTCATGATATGAATGAGTTGTGTGCCCTGATTTACTTTGATTGGCATGGCAATTTGCTTCCCATTTCTCAAAATGTGCTAATCAGATTTAGCTCCGAATAGATTGAAGTACCTCACACGTGTTGCGCTGCTGCCACAATTTCAGGGAAGAAAGTTAATCAATTTTGAATAACTAAGTCAACTGCTGAGTTGGAATGACCTTCGTATTTTTCGGGTAGTGCTTATTTAGCTGGTTCTTGCAAGGATCTGCTCTGCATTATTTGGAGCCTCCTTGTGGTTTTTGTTTATTTTTTGTTCTTTTAAAAAGAAATCCTAGAAAGCTGCTCTGTTATATATCCTGCTACAGATATTTAGATTCCAGCACCCAGAAGCGAAAGATTTAATGTAACAATTGAAGGAGAAACGGCCAAACGGAGCAGTCATTCCCCATCCTGAGCTGAACATATGTTCAGACCCACATGTGCAGACCCACAGTTGTATAATGGCTCTAAATATGCGCCATTAAATTAAACTCCCCGAAAAGAATCCCGGATTCTTCAGCAGCAACATAAATATGTTTTAATGTTTGTCATGGTGAAAGCCCTTTGATAGCCTTGGAGGCAGGCACCTGTCCGCTGCGATCAGGCTTGCCTATTAGGCTCTATTGACTGAGACATCTGTGTCACTGCAAATAAAAGACTCTTATTGATTTTCTTAACTGCTGTTCACTTCCCCTCCATGTTTCGAAGGCTGAAATCTTAATTATCTCAGATGCGTATTCAGTGCCTTCACACAATGACCTCTCCAAGCCTCATTGGCATTTCATGAATCAAGTAGTTGTAGTTGAGCGTGTCAAGAAGATAAAGGCCGGTCCTCACGCTCGTCCTTCAGTAGCACCTGTAACGTTGCGATCTCTAATAGATGAGAGTGCCCCTCAAAACGCGAGGCGAGCAGCCCGGCGCCGCAGCCCTGCCTGTTGGCTCTGCTGCTGTGAGTACAGCTTGGAAGGGCATCTTTAAGCCTGTCAGCAGGCCTTACGTGCAGACGTGGTCGGACTCCGTGAATATTAAACTGGCTTTTAAACTTTTAAAATGCAACTTAGTCATTCATACTATTGCTGGCTCCCTTCTGGAATACTTTTCAGAAAAATAGAATTACTGAACATGAGTAAAAACCTTTGTCTCACGATTGAGTTCATAAGCACAATTTGGCATTTTGTTTATTCTAAACAGTAGGAATTATTATTTTATATAACCCTGCAAAAGATCATTATAGATCTCTTTTTTTTCGTTGTACAGTTATATAAGGGAATGAAAAATCTTTTAATGATATTTTAAAAATTTATTATACCCACTAAAGGTAAAATTCGGAATAATTTCAATATTACCTCTTCACCCTTATCTAATGAGAGTTATATAATACTTTATTTCAGAAGAAAATGCTTTTCATTTTGCTGCGTTGTATTCTGCAAAATTTGGTCACAGGTTCATAACTGGAAATGGGTCTCTAGTTGTAACTTAAACTTTTCTTCCTTTTGGGGATTATGTCACACTTATTACTTAAATATGGGTTGGGTTATTATTTTTTATTATTTTTGGCAGTTTATGCTTTCAGGCATTTCTAATGATATTCCTCTGGTAGTTTCCATTTAGATTTAATAAGGAATTCATATTAATCATTAAAAGAAGGGAGCATGATTCTTCAAGATAATCAAATATTGACAGGTTAGAAATAGCTTTCTGCCTAGGTTCATTGATATAGGTGATGTGATATAAATATTTATTTCTTTTCTGTCACTCAGAGTAAATGCCACCAATTGATTCAGCATTGATATAGTGTCAACAGTTCATAAGAAACATTTGACTGGCTTGTGTTTTCCGATTAGTCTCTGCTCTATAAAGTGGGATTTACTAAATCTCTTCAATTGTCTGCTCATAGAGTGTGACTGCTTTCTGAAACCATTATTGCTTCGATTCGTAAAGCAAAGGTATGGCCAGAGGAGCCTGCCTCTGACAGGCTTCTACATATAAAATAAGGATTAATTGAGCATTTTGGTTTTAATGATTTACAAGAGATAGACACTGATTTCTTTCAAAAACACGAGGTATAAACAAGAGATGTTTTGTTTGCTGAGCCGTAATTGAAGTCCGTTTCTCTTTTGCATTAATTCTGCTAATATTGGCATCCGATCAAATTCGGGTTTGCAGGTTTAATATTCCGGTCCATCCTGTTGAGTTCCTCTGCATTGTGTTATCATTTTGTGATGGAGAATCCAGTTTTCCCAGTAAAATAAGTAAATCACAGCGTGTTTTCTGGCATCTTTATTTGAGCCAGTAAATCACGCTTTATCTCTCCATCGTTCGCTGGCAGATAGCTGCTCCAGCCCAGGCTGCCTGTTTCTCCCTGGCTTCCCGCTTGCTCTTTTGTGCGTAGGGACAAGCAGTGGTACCGGGCTGGCAGCAGGGGAGAGCAGTGCAACGTGAGGGCAAAGAGCTGCTGCTGTCATGGACTTTTATGGACTGACATGAAGAAAACACTTTTTATCACTTAGAAAGAAGCAGGAGGAGAGAGGGGATGCTTTATGGCCCTGCTTCTGCTCAATTTGTTGCTTATAAGTTGCATAACCACAAAAAATGTGTCCGTGTCCCCCACCTGCAGAAGCGAGGACATAAATATGTTCATTTTGCATACAGTTTTGTTTATAAGTACATTCCTGGGAGTGTATAAGAGATCTTTGCTGTTACCTCAAGGCCCAGAGAATTAAAGTTCTCCGGCTGAGGAGAGCAGAAATCCTTAAACAATCTCAGACGATGCTGTAAAAAAATTTCCCTCGCTGTCTAATTTATTGCAAAGGATCCAGTAGAGGTTCTTTATATTTTTCAAACTTCATGAATTCTTTTTCTTTATATGAAGTGGGTTTGCCCCCTCTTTATTTGCATTTTCTGCCACTGTAAGCAAGACAGATTTAGTGATAACGTTTATATTGAAAACCTACTTTGACCCTTAAATGGCTCATTCCACACTGCCTTAAGGTATCTAGCCCAGGTTTAACTACAATTCGATTATATTATAGCATCAACTTCTACTTTGAGTTATTTCTAGTTGTCTTAGAACATAAAAAAAATCAACCAGAAGTTGAACCTCTCAACTGAGAGAAATGTACAGAGTATTTCCTGCAAGAAACATCTTTTTTTATCAAGCAGTGAAAGACCAATGACTCAAACGATTAAATATTGCACTTTGCATTGGCCAAACGTGCTGAACGGGACTGTTGTTCCAGGCTTTTCGGCTTGTTGCTGACACTTGTTCCAGCTGAAACCAGAGGCCAAGTTCTGTTCTCTTAACTGGCACCCTATGAACGTGGATGCCTAAACATGGCCAAGTGACTGAAGGGCACGTGTCCCCACCGAGCTTTAAAAGCCCTTTCCGAGAAACAACTAGTTTAAAGCTATCTCAGATGTGTTTATGTGATCTCTAATGACACCAGACATTAGGTACTTTTTTAATCCCTTTTAGCACATAAAAATGACAGGCAGTCTTTAAGCTGCTAAGCCAGCTCGTGTTAACTGCTTAACCTGATATCCCATAAAATATAAATAGGTTATAGAAATAAGATAATGATTTGGTAACATTCTTAGGAAAATCTTGTTTAAGAAAATGAAATTCTTTTTTTCTTTCCAAGTGCACATGTGCTTTCCCAAGGTGCTCATGGTGATTTTTGGAGCGCTGGCCTGGCAGGCCAGTGTACGATCCACGTCGGGATGACCCGGAGCTCCGGCGTTCGCCCTGTGCGGAGCACGTATCGGGCTCTGCTCACCTGCCTGGCTATCGTCACGCTCCCTGGGAGCTGTCCCAGAGCAATGACAAGCAATTTGTTACGTAACTGAAGGAAAATTAGTGCCGTTGGATAGCAATTAATGAACTATTTGCACTGCAGAATATTCACTTTAGTTCATAAGCTTTAGTTCATAAAGGTTAAATTTATCTCTGTTGAAGCAATCCTGCTGATAGAACCTCTCCATTCGATTAGTATCAATTATGCTGATTCCAGAATAAGTCATAAACTTTTCCAGCCGTACGTAAGATGACAGTTTTTTGTTGGATTGTTTCCATTCACCTCCAACTTTGGCTTTGGTTATGTGCTGTTCTGGAGACCCTTTTCCTATCAGTATCTGTGACCTGACCCTCTTGAGCTATATTATATCATTCCATTTTGACACCTTTTATCAAACTTTAATGAAATGACCCAGGCAAACAAATTGTCATTAAACTTTCCATCACTTTGTCCCTTGGTATCGTCTTTTATAAATTGGACAGCAAATGTTGTATTGATCTTCTCGTTCTTGCAGCTGAACTTGAAATGACCCAGACTGCTTGTTGTTTATGGCCTAGAGTTGCTTTTCCTTGACATTTCCATCCACAGCATGACATCTCTTTTGTTTTTCTTTCTTTCTTGTGGAGATGAATGAACAAGACATACGGTATCGAGACATCCTCGGTCATGGCAATGGAGGCACAGTCTACAAGTGAGTGTTGAATTTCACTTAATTTTTAAAAATAAAATTTAGGAGATTTTCTCGCCTCTGTGTGTACAGTAAGATGTAGGTGGGCCATTGCTGCTGTGCAGAAAAGAAATTTTAAATATGGACTTTTTAAGAATTCTCTTTACATACTTACAAGGTAGCTGCTTCTGGGTGCTATGAGGACTGGTGCCTTTTTATTGTCTTTTTAACGCGTAGCTTTGAATCCCTCCTGGATAACAAGTTAATGTTCACAAGTGAAACTTGGAATGTCCTGAAGGGTAATGAGTTGCCGTCGGTATTTGCAGTGCAGGCTGCAATGACACCGATGCTCTGCCTTTCTCTAGCAATTCCAAATTAGTAAATACCCTTTCTCTGGCATAGTGACTTCCCTCCCTTATGAACAGCTTCACACACAGGCTGATGAATATATTAAATTATCAACTCCCCCAAATTTTGGTACTGAAGCTTTTACCCTGCAGCCAGTATTAATTTTAATATTGTAAAGATTATAATAGCAGGGAGAGAGTTTTCTCGATAGGAAAGTCCTTCTCATGCATAGTGCAAAGTTTAAACTACATAATGTAATATCTGGTACTTAATAGTCTGCAGTGGTGTATGAAAAATATTCCAGTAGGAATTAAGAAATCCATACTTTGTAAGAAAGCCCTGAGGGAGTAATAAAGGTTTCCTCCAGAGAGCTATTTACCATATACAGTAACCCAGCATCCCATTATGGTTTTGTTTATACCTTCGATATTTTTACTTTGATATTAACATTAAAAAAAATGTGTTTTAAAAGCTACAGTGCATTTCGTTTAGCTTCTAATTGGCTGCCAGTGCTGCGAAACAGCTGCCTTTGCTCCCCTTGCAGAAGGTTGATGAAAATGGGTTTCCAAAACCTTTAAGGGAAAAACCTAGTTCCTGCATGGACTCTTCAGGAATTAGGTTAACCTTGTCGGTGGAATGTAGCCCAGAAAGCTCTTGCATCCTGTGGCAGAATGATATTCCTACACTGAGGAACTTGCAGCAGTGATTTTCTTCCCTGAGTGCAAGAGAGCCTTGAGGAAGGGTGTTGCACTCCACAGCCTTCCTTACCCCAAGTGTTCCCTGCTTGGGGAAGGCGTTGAAGCCCTTTTAGGAAAGTCCCTCAGAATAAGGGAATCCTCCTAGGTTTGTCAGCCACTTTCCTCTGTCCCATCCAATATAACTGTATTGGGAATCTCTCCTGCTCCGTGTTTGTCTCACTCCAGCTTCTGCAGCCGTAGCCCAGAGGTGAAGCCTCACAAAGAGTTTTTGAGCTTGTTTAGTGGATATCTTCAGCGTGCTGGAGTTCAGTGCCTTCCGTCGTGCCCTATACGGACCTTGTTTGGAAACTGCTGGTCATTTCGAACCCCAAAGGTTCTGCCTTTGCTCTGCAGCCTGTTAGGGAAGGGAGGAGAAGATGCTCGTGGTGGGTCTGTGTGAAGGTGGAAAGAAAGAGGTTAAAGGAAGGAGAAATCTGCTGAGGAGGAAAACTTCTGAGACAGCTAAGACAAGAGTTGGTGAGGGTGAGACAGGAGAGGAGGAGAGGACTCCTGGGTGCTTTGCTAATCTTCTTGCATTAGGAACCTGCTGAACTTTGTGTCCAGTTGTCAGCGTGCCTGAGTTCCCTGCTGGCAAGGAAAAGCTCCATTTCACGTTTGCTGTGTGGATGAAGTCTGTAAAAATAATACAGTGCTTTTAGGTGCAGAAAGTAGTATAAAAATGTCACATTCTTTAACAGTATTGTCACTTAGGCAATATGTGCTCTGTGTTTTGCAGTATTCATACAGGGATTTTGGATAAAATGCTGTATAAAGCCAAACTTGCACCTTTTGACTTTTTCTTGCGTTTCTGAAGGGCAGCATAGTTATGTGTCTGCTCTTTGATTAATATTTTGAACAAAACCTGTTTTTCTCTTCCAAGTAATCCTCCTTCAGTGAGAGTCTGCAGGTGATGAAGGGAGAGGCGAGGATGCTCAGGGAGCAGCAGCGTAGAGCGCAGGAGGGAGCCCAGCGCTTTGACCCCAGCTTGCTGCAGTGCAGGGGCTGCTTCTGTGATCTCCTTTGTACAGTGTTTGAGTATTACAATTGCCTGGGCATTAGTAAAGTAAAAATTTAACTGTTAAAACATGACTCTCCTTATTTCTTAGGGAAAATATCTCTGTTCTACCTACCTTCTTCCTTTTTGTGTTCACATTTTAAATATCGCTTGCTGCAGCTTAACGGTGTTTTCTACAGCACGAGCATTATCTCACATTGTGTCAGGGAAACTGCACCATTCTCATGTATGGCTAGTTTCCCCATTTCTGAGGTTTGCTACTTTTGGCAATGCAAATAAGGGCAAATTATAAATCTGAAATAAGCTTTGTCCCAAAACTGGGCTTTTGCTAAGGTTGGCGTATTTGCCAGATATTCCTGTGTTTGCTGCTTACTCCGTTGGACTGAAGAGTTGCTCCAGGTTACTCCTTCACTCCTGAAGAGCTGCTGCTTGCAAAAAGCAGTGGACAAAAGAGGCACAACTTTATTGGGGCAATTTCCCCCTCTTAAAGGGGAGCCTTGCTAAAGGAGCAACCCTGTACCACAATCCACTAAGAAACTGTTAAATGGAATACTTACAGGTAGCTGGATTGCGCTAGTCAGAGATAGCAGCACACATATATTTTATTCCAGTAAATCAATGAACATTTGTCAAATAAAATTAATTGCGAACGTTTGGCTGTTTTCAAGCATTCCATGCAGGGGTTTGTCTCACAAGAGGCTGTGTGTAGTATCGATCTGAATCTAAAGAACGGGGATATGGAGGTGGTACCACCTTTTCTCTCTCCCCTCCTCTCTTTCCAGCACTTTATACTAAGTCATATCCATTCTGGGATGATATATTATGAGCGTTCGGCAAACAAGATAGTGTGTTGCAGCTCGCTGGGCAAAAATTTTCAGCCTCTCTCTCCATGTGAATTAACTACTATTGAAATAGTTTATTGAGATTGAAGTATTGATCACTCTTCATGCTAACCTTGGCTTAAGGGGGGTGGAGGGACTTGTTTTTTTTCTCTTTGAAAGACGCTATGTTTAGTTAGAAAATATATTTCATTTATTTGGATCCTTTACAACTGCAACTGTTTTATTGCTTGGAGAAGAGGTATCTTAGCTTTATTTTTATGACAGTATAATTATACCTTAGAAATACACTTGATTATGTAGCAAGATTGTTCCAGTATATTGGCTTGGCCAATATTGCTATACAAACAACTTTTCAGTCAATTGAGTCTGGTAAAAATCAATACTTTATTGCAATACTTCTAGTGAGAACTTGCTGAATCTAAATGTTTTTCCTGTTGTGAAAAGAGAAGGGATTTTGTGGTTATCTGCCATCCTATTTTTCCCCTACTTTTGATATGCTCTTCTCTTAATTAAAGAATAATAGAAATTGTAGAGTTAGATCCTGCAAATAATATCCTTTTTATTTGTTTGAATAGAGAGATCTTTTTATCAGCTTTATGTTTTAAAGGAGTTGATAGGATGGGGAATGTACAGTGGCTGCTTCACAGCAGAAAAAAAGTACTTGTATCTAAGAGCATCTAAAGTATTTACTTAAATTGCTTTTTTGAAAAATAATTCACTGGCAGGTCCCAAAGGCATTTAAATTAGGCAGTTTTCTGCACCATGTTTTAGTTCCCTCATTGGCCCCAGAACTCTGAGACACCAAGTTTTGGTAAAATTGCTCCTTTGCTTTAGTAGAATAACGTTCACATTTTGATTTGTAGTGAGGTATGCGCTGTGCCAGGCAGTCCCAGGAGTAGTTGCTTGAAATGATTTAGAATGAGAATACTCAGGCATGGCCGTTCTGAATCTAAATGTAACACAGTAGAAGTCTGTATCTCTGCTGGTAGTTAGCTCGTGAGGCTGTCACTCATGGGGCTTCCCTAAAGTGTCACAATTTCCTTCCTTTACGCATGAGCAAAAGGGATATTTTTTATCTCATATGTTCCAGGTTTTCCCTTATAATTGTATAATAAATTGTATTACTGCATAGTTGTAAATAAGAAGTGAAATGTTTAAAGAAGGTGATGGTCACTAGAGCCTTTTGGGTATCTCTTGATTTAAGGGATGTGTGTTGTGGTGTGTAAATCTTTTGGGTTCTATCATGAGTCTTGGGTAGCCACAAGCTGCATCACCCTAAACATCGAGTCCCCATGATCTCATAACCAATTTGTAAAGTTTCCCAATATCTAGAAAGGAGAGGCAGGGGCAAGGCACTTGGTTATCATCTTAACAGAGCTGCTAAACCAGACGGTTGCACTATCGCTTGAGTAATTGGAAGAGAAGTGGCTGTTGATGATGCACCGGCCAGAAGAATCGTTTAGCTGGGAAAAATACGGATAAATGCCGGAGCTTAATTTGCTTGAGCAATTTACTTGAGCAATTTTGCGGTTCGCTCGAGTTCTACAGCCCAGCATATGCCCGTTTCTTTATTCTCCATCTCCACCAACCTTGGGGTGCCCCATTAGCGCGTTGCACGCAGTGCGTGGCAAGGCAGCTGGGAGGTTGCTCTCTCTTGCAAGACAGCCTGCAAACTGCTCTCCAGGAAGATTGCGGATCCTCCGTGCCATTAGCAGGAAAAGCGATACCAGCTCTGGAGTGAAGGAGTTGGAGGTGATTTTGCTTGGTTTGAGAGTAGGGAAGGTGGAGATGGTTGAGCTGTGTTTGCTGGGATGGTGGAATTTTTTGCAGTCTCGTGTATCCTTGCCTCTGTCTCTGCTCCTGGTGCGAGACACTGGCACTTTTCCAGTATAACCAGGAGCTATCTCAGAAGTGTTTCTGCAGAGCAGGTTTATTCAAAAAATATCATATACATCTTAAATGTTGCTGAAGGCAGCCTCTGAATTAGGCAGTGCCCTCATCTTCTCGTGGCCTCCTGTAGAGTTCTCCTCTGCCTTTCCATTCATTGCCTTTTTCCTGCAGGAATCAGCAATGCAGTGATAATAATTTGCCTCTCTTTAGGTCTTTCTGTGCTTTATGCAAAGGAGACTAGTAATTGTCTGCATATAAATAGAAAGAGAGGGAAGAGGTGTTTTTATTTTTTAAATTCCCTCCTGCTCCCCCAAGTCTATCCAAGTAGCGACAGAGCCGGGAGCTGAGCCTGGATCTGCTGGTTCCTCATCCAGAGCCCCAGCAGCTCCATCACGCTGCTTCCATCCGCTGTGCTTTCCGGAGAGGATTCTCCTTGTGCTTCATGAACATCATCCCAGCACGGTGCGATGATGGAGGACTGGAAAATGCCATACAGGAAGGTTAAATATTGGGATCAGCATTCCTACAAATGTGGCTGCACGAAGTCTGCAAATCGCACCTCCTTTGTCCTTGTGTTACAACTGCTGAGCACTTCCCTATCTTTCCTTTCCCAAATTGCCTTCATTTTCTCTTTCTCGTGGTTACTTTGGTTTATTTTTAGTTGCGCTAAAAAGCATTGTAACGGTAATAGCTAAAGTTGGAAATCCCCCACAATTTCTGCATATTATCGTTACAGTTTAAACAAGACTGACCAGTGATTGCTGCTCACTTGCTGCTTTTGACCCCAGCCATCACTTGCTGCCTCATAAAATCTGTTATGCACAAAAGTGCATAAAATGAAGATAAAGTACCTCCTTCAAGTCTGACAAAAGCCATTCCTTTGCAGAATGGTAGCTGCAGTGAAAGTAAATAAATGAATGGACAGCAATCACAGCCTAGTTGATGAAACTGTTCAATTAAAGCACAGGCATTTACATGGTGTAATTTCCCTAAATTGCCAATGAGCCCCTTTAGACACAACCAGTGTTCAAATTGATTTCAGCATTGATTTTGGCTGAAGCTGATAAATTTCTGCTTGTTAGTTAAAGTAATTTTGCAGAAGACTTTGTACTGCAGTATTGAAGTGTTCATTTAGCTGATGGTTAAAAGAGGAGTTATTTACAGAGGCTTCTACTGTTGTTCTGAGATGGGACAATTCCCCGATCATCTTTTTACTTTTAATTTTTTAGGCTTCAGTCTACCAATCAATAGGTTATTGAAACTGATTAAAATGTATCCAGCCAGCTGCCTATGGCTGTTTAATTAGAAACTGGATGATTCTTAAATTAAAGTTGCTTTGTTTGCATTGTGTGCCCACGGTCCAGAGGATTAAGTGAGTAGTAATCCTGAAAATTTAGGCTGCTTTTGCTACTAATGAGTGAGGTGTTTTGTAAAAATGCTGCAACTTTATCTGCAGCTTCACCTGTCTTGGGAGATACCATTTTTTTTCATTGCAAATAAGTCTGTGTAACAGAGAACTAATAGAATTTGCAAGAGCCGAGCTATGCCAGGCTTGTAGGCATTGCTCCCTAAGGCAGAATGCTACTTTAAATAGAGGTTTTGCTTATGGAAGTGTATATAGAAATCGCTTTTTGCCATTCTACTGGGAGAACTTATCAAAGTTGTGTTTTAAAGTCCCTCCTTTACATCATTGCATCAGTTTGACGTAAACTCATTAAAACTTGCATCAATTTGATGTAAACTCATGGGCAGGACAGGAGTATCATGACTTCTTGCAAGTCTTTGCTGTGTCCAGGCAGAACTAAAACTTTAATACAAGCTTTTTACTTGAAACTGAGCCATGATTAAGGAAAAAACCTCCAACAATTATAAGTATTTAACTAATACCTAGAAAACTTCTGCTTTTGGTACATTTTTCTGGAACTGGCCTAGGAATTACTGAGCTGCTCCAATATTTGTCAAGCTGTGAGTGTCATGAACTCATCTCTTGAGCAAGTGGTTTGATAATGCGGAGGGTGCAGGTTTAGGGCGCCTTGCGGGCACACGCGGCCATCTGAATAGCCATAACCAGAGCTGTCGGCGGCCGCGCAGCTCGCTCTGACTCGTGTTTCTTCCAGAAATTAATTCTGCGACGCGTCGCTGCTGCGAGTCAGCATCTCGGCTGGCTTGGCCCAGCACTGCTGATGGAGGAAGCCCGACCTCCTCCTCCTCCTCCTCGAGTGCCGTGTCCACGCGGAGGCCGAGGGCTCCCTGTGCTCCCTCCGTCTGATCCAAACAGGTCGCGCTGAGGAGCGGGGACCGTGTTGCAAGGGAGGGCTGCAAGGAGAATGGCTTGTGCTCCGCTTTCAGCGGATGCCTCTGAATGCTTGGCTGCCATGGAAAAGGAAGATTAATATAAGTGGTACCAGATGGAAATAGTAGTGGATTACAGAGTAAAAGAGATGAGGGATCTATTCTTTATGCTCCGGTTTGGATGCCAAGGCTTTCTCTTTCCAACGGAGATGGGTTAAGTGAGACGTTTTGCTCCTGTGCATTTCCTTAATGTGGCTTCCAGTGCCAATTTTACTCTTCCGAAAAGTTTAAAATTCAAATAAAAGTATTTTTGTTTGTTTTCTAGCTTAACAGCAAATAATTTTGCTTTCAGTATTCAAGCCCCTGTAATGGGATTTTAGATAGAAGGGAGGCTGGTGGAGATTGCTGTTTGAACTAGCGCAGTCCCCATAAAAGCTCCTTTTCCCAACTGCCGCACGCTCCGGATTTCCTGGTTTAACAGCCAGGGAGTCGAGCTAATGTGTTTGTCTATTGCAGAAGGCAACAACTGTCAGAGTGTTTATTTCCTAGGAACAATTTGAATCTGTTTCTTTAGATGGCCATTTGAGTACGTGACAAGGCCATGATTAGAGCGCCAGAGTCCGACCAGGAGCCCGACAGACACTGGCAGTGCTATGGGGGGAAAAAAAAAAGAAAAAGAAAAAAATTAACAGTAAACCAAATCTGTGGGTGATTTGCTGCCTATAGTTTGCAGCTGGTAACTGGCATGTCGTTCTGCAATGCATAACACTTAGCGAATTGAATTCATCTTGTGCAACGTGATGACACAGTCATTTTGCTCTAGGTTATTTCTCATATGCAGGGAAATGTTCAGTTTGTCTGACGCTCTTCAGTGACCTTAGATCTGAAGGTACCGCTCGCTATTGCGGTCTCGTTTTGTGTTAGTTTTTAAACTCAGATAAGAAATTTGGGGCTTTTTGGTGTATCCTGATTTGTGTTATCGTTTGCAAAATGTTTTGGGGACTGAAGCAAAATCCCCTTGGGACAGAGGGACATGTGTCATCCCTGTGGGCGTCCAGAGGGTTCCTCTGCAGCTCCCCAGTGTAGGGCTGCATGTGAGCTGATCCGGATACAGGTAAACTGAGTAATATCTGCACGTCTGCTTGAGTGCAATGAGACTCTGACGTTTAACAGATAGGAACAAATACCAGGATGTGGAAACAGCGAGAGAGAGGATGTACTGAGGAGCAAAAAGCCCCAGGGCAGGTTTTTTGGAAGGTGGTGGCTGTGTGTTCTGACAAGGAACGTTGTCCCCGGCTCCTCGGCAGCCCCTCGCTAGCGTCCAGCGCTGTCACTGCATCATTTTGTCACATTTGCTGATGTCAGTCATATCTGCAGGAAGGGAAGGGGCTGACTCATTGGCACGGCAGACAGGTCATGGCTCTCCCTTGAACCATTTGGTCTTGCCAAAAGGAGTATCTCATTGATTAGGAATTGTTTCCGTGGCTATTGGGAAAAATAGAAAAATACATTTGGGTGGCCAGAGCGAACAGGTCTTCTAGACTGTTGCAGGTTCCTTTGATGCAATTTTTTAACTTCATCAGTAAGTGCCTTTGTAATATGATAAAATAATCCTAACAAATTATTGCTTCTAGGAAGAGAGAATCATTGTTTTGATTTTTTTTTGAGAGCATTAAACTATTTATTTGTAGTTGAAGGTTTTATATATTTTGGGAAAAGCTGTTTGAAGAAGCTCAAGGATCTTTGCCTACTTGGTCTGCGCTTCTGATGTGATCGTCCTTAAACCCACTAATACGTGGGCAGATGCTTTGGAATTATAAATGAGAGTGAACTGAACGTTGCAGTTTCCCTCTCTAGTGGTGCATGTTGAAACCTGAACTTGAATTGCTTTGCTTGTCCTGGCAGAAGTCAGTCACAGCAGGTAATGCCCCTTCCCATGTGCTTTTCAGTAAAATTTCTCACAGGGTGAATATGAAATAGGCTGAGAGGGAGAAAATGTTTGACATCTCCACTATTGTTATTAAGAAGCTTGTGCATGCTCTATTGCATGCTCCTTGAAGTATAGCATATAAGTGCTATAGAAACTTAGTTCCTCTACACATCTTTGATGTATGAAGTTCTCAGCCTAAAAATTAGGATGAACTGCGTTTTATTTTATAAACAGGATTGAGCTAAACCATCTGACATGTCTCTGCTTTTCTTTGTTGTAGACCTTAACAAAGCAACAGGGAATTCAGCCGCTGTCATTTTGCTTTTTGTTTTTTCAAAATAGCCACCACCTGCTTTTGACACATGGATATTTTTTTTCAGTTTGTTTTTTAGTGTAGAAGCCCTTTGTATAAACTGGGAGAGTGGGGAAGGGGAAGGAGAGGAGTTGGTGGTTCCCCCCAAGCCCTGTTCTGGTTTCCCAGGATATTGCTATGTATTTGCTGGAGCACGGGGGATACCCACACCGTATTCCACATGCTCCGTAGTCCATCCCAAAGCCTTCTGCAGCTTCCCTGCAGGGCTGTGTTCAGGTACAGTGCACTCCTGCTCCCACTGCCTTTCCTATTCCCCAAAAATAGCAAGGATTTTGCCCCTGAGCTGGGCAAGCTGCCACTGCAGTGTTCCCTGCGGAGAAACTGCTTGATTTTTAGAATAGAGGAGACAAAGTTTCACTGAAGGACTTGGCTTGCATGGGTCCCTCTGGGCTTTATGTGTCTAGGGATGTGCTTAATAGTCAAGGTTAATAAAATATTTGACTCAGCTCTGCCAGTCTTCCTTCGAAGCTGCTCGTTGTAATGGATGGAGAGGGCCCAGAAGAATGAACTCCAATGGGAATGTGAGCGAAGACATTTACATTTCTTTCCCAACGGGGATGTTTCAAGATAGGCAGTTGCTGAAAGCTTCTACCTGCACCATGGGCTGTGCCTTTGAATCGCCTGCCTTGCTTTTCTGCTGGAAGAACGTCTGGAAAAGGGAATGTCAGCGGTTCCTGCCGGGCGGCACTGCGCAACCCTATGGGACTCACTTGGAAGCCCTGGTGGCCTCTGCGGCCCCACAGAACTCCCTGCCCTCCTGTTTCCTGCTCCCTTTTTGCCCTTGACCCACAGCTTTCTGCCACCCTCCCTTTATGGATGGAGCCTGGAAAGCTTTTCCTCTGGGATGGTCTCAAAATTGCTCCTTCTGCTCCTTTTCCCAAGACTTTTTCCTTCTTTTGTGAAAGCTAGGAAAACAAGTTATTTGTCTGAGTTGTTCATTTGGTTAGGGGCCAAGTCCAGCTGCTTCTGCTAATGCTTCAGGAGTCAAGGGGAAGTGCATGGAAGAATGTTATCCCAAGGCCAGAAGCCAGCTGAGAAATCCGTCTGAATATGCACATTACAGGTGCAGAGTGCAAATTAGTCAATGCATTTAATTTCTGTTCTTTATTTTTTCTTTTACGTTGCTCAGCTGCTATTTAGCAAGTGTTTTCACTTGGTTTTGACATCTACTTACCTTGGCCTTTAGGCACTACTCGAATGTATTCCTAGGAAGGAAGGTTGCTGGTGGATCTGTGTCCGTTAGGCAATATCATTTGCTGCCATTTGCATGATTTGCTGCCGTCCTGGCTGATTTTCAGTTGGTGCTTACTGAAATGCACAGCGTTGCGGAGGAGCTGGTGCATTTGCTGCTTTGCATGGTCTGATGACCTGGTTCTAGATGGAGGAGTTTGTTTGCTTGCTTTGGCAAGGGGAAACACAGAAGTGTGTTGAGAGATGACCCTTGCGTTGGGCCTCCGGGTTGCTACTAAAGTATGAATATTAGTCTGATCTCCTTGTTGTCCAGAGGCTTGCTGATGGATGCACTAAAAATAGATATTTCTTCATACTAGGCACTTTATTTTGTGGGATTCTTTTTAGTTTATCCTGCTGAAGATGCACGAAGGTGTAAAATCGTCAGGCTTGAGCGGTGCTGACTGTAACCAGAACGATCAATTCCAACCTACAGTTCTACATAATATCTAACAAAAACGTTTTCCCTACACACTCATTGGAACAGGTAATTACTGTAGCAACTACAGACTAATTTGAAGTGTTAGCTGTTAATTAAAACACTGCGGAGGTGTACGGTTGTCTTTTGGTGTAACCAAAGCTCCCATTGAAACTTTATTAATCACTTTACAGTTATTGTGTTGGGGAAGGTCAGGACAGCTGAGATGTCCTATGAGTCCGGAGTAAACAGATTCCCCCTCTCCCAGGTAATGTGGCATTTGCAAAGCCGGTGGACACGCTGTACCCATGGGCACGGTATCTCCTTTGTGATCCAATTCGCAGGGATAATTAAATGTTAAATTGGTACTGTCAATGCTCTGTAAACCAAACCAGGTATCTGCCCTCTGCTGGAAATTTAACCCAAACTTCCACGGATGAATTAGCGTGCATCATAATTAAATAATCAAGTCTTCCCTTTTAATTCACTTGGAAACAGGAGATCTCTCTTATGGAAAAAAGATCAGCTTTCTTGACAAGCTAATTAAGTTGCCAAACTGTCCAGCCCAGTACATATTAAGCTAACAGCCGTTCAGCATGCCATCTCAACCTGTTCATTTGCTTATCATTTCTGCTGATCTTAAGTCCATAATGTTTTGCCACTGTTGAGTCGTCCCTAGTTACAACCCTTGGTTTGCTCCTTTGGATTCAGTGATTACGTGCTCAGCTACCAGGCTGTCACTTAGCGCTTCATCTGATGGGTATCTGCTTTTTGCACGTTGTACTGACATTAAAATAACAGTGATTTGCGGGAGCGTAGGGAGATTTACATATATTTTTTCCTCAAACGACATTGATTTTTAAAAGCTAATGCTGCTCGTTTTCATAAACGCTTCTCCGTAAATTATTAAATGAAGGTAAGGATTTGGAAACTCCCAAGGTCTTAATGAAATTATATAAGCACTCAGGGTTATATATAAGAGTAAACAACAGTCTTGCTCTGTACTACATATAATTTTGGATAAGAATAAAGCTATTAAAGCTTTTCCTCTTCAGTAGTAATTGCTAGAGGTATATACTGCTAAAATGTTATAAATCTTTAAAGTTGGTGCTACGTATATGGTATTACTGTGTGTAATGTCATAAATCAGTATGAAACAATAAAACTAGTGAAGAGGAAAACCTTTAATGGTTTTGTTTTTATGCAAAATTACATTGAATTTTTAGTAGGACTTTTTTTCCTCACACCTTTTTATTTTCCTGGAAGCTTATGGTTAGGAATATACAATTCATTGTTAAAAAAGCCAATTATGAACATTTCTCAGCAGAAATTAAGACAAACTGTTCTTGAATTATTGTGGGAGTTTGTCTTGAGTACATGCTCACATTAACAGTAACTCATTCTAACCTTATATACACACATGCTACTCTTAAATACAAATGCAGATTGCTCATTTCACTTGTACTTTCTTCAGGTCCTTAGATTATGATAAAGAATCAGTCATTGCCTGTTTTACTTCACTTTAATTGGTGCAGTTGTGCCTCTCTCTGCCGTACCACTGAAAATACCCTTAGGAATAGCAAGCTTAAGCAAGAAAGACTATTTTATGGAATTATGAATAAGGTTTTTATCATAACTTCATTGCACTGAAAGGAATTTTGAAAGCAGCTATATTTGTATGTGTAAGATTGTTATTATGCTGTATAAAATTCTTTAATGAGTGTTTGATTTTAAATGCTTGCAGATGTAAAAATACCTGCTAGAAAGCTCCATTTTGAGTATTTTCTTTTGGTCAATTGTTTTAGTCCAAGTTTTTCTTGAAGTGCTATGTAACAATTGGTTTCGAGTGCAGTGTATTAGCTCTAAGTCATTTTTCTGTGAAATTAGTATATAAGCGCTGCACATATGTATAGAGGTAATTTTATGTGATCTCAAGTTATTTAATTTTTTCCCTCATGCAGAGCATATCATGTCCCTAGTGGAAAAATTCTAGCAGTAAAGGTAAGATATTACAGTAATTTTCTCTCTCTCTCCCCTCCTTTCTCTCCATTCTGTCCTGACCTCGTTTTCTTTCCTCTCCTTTTTTATGATTGTTAGGTCTCGGTTTGTTTTATTGCATTAAGGTCCACATTGTATATGCAGGAGAACAACAGAGCATAAATCCAGAAAGTCCAAATGACCCTGAAGATCCTGGAATTCCCCCACCGGGGTGCACAGTTATTCCAACCCGGTCCATCCTCCCTCCTGGATCCAGGATCCAGGGCATCCGCAGGGCTATGGCCCATCCCAATGGGAGCAGCAGCAACGCTGCCTCCTCCCTGCAGCCAGGACTGCCCAGGGGGCAGGAAGGTCCCGGGATGTCACCCTTGGCCAAACTGTCCCCAAGGGCACGTCCTTGAGAAACCCCTGTGACCTCATGTCTAAATAAGGAGAATTTCCCCAATTTCTTTGTGATAATATTCTGTTTTCCTAGAAGATTTTGCTGTTTCAGCAGGTTTATTCATTTATTTTAGTGTTCTTTCCTGATGTATTTTTATCAGGCTGAGATTTTATTTTCCTTGTTAACGTTCCTCATAATTTTGCATGAAGGTGCATACTGAAGCCTGGCTGTGCTCAGATGAGTAAAAGTCATCTCCGAAGTGCAATTAAATCTGTCTTAAACTAATGGCAAAACTCTTACTGCACTCTGCCAGCTCCTGTGTGTAGAATTTAGTTATAAATGCAGTTAAACTATGGGAAAAAACACCAAAATGTCTTTTACTTCTCTGTAATGGAAGTCTGGAAGTCAAAGGTTTTTTATACTTAAAACAGGAGAGACTTCAGGAAAATAAATGAACTGGAATACTTGTAACACTTAATAGTATGAGATCTTAAAGTCGTTTTGAAATATAATTTATCAAATATAGAAAACATGGAAAATATAGAAATTTAAATTTAAAAAAGAACTCTAAATAATTCCTAGTTATGTGGAATAAAAATATTACTTGAAAAAGTCTTTACAAGTGGGATCCATCATTCCTGAAACCTCAAATGTGCATTTCACAATTCTCCAAGTTGTACAAAGCATAACAAGGTATAGAAAGTCTGATACGCAAAAAAGTTTATTATACTTTATATATTTATATATTTATATTTTATTTTATTATATATAATATTACATTTTATGAAAAATATTTTTATTAACACTGCCCCGAAAATGCTCTTCCCCTGAGTGCTGGGTGGAGCGGGCTGTGCTGGGACCTGCTGCGCTGCTTTGGCAACTGCTTTTTCCCAAGCGTGGCAGGGAGCATCAGCCGCTATCCGGGTGCGAGGCCGGAGCTTCCCTGGCTCCTCAGCCTACCCCTTCCTGAGCGCTGGAGGAGATGGAATGGGCAGGAGAGGAGGCGAATTCGCCCCTTGCGAGGTTAATTGAACTCCCCTCCAGGTGGCAAAAAGCCCTTTCCCCAGCAGCTCCCCTTGCCCCCCTCCTTGGGGGTAATTATCCCAAGGATCTGGGAGACCGGAGGCTCCGTATAGAGCTCTTCATGGTGGTCTTGTCACTGTCAATCAGATGCTTTCAGATGTGACACGGTGCCAAAATGCACGGTGTTATCATATGTTTAAATCAAGATGCTCCCAAGCTGGAGGCCAGGAGACCTGCTGCCCTGTGCTGGGAAGGGAGTCGCTGTCCGGCTCAGCCACGGGGAGAGGAGGCCAATTCCTGCATCCGGACAAGGTCATCGCAGGGATCGGTTATCCTGATGCTAATAGGGACGTCTTTGGAATAAAGGATCTGTGAAAGAATGGAGAAATACATAAATATATATTTAATAACATACTGATTTGATAGGGCAAGATGACATTCTGCAAACCTGTTGATTAAAATGTTCACAGCTGGTAGTTACTCTCACATCTTTGCAGTGCAAAGTAAACCCATGCTGGTACCTATATTATAGACAAAACTGCTATATCATTGCATATTTTATGTAAGCTTTACAGCTAGATAACATTCAGAGGATTTAATTGATTTTCTAATGTAATTTTTGCTTCTAATTGAAGGAAAAAATCCAAATGAGGAGTGGTAGCTTTGAGCGTGCGCTGGCTGATTGCCATTCTTCAACTGCTTTTAGTTTCTGCAGCTCTTGAACCAGCATTTAAATGGACCATTTGATTAATCATTTGTATACTGACTGTAATACTCCCAAATTTCCTTTGAGTTGTACATACTGTAAAAGACAATTATGTCGCCACAGATTAAATAAGTGAATTAAAACAGAATAGCAGCTTAATTTGACCTGTGATTTTGCTCTCGTTCCCTTTAGTGGAACGTATGCCACTCCAGCAAATGGATGAAGTCATCCGTGACAGCTTGTGATGAATTGCCGTATTTATACTGTATATTTTAATAGTCTCACACTAATTTAAATTGAGCACAGAGTAAATTATAATTCAGTCACTTGACTGCTTGTATTTAACTTGACAACTCATCCTTATTTGTCCTGGAGGTGTAGTGGAGAGCAGAGGAAATATGTTCAGGTGTTCCCCTTTTAAAAATTAACCCCTTTTCCCTTGAAATGGTAGGTATTCGAAGTTTATGTTGGAGCATGCTAAGCATTTTCGAGATTGCTTTATTTCAGGCAGGAGCTTGAGGTTTAGGCTCAGCTGCCTTTACTGTGATGCTTTATCCTCTTGGGAAGGAAACTTGTGGTTTGGGATCCTCCTGGCCCGTAGGAGGTAGGTGCAAGTTCAGCTTGTAGCCTGGGCAGAGTCGGTATTGGGTGCGGCAGCCCTGTGTGCCCATTCCCACCCAGCAAACGGGACGAGTTCCACTCCTTCACTGCACAGAAGCAAAGTGAATTTTGATAAAACAAATTATAGTGACCTCATTTTTTAATACCCGTCTTCAGCTCCATCAGCTGGGGAGGGGGGCCCATTTCAACTAGTTTTGAAATAAGTTCAGGCACCCGAGGCCCTGGTTGGGTGCCAGACCCGAGCTCCCGTTTATCCGGGCTCTGGGGCATCGTTGTCCAACCTCATCCGTGTCCAAGGAGCAGCCGGCGCAGAGCTCCGAGCTCCGCAGCGCCCGGCTCGCCGAGCGCTTCCCTCCACAAGCCCTGTGTTCGCAGCCTCAGTGCAAACTCGTTAACAAATCCTGCTCCCGCGCGTGGCGATCAGCGCTCTGCGAGTTCCCAGCAAGGCATTTTATGCTTGATGGGTTCAGTTTCACTTGTCTGCTCTCAATTCCACGAGAATCTCAGTTGTTCCTTTGCTCGCTAGGCTCTTCCTAAAGATGCTAGTAGCTGGTTTACAGTGGTAGCTCACTCGTGCTTAGAAGGTGGACCTCATTTTCTTAATATTCCTGGAAACTTTATGCAAGTGCAGGGTCTCTCTGTAATTACAGCTAATCAAACCAGCTAGAGACCTTTCCTCATGCCCGGGCTTGGTTGAGTGGCGTCAGCGCCGGGCTTGACGCTGATCTTGCTTAGCTAGTCCTGGCTTAGGCTGGGGAAGCCTTGACAGTGAGTGAGGCTGGCAGATTTCTCACTGCAAAAAGAATCGGATGAAACAAAATTAAATTTTATGCTGTTGACAAGATTAAGTCCTGCTAATACTTTAATGGGTAAAACACATAGTATTCCAGCAAATTAATTTTTAAGTTTTTCATGCTGGAAAAAAGGTAAGTTAATATTGTTGGCAAATGATTATTGATCTAGACAAGCTTGCTAACCGTTTCTTGGCAGCCCTGTATTACGGTTACAATTTAGTTTAGTGACAGCTTTTATAAATAACCCTAAAGCAAACTCTTGATAGAAATGGGTTATCCTTTTTCCTCTTAGATTTTGATACTGTAGAATATATGTTTGGAAATGGGCTCTCTGTATTTTGCCTCATCAGCAGTATATGCAGTCTATAATATGAGGTCTGTTAATTCTGCAAATCTACTGTGTTTTCCTTTAGCTTAAAGTATTTAACTATCAAGGATTGGATGGTAGAAGACTTAGTCTGGGAAAAATGCCCTGCAAGTCATTTTGTTTACTGCGGTTACTCGGATACTATCGCAGGGCTTAAGAAAAGCGTCTGAGTGTTCAAATAATGACGGTGCAGGAAGGGTCCACGTCCCAACCGGAGCCTGTTTGTAGCTCCCCAGAACAGAACGGGCCTCTGGCTGCTTGCGAGTGCCAGGGCACAGAAGATAAACAGAAGTTTTGTGGTTGTTTTTAATTAATTTTACCCTAGGAATTTAAATATTGTAATTAATTTTACCTTAAGAATTTAAATATTGATGAAAGATTTAATTAAAAAAAAAAAAAAGGCCCCAGATAGACCAAGTCACGATATATTAGGGAATCCGTATTTTGCCCTTTTAGTGCTCGGCAATACACTTGGAGGTTTAGGAATCTCGTTTCTATCGGAAGTGGCCACTGAGATGTCCAGATGACACTGTCAGTGCCCCGTAAGTCACATAACGAAACCCAAACCATCCCCAGCAGCCTCCCCGGGAAGGGCTGCACCCTGCAGAGCTGACACGGATTCCCAGGGAAAGGAAGGGAAAACTTTGTGGAAAATGTTGGTTTAGGCAGTGCTAATGCTGTATTTTAGCAACTATCTCCTTTTGATCCCTTCCTTTGCGAATGGCTCTGTTAAAATCTCCCTTCCACCTACCCCTCCCATCTTTTTTTCTCACATAATGATAATTAATATGAGTTTTCTGGTTTTACTTTGAATTGCTCACTTCCCTTTTATGTCAGAGCTGACCACACGTCTAATGTTTATATTTTAGGTCATACCCTTAGATATAACGCTGGAGCTCCAGAAACAGATTATGTCAGAGTTGGAAATTCTTTACAAGGTACTTTCTTTTTTCTTATTTTAATTATACTTGTTTGTAATCCTTCTACTTATGCAGGAAAATTTAAAATGGGTTTCTGTTTTTCCTTTCTTTTTTCAGTGTGACTCATCATATATCATAGGATTTTATGGTGCTTTTTTTGTAGAAAACAGAATTTCATTGTGTACAGAGTTCATGGATGGTGAGTTGTATATCTAGTGTGCTTTTAATTGCTGCAAATGTAAATGGGAAAATCCTGTAAAGATGTGTGTTTCCTGTATGGAGCAGCATGCAATAATATGGATTCAAAGTATAAAGTAAAATATTAATAGTTTTGCAAATAGTGTTTCAAAAACAGTCTAGTGTTGGGGTTCTATATATGCTGTGCTATGCTATATTTTCCTGAATGTAATTTCACTTTTATTGAAAATGTAAATAGAACAGAAATAAATGCTAGCTTAATTTGTGGTTTGATACTCGAGCCTTCCATACAATCTGTCCTCGCTGACAAAACAGCTGTTCCTCACTTTTAATGTTTTGATAGCCAAAACAGATTTTCTTTTAAAGAAATCTATTAACCCAAAGTCCTGGGTGTTTCCCGTGGAAATCGGTTCTTAATTGCAAGGTAAGGAATTATTTTCCACGGCAGCTGTTTAGCTGTGCAGCACTTGGTGCCTTCCTGAGCATTCCCGTGCTCCTGCCGGTGCGAGTCTCCTGCAGACTGAGTGTCTCCTTCCTCCCGGTCTGCTGCTGCTGTCATTATGGAGATTTATTGGGACGCAGCTTTGGAATTTTGTGCTGTGCGGCATTCTTGGACAAAAGGCTCCTCAAACAGGAGAAGTATCCTTATTAAAGCGATTTATAATCGTTGCTGCCCTCTGTGTACCAGCTCGGAGAGTGTCGCGCTGGTGACAGATGCAGTCCCCGTGTGTCTAGTGCTTCAACATCCACTTTCAACTTGGGGCTGTCCTTAACGAGCAATTCCCCGTTGCTCTTTGGAATTTCCCTACCGGGCAGCACTGCTGAACCGTTCACAAAGGTTGAGCTAAGCTGCAAGGAAAGGTGCAAGGATCTTGCATGTAATTTCCCTTGCAGGGAAGGCACCCTGGCAGGAAGAAGCCCTAACCCAAGTGTGAGCTATTGAGCGCTGTTGAGTAGCTGCTTTGTTTCTACACGTGCATAAATAAAACGCTTCAGTTTAGGAGGCCACATCTCGTTTTCTCCTTGTTAAAAGTGGTCTATTATTATTGTTGCTACTCTTTCTGTCTGTACTTCCTATCTCTATTCCAATGATCTTTGCGCCCAGTTTCCAAGCAGGAGTATTCCCTTGGATTTCCCTTATTTCCCAAGTTTGATGACGCAGTGTTACGTTTATTCAGCAAAGCCTCCAAGTCAAATTCTTCGGTGCTCTCACGCTGTGCAGTGTTAACCATTTCTGTGTTTTCTCCTTGCAAGGCGCTCAGCCTTGCAAATGTTTGTTAAGCAGTGCTCACGTGGAGCAGGAAAGCAGCTGCTCGTACCGAACCTGCTCCTCTTCAGAGACTTTGTAAAATGATGGACGTAAATGCTTGCAGTTCTGAGTTCTCGTTAGAAAAACCTCTAAGCCTTTAAGGCATCTCACGATGCCGCATGATGGTGGTGTTTACTGACCATGCAGAAATTACTTGAAATTAGACTGGAGCTGACCTCTGCTCCGCCTCATGTTGTGCACTCCTTCTGGCAGAAAGCGACAACAGTCGTTTAAAGGAAGAACAAAATGCAAATCAAGGGACCTTGCCAATATTTTTTTTTCAGACCTTGAATTTTAATGGGTAAGGATGCAGGTGAAGTTTAAAGAAAAAAAAATCTATTCCTGCAGAGGAACAAGTGTTAATATTGACAGATTTTTGGCCTTTTCACTTTATGGAATGGTCTGAAGTAGTTTCTGAATCCAGTCATTCAGAAATACCCCCTGATCCTGTTTGTCTGGAGGTGTCCTGTGCTAGTGAATCCTACTGTGACGTTTTAAAATCCAAGTATTTCCTTTATAAAATACCTAGGCACAGATACCTACGGCTTAAACTTGGCATTTTCAGTCTGCCTCTGTTGAGGTACTGTGACTCAGGGATGCGCACAGGGAAAGTCTGCACATGTACCACCATAGGGGGGAAAAAAGCCAAATAATTCCAATTTTGCAAATGCCAAAGCACAGAGGTGACCCTTCTACCTGCCTATTGATCTTAAAGATCAATAGAGATGTGAAATGAAGATTACTAATCTTTGCTCTTTTATTATCTATAAAGGGCAATATATAATAAAGATGTTGTTTGTGTAAATAAAGATGGTGAAATGCACTGTTACCTCTTCCTTGTGCCATTGCCTCTTTTCCTTGGAAGTGGTGAACTCCTGCCAAATTCCCATTAAAATGGGAGGTAGCAAGAGGTCCCCCAACTACCATCTGTAGTTGGGTTTGGAGACTTTGTCCACAGAATTTATCCACTAAATATTTTTCCCCCTTATAAAAGTAATCTCCAATTATTTGCATTTTTTGCAAAGCACTGAATTGTGTTTTGTATCTCTGTGAAGGAGATGGGCAAAGGTCCTTCCTGGGTCTTCGGGGTGTCTGTGGGACCACTGCCTGCTCTGGGGCTGTGCAATGGGGCCAGACTGGAGTCTGCAGATAAAAACTGTCCTTGTCCTCCTGCCTGAGAGCAGCTGCTCCTCTTCCATTTCCAAAGCTCAGCAGCCTCCCTGTGCTGCAGGAGGAAGGCTGACCTCATGCGTGTGTGTTCAATATGCATCCTGCACTGCTAGGACAAGCCTTTGGGACAGGATTCCGATGCTTCCCACTTTGAAATCCACTGTCGTTTCTCATGTGACTTTGGAAGGAAGTGAGGCCAAACCTGGGGCATAGAAATTCTCCAATTTCAGTCTTTCATCTCATGACTGGGGCATTTGCTAAAATGCATCTTGATATTAATGCTGCAAACAAAACTAATGTGGGTGGAAAGAGAGCTGAGAGTTGCTTTGTGTTTGTTGAGAGGTTGGTGGACTTTTAAGGACAGTTATTTCTGACACAGTTATTGTTCTATCGCTGATGGTGTTTTTATTAATAACCAAGGCCTAGAAAACCCTTGTGACTTCAAATCTAGGGCACTATTTCATTTTGTGTTACCTAAGCACGTTCTGTTTGTCCCTGCAGGGGGTTCTTTGGATGTTTATAGAAAAATTCCAGAACACGTCCTGGGGAGAATAGCAGTAGCTGTAAGTACTTCTTTGCTTTTGTCTTTCTGTATTGGGTTGTGCATTTAACACCTCTCTGATTTAAGTGCTCAGGTGCCCACTTGGGACACTACATCATTGTCAGAGTCCTTGTCCCTTTGTCTGTGCACAAGGAAGAGTCTTTCCTATCTAACACTCTCCCAAACACCTTGTCCCTGCATGGGGACACAGGTTTGGGACAGGTTGGGATCTCAGCATTTGGGGTCTCAGTTGGCTTCCTAATCTGTGCCTGCTCTACCTGTGCCTTTGTACCTGTTGCTAAGGGATCCAAGTGGGAATTTAAGGAATTCGAGCGTGTGAGTGATCAACAGGTGAGTTGCCAGAGGCTTGAGAAATAGAAAAGGACACTGTTAGTTTATTGGGATAAGCAAAAGATGTGAATTTGCTGGAGAACTAGGTAGCTGTTTCCTCATAGTAACCTTTCTAGGATGGAGCAGTCGTCTTAGTGTCCCCCGTGTACCCCTTAAATCCTTCTGTGCTGTCTAGTGTCTAAAAAGCAGCTCAGAAACCCTGTCCCAGCCCTTACAGTGATCACTCATCTGCCCCTTCTGCGGATCCTCCCATGATATTTCCAGTCTAAACGACCTCATTCTGCACAAAATGAGTAGCTCAATTAGCTCTGCTTCTCAAGTTGAAAAACGCAGTCCTCGTTATGAAAATACAGTGGTAGAGCACACTTTCTGGCTTATCCTGCAGTAGATATACGCATTAAGGCAAATTAGTAGAAAGCTGAAGTTTTCACATGGGCTGACAAAGCTGCCTGGGTACCAGCCACTTTCTTGCCCCTGTCTAAGACCCTTCATGCATGACCAGGCCTGGAAACCCAAGCAGACAGTTCAGGGATGGGCACCGAATTAGTCTGTGGTGCCAGAAGAGCTATCAGTGCTAAATGTCTGTTGGGTTTGGTAGCAAAATGTGGACCGTGGGCTCCTTCCAGCACCTGGTAATCCGTGGTCGTGTCTCTGCAGCCTTCAATGACTTCTAGAAATTCCCTAGTTTGGATTGAAAACTGAGATTGGGGAACAAAAAGAGAGAAAAAAATGTTCAGCCAGTGCCATGGCTCAACACAGGGTGATTGACCAATGTCTTAATAGATCTCACTGGGGAGAAACTGCTAAACAATTGCTAAATATAAGGAATACTTTGATAACTTAAGCAGTTTAAAGCATAACAAAGTTATTCTATCATGTGCCATTTAATTAAGTGCTGGGTTTTCACATTCATTATACATCAAGCTGACAATTTAAATCCTTTAATCCAACACAGGCAGCTATTTAGTCTCTGTTCATTGTAATTCACAGCTCTACTTTCTCTTAATTTGTGTGGCCTGCCCAGGGTGATGAACATCCTTCTCTGATGCTGTTTCCTCTAAGTAGCTTCAAATCTGCTCATTATATAGCCTAGCAGTTTCTTACGGAATTTGAATGCTTTTTCACCTCTAGTTCAGAGCAAAAACGTTTCATCTCCTCTTCCCTATGGAGTAATGAACGATAAGTCACTTACGACATTCTCATATTCCTGACGTTAAATGGGGTGTGTTGTGCAATACAGGACTGGCCTGTAGGCATTTATACAGATGTTTCTCCCCTTTCCTATTCCTCATTTCACTTCTTTTTGTATATTTACTTAATCTACTCTTATCTCTGTAGTATTGGCCACTACTTTTGTGTCACTTCTTCCCTATGCCACCTGGTGCAGCTGTCCTCGTCCCTTTCTCCCTTAGCCCTAACTGTGGTGCTTCAGCCCCAGCTTTTATGTCTTGATATTTTTTCTTTGCTCACCTCCCGCCTGACCCCTTCACAAATCTGTTAGTTAGCGAGCGTGACTCCCTGACACGGACGGTGAGCTGGTACTTAGGTTTGTTTTGTCGTTAGGATATTTGCTTCTGTGCCGTGCCCAGTGCGGGGAAGCGGGTCAGGAGAGAGGTGAAGGCAGGAGCAGGAGCCTTCAGAGGAGGAACTCGCCCCTTTGCATCCTCTCCCCCTCGCAGAAGGTGCACAGAGGTCTAGCCGACCCCGGCAGGTCCCTGCGCTCATTTTTGCTCATCCAGCCCAGCAAGCCTGTTGGAAGGGGCAAGGAAAGCCTTTGTTTTCCTCTCTATTTTGTCAGTGGCAGCAGCAGTGGCTCCTTTAAGTTTCCCCCAATGTCTGCCCTGCATCTTGGTGCCTGGCATTTTGGTAGAGCCCAGGAGCCCATTCTGTGGGTTGGTTGGGACACCTTTCTGCCAAGCGCTGCCCCTGGACACCACCATCCCAGCCCTGAACGCCTTGTACCCAAAGCCTAAAGGATTTTTGTTCATATATTAACAAGGAGAACGTGAAACAGAAGCTAGAATTTGCCTGGAGTCTGGGCAAAAGCTGAAGCTTTGGTAGCCTGGAAGAAACATTAGGTTTTTTTATCTATATATTTTCTTTCTACCTTCCTTGCGCCATGTACACAGAGTCATTTGTCTTTTATTCTCCCGAGACACGTACAGTGCATTAGTCTATTGAAGCTGCTTAGCTTCAATGTGTGACCTGCACATCTGTTAATTAGAAGCCCACTTTGCTATACTTGTAGAAGTGTTAAGGTGAAAGCATTTCCAGAGGAAAATGATGCAGGTGTATTTAGACATTTAGCAGCATTCAAGCATTTCCCTCTGGATGATTTGGATGATTTTCTTAAATTCATACAACAGGAAAGCAAGTGAGCCCATAAAAAGCACTGAACTACTGGCCGTTAAAAGCTCTTGTCTGATCTCAGCAACCAAAACTGGGAAATTCCAGCTGCTCTAGAACAAGATCTGTGTCCGCTCTAGCACAAAGAGAAGGCAGCATGTTGCCTGGTGCTCCACTCAGTCACTTAAATGCTAAACTACATTTAAGGTCATTTTGTTGCCTGCTTTGATCTTCACAGGCTGGGACTGAACTACTTGATTCATCTCTTCCTTGGCAGCCAAAAGGACAGGGCTCTGTGGCTGCTCCTGCTCGCTCGCTGCCTTGCCGGACTGATGTAAATACTGATAAATATAAATACACCCGCAGCGCGCTGCTTAGTGCATACAAACCACACTCCTTTGCCCTACAGTCGCTTTCAGACAGACTTTCTCATGACTTTGTAGGGACCAGAGGGGTGTTTTGTGCACTCAGTCAATCAAACATTATCAGACAGTAGCAAATACAACTACTTTTCATATGTGAATCCGAAGAGAGGGTTCTGGCTTGCGTAGTTTGGGGCTGCAAAACAGAGCAAGGGAATGAGGGAGGAGAAGCGCTGAGTCCTGAGCAATGAGGGACACGTCTGGAGCGACAGCAGAGCTCTGACGTTAGCACAAAATACACAAAATGATGTCAGCAAGAAGGGGAAATCTTTTTATTGTGATCTATATACGTGAAGGGCTACTGCTTTTTTTTCTTCAAAGGAAAAGTATATCTTGAGAACCCCAAAGTGATGTTGTGCTTACTCCTGTTTTCCTACTGCCTTGCATTTGTTTGGTTCTGTCAATATAAAATCTGTTCTACCTTTGCTTGCCACTTCACACATTTATTTTCGCTTCAATTTCTGAAGCAGTGACATTGTGCACTGTATTTTGAGTGCTAATGTTGATTGAAGTTCTCCCTGAAAGGATGTGCACTTGAACTGTCAAGACAGTGAGTGATTGACAGCAGCTAGAAGTACTTTTTGTGTCAAGGCTTTGTCAAGTCATTGTTGTAAAACCTACTTTACTGAATACCAATAATTCCTGCTAGATGTTCAATCAAAAGGTACTCTGTTCCTGCACCATCCTGGGAGAACGGTTAATCCTTAGTGTCCTTCCCTAATAGGCAAATTTGAGTTAGGTCATTTACAGCACCTTGCATCAGGTTCGGCTGCTTGGGGCACTCCTGGGTGCATATTTTCAATTTTGCAGCCAGCTTAAGGGGAGAAACTCCGAGAGATTCTGGACGGGAGAGTGTGTTTAACACTGTGTCTCTTATAACAGCTTATCCAGCACGTGCACCATAGTAAAGATGCTTAATAACTCACATCTGTTATTTTTTCCCCCTAACAAAAGTTTGCTTTATATCTATGAATAACTTTTTAAAGTAAATTAATTTTACAATGTTTCTGAAGATTTTAAGTAGTTTTTCATTATGGCATTTAATAATGAAAGAAATTTACTGCACTGAAAATCATTTTGATTGTTAGAGGAAACCCAAAATGTTGCTCGCCCTTTATTTATTTTCACATTGATATATATTTTTTTCTTCTTGTGCCAAGATGCTGTGCGAGTAGAATTCCCCTGTTTTGCTGCCCGAAAGGCAGAGGTGAACAGGACCACAGAATTTGGCACAGAATTTGGCTAAAGCCTTTTGTTACAAGTAATTACCATCTGAGGCCATGGGATGGCTGGGCAGTGAATGCGGGTTTAACTCTGAGGAATTGCCAACTAGAGCAATTTAGTGGAGATCCAGAATCGTTACTTGGTACACAAAAGAGATTCAGATTCCACTTACATTGTTCTTGGTTACAGAATACATTTTAAGATGAATTCCGAACCCAATAAGAAGGCTGAAAATTACCATGCGCTCTGTTCTCACACTGTATAATATTTTTAGCACTTATACTTGATCACTGTAACAGAAGTAATTTCATTTCAGGCTACTCATAGAATGCAAAGAATGTAGTTGTAGTAATTGTAACATGTGAAAAACTCTTGACTTTACAAATGTTTGGAAATGCTTTGTTGTTCTGGAGGTGCACAGAGAGAACTGTCTCAGGAAAATGAATGAAATGTCGTATCTTAGATGGAAACTCTGCAAAAATGTGCTCTGTTAGAGAGGCAGCAGAGGTGGTTTGAGTAAAAATAACCAGAAACACAAATATGTTGATTGAATCTTGTTAGATCTTTGGGGCTTCTAGAACAAAATAAATCCGGGGGAAAAATTGTTAAATGCAGAAAGTGTTGGGGTTTAATTACTTTATAGAAGCAAAACCTGCAGAGATGATAACTTTTAATACCCAACTGCTGTGTTAGGCAATTGACTGAATATCTTATTTAATCTTTATGTTATAAATACAGTCGTATTGGATTTGGAAAATAAGTAGAGTGGCAGTTGAATTCTTGTTAGGTCAGGAGGAGAAATATGTATTCTATGTAAGGAAGTATTGTGGGGTTTTGATTTGAGAGGTATTTCTGAGTCCACTAGCAAGGTCCTACAAACATTGATTAAAATGCACCTCATAGGTAAGGTGCTCAAGTATAATTTCTTAATTTGTAATTTGTTTTGTTTTGGGTTTTTTTTTTATTTTTTTTTAATTGGGTTTTAACAGTTTAGCTAACAGAAAGAGCAAATTCTCTGTGGAAAAATCTGCCATCATTCTTACTTGTTATGGACCTAATTGTATTTACTGAGGCTATAGGATGCAGTAAGGCTAGAATTTTTTCAAAATGAATAATATGAACAGAGTTCAAGATGAGATGTTCAGCTGTTCCATTCCATAGTAAAAATCATGGGAAGTAAATGAGGGAGAAGTATGGATGCACCACACAAAAAGGGAAAGGGAAAAGGAGTTGGAAATAAATTTTTGTAGAGATTTTTACCTTGGTTTTGTTTGTTTTCTGTCTTTTCATTTCACTGTGTTGCTTTTGCAAGAAGACAGATCATTATGTACTTTGTCTTCTGTGATTTTTAGCACCTCAGCAAAACTGGATGAATTAAAAATAAATTGAAGGGATTCAATATAAGCTGAACTGACTTCCAACTGATAGGGCCTAGGAAGAAGTTTTGTCATATGTCCCTAAAGAACCTACTATCATAAAGGCACAGGCAGCAGGTTTACATCTGTGGCCCATAATTTTGGTGTGTTTCTTTGGGTGTTGGGATTTGCTATTGTTGTTTGGTTTTCATAAATATAACATGACTTTTAATATAACATCATTTTACCAGTTTTGTTGGTTTTAAAATAGCTTTTATTTCTGCAGGTTGTGGTTTAGCCTAGAACTCGCGGTGTGTTTGAGGCGGCCCGTTGGAGCAAGCGCTGTGCAGAAATGCACATTTGGGCCACGTTTCTCAGTGAGGTTTTTGGCTTGCTGAGCTCTGGAAGGAAGTGGAAGGGAAGATCTTAAAGCAAATAACCTGTTAGTTAAGATACTGAGAGAGCACGAGAGATCCAAAGAGGGAACTTTCTCATCCAAAGCCAACATCTTTCGTCACGGTGTGGCTAAGCTCTACACCCAGGATAGACATTTCTATCTCCTCTTGATGCTGGAACCTTTAACCTGTGTTGTTCTTTTTTCTTGAATTCAGGTTGTGAAAGGCCTTACGTACTTATGGAGCTTGAAGATTTTACACAGAGGTGAGTAACGGCTGTTTTCCAACAAATTACCACGTTACTTTATTTTAACAACACTTTTTACAAGGACAGAGACCATACTAAGACCTGCTTTGGTTCCAATGAAGCTATCCAGAGTGAACCTCACTTATTAGCCTCAAAGCAGATTACCTGATAAAATATTTTACTGTTCTTCTCTTATTACCCCTTTTCTACTCCCCTATAGGCAGAACACTAAAGCACAGAGATTAATTTTACAGACATTTAGATGCTTAGGGTTGCAAAGCGATGCTCAGTAGAACTTTCAAAATCTATAAGGCAAATGAGATGCTTGACTGCTGTCAAAAATTGAAGATAAGGTGAAATTGCGAATGTCTTTCAGAAATCTCCTACTACAGCCACAAGCACTGCTAGAGGTTTCATCTCTGAAACTGTGGATCATGTCTTGTGAAATGGCAATGTATAATTAAGAAATAGTTTTAAGCCTGCTTGAACATACCAAAGCAGTTGATCATCATAGTTTTTTGATGTTTAGTCTCCTTCCTGAAATTAATTTGTATTTTTAAAAATCTTTTTATTTATTTTTAGTGCAGTTAAATTTTGTTAAGAATCCGTCTGTCGTGCTAAGTTGGTTGGTACGTGCTAGAACTTTCAGAAAAGCATCAATTTGGAAAACAGGAGAAAATGCTACTTAAAGAACAAAGGACCTTCTCCCCACCAAAAAAAAAAAAAGAAAACTGGCAAAGGGAACTCATTACATTTATAATGTTGCTCAAGTGTCTGCAAGTAACAGCCCTGGTTCCTAATGTTGCTAACTATCCTGTTTAATTTAACCCATCTGCTCGCTCAGTCCATGCACACAGTTGGGGAGTGCAGTAACCGACATCGTTTGGGATTGAAAGAGAAGTGTGGAGTAGAGAGGCGAGGAGAAAATTGGACGTTGTAAAATTGTCCGTGTTACGGCGAAGAGTGTTTCCTGGGGCCTGTTCTTGGAGTGTGCAAAGGAGGAGCTGGGTCTGGGAAGGAGGTCAGAACTATGTGGTTTAGGTGGCCGCTGTCCTTGTAGGATCGATGGTGGGAGCTGGGAGCCTCTGGAGAGGGATCCAGGAATGTATGTCCTGGGGGGGAAGTGCGCTTGAGGCTTCTGTGGAGCAGACCCTCGCTGTCCTCGGTGCAACGGCTGAGCAGGAGCTGGGACCCGGGCACCTATGTTCAGTTCCCACTCGTCTGACCGAATCAATCCCGCAGTTTATCCTAGCTGGGAGAGCCCTCGGACCTGGGAATAGTCCAGCCTGGATGGGAGGGAGAAGGCTGTGGCCAGGCAGGGAAAAGGGATCAAGAAGGAACCTGACTTTGATGCCACTGATTAGAGGGCGAGTGAAACACCAGGGCTGTTCATGTGTTTGACCTAGGGCTGTCACTGTGTTAAAAGAACAGAGATCCAGACCACCTCAGTGCAGGCCCAGGCTACCAGAGACACCCCATTCTTGATGAGAATTTAAACATTTCACCATTAGCTTGCATGTTCTCAGATGCAGGTATTTATCAGCTCATCTACTCCCTGCAAAATGCTGAAAATCTAGGTGCTTGCGCTGCCTCAGCAATTGCCAGAATAAATATTTACAAAAAGAAAAGGTGGCTGGGACATCCCTGGCTGGGTATTTCTCAGAATAAACTGCTCAGTCCTTGCCAAGCTGCTGTGGCATCTGGAAAGGAGCAGCAAATTTGAATTTCCTTTTGTTTTGAATCTTTCCTGCAAAGACTGCGGCCACTTACTCTGCTCAAATCACCTTGAGTGAATTGCCTCGTGGTGCAGCCTGCTTGCTGTCAGTGCAACGCTGGGTGCTCTTCTGCTGATCTCTGCTTTTGCAGTAAAGTGGAGCCTTCCCCTTCTGCATGGCCTTCCTTGCCTTGACCGGAGAGTGGAGGTCAGTTTTGATGAACTATGTGTGGTCCTTGCTGTTGTCTAAAGAAAACCAGAGAAACTTATTTTTGATTTAGATTTTTCTCTCCTTAATGTGTTGCTGACTTGGCCAAGCTGAGAACTGTGCTGCAGTGACACATAAGGGAGAATTTTCCTCCCAGGGTCCAGCTGTTTTTCTCCAAGAGATGGTTTTTCAGGACGCTGCTGACCTGCTTTTATATCTTAGAGATGGCTACAGAGTAATGCAACGTGAGGG
Source organism: Crypturellus tataupa (assembly GCA_034781795.1). Classification (NCBI taxonomy): domain Eukaryota; kingdom Metazoa; phylum Chordata; class Aves; order Tinamiformes; family Tinamidae; genus Crypturellus; species Crypturellus tataupa. The sequence continues at coordinate 64,362 of JAWLRI010000923.1, read as the reverse complement.
AGATGCCTGCTTCCCAGTCGCTGGCTGTTGGCTTTAATGCATCAGGAGACAAAGGAAAAAAAAGTAACCCTGACTTCCTTGCTGCCACGTGTAAACCAGGCCAGGTAGGAAGCTCTTGCAGGCCAAGAAGTCAAGAATTTCCTTGGTGGTGATAGCAATCATCACGAAGAAGCTGTGTAATGCAGTGCAGCAAACGGCAGTTTGTGACTAGATCATGGATTAAAGCAAAGGAAACAAACAATGAACGAGTCTTTTATTCCACATCAGACATTTCAGCAAATATTACAGCTTAACTTCAAAACGTACCTTGCAACTAATGAGGTGATAGCCGTGCATATTAATAAACGCAACGGCGGAGTCGTAGTCATCACAGCCACATCAAACATAAACAAAAGATTAACACCTACAGCACTTCCTTGGAAGATGTGAGAATGTCCCAATGATAAGTGTGCTCTCTTCCCCAGAGGATAAGGGGTAGAAATGGAAGGGTAATGAGAAATTAACTTAGATTTAAAACGGAATTAGCAATTAAACAACTCTAATGATGTACAAAGTCAAAGTTTGTGTAAAGACAAACTCAAATCTGTTAAGTTCAAGAATAAGTATAGACCATCTACGTTGTCTCTGGTACGTTTATTTTCTCTGTTCACACCTCCTTATTAAAGGAAATATATGAAATAAATGTTACCCGCCTGTCTTTAACTGCGCTGATCTGTAGTGGTAGGAATGAGGTCGTATAAACGTGTGTCCTCAGGGTGTCCAGACTGTCCTGGGCATCCTGGTATGGAACAAGGTTTGATCTCCACCAGGTCCTGGTCCTGGTGCGTGGGACGATGCGGTAGGGACAGTGAATGTCCCTGTGCATCCAGCGGGAGCTGTCGCTTGCCGTGATTTCCACCAAGGATGTCCTGAGCAACCTGCTGGGATTTGTCTTGTTTTGTGACAAAAAATCAGCCCTAGTGCCACCTACAACAAGACACAAAACTGCTAGGGTGTGTGTATGTGTGAGGGTGTTATATGTTTATAAAAATGTGTACACACATTCATGGGCCACTTAAGCTTTTAAACAAAACATCACGGCTCTGCAAAAAGCATGCTGCTGAGGTCATTATGGCAGGAAAATATTGTCATTCTTCCAGCTGCTTCGCTGCTGTCAACAGTAATGGTCCATGCGCTGTCCCCAGCTAAAACTGAGCTTTTGTGTCTCTTGTCTTCCTTGAACTTGGTGCATTGCATTTGTATATTTTGAAAAGACAGAAGAAGTCAAGAGACACCTTTTATGAATCTTTTTTGTTCGCAATCATTAATCTGTTTGCTTTTCAATACAACAAGATGACTGAAACGTTTGGCGTTCAAAACGCCGACCCTCTGACAGTTGTGTTTGCTGGTAAGTAAGAGCTTGGAGGTCCCATTTATCTGCAGAGAGGTGAAATGACTTAGATATATCATAAAGAGAACTTGTTCATCCTCCATAATGATGCTTCATACAAATCATTTGTATTAAGCAAGCACTGGTAATGGGAGCATAATGACCCCTTTTGGCTCTTGTTTAAATTCTTTCACTTCTAAACAGTAATATTAATCACAAGCAGATGGTGCAGAACATTATTTATGCACATTTGTTTTCCAAAAACAAAAAAATGTTTAACCCATTAACTGAAGTGTTTTGCAAAACAAAAAGGCTAATTTACTGATTGGGTGATTTTTCTTCCCATTTTCAATTTGAGAAGGTTCTTGAAGTGGTATTTTTGTCTAGGATTGCCCCTTCCTCTTTCCTTGAGGAAGCCCATGTATAACCTCCGGGATGCATGGCAAATACTAGTTTAACTCCCCCCCTTATGATGCTGTTTAAATAGGTGCTGCGAGGACAAATAAATATTTGTAGTAGGGAGGAAGGGGAAAATCTGACCATGTGCATTAGCCAAAACTGAGGGTCTTGATCCAGTTCTGCTCCCAAGAACCCAGTTGCAGCCTTGATGCACCAGAATGTTTCCCGTGTTTGGTTGGTTATTACTGACTTTGCTATATTTTCTACAGCTAGAAGTAAGGACTATCATATTGCGTTTTGCCTTTAAAAGTGTCAGTACAACAAAAAATGGATTTCTAGAGCAAAACAGCAGTATTTTCTGTGTAGATAACGGTGCCTGTTCTGCCGTTCGGTAGAATCCCGTGCAAACAGGGTACCTGGGCCGATCTGCCATATTTTTAGAAAGGCCCTTAAACAGGATTACTGCAACGCGCTGCGCTCCAGCAAGTGGGGGATTTTATATTTGCGTGCATTGCTCTGCAGCAATATTTTGCTGTCAGAGGAGGGGATAGGTTTGAATTCCTTGAATTCCAGCTTGAATTCCTAAAGTTAGTTTCCTGATGCTGTGAGCTGATGAAGGTCCTTGTGAAAGACTCTTGGCTTTAGGGAGAAGTTTCAGAAGACCCTGTTAGTATTAATGTTGAGCTTAAAATTAACAAACCACTTAAGTTGTATAAAACAGTACTGAGCACTTCTGCTTTTTTAAACTGGATTTTTTACCTCGGTTATAGGAAAGCATTTAATCAGTTTGTTAATTGAAGTTATCCATTTTTACATTACAGAGACAAATTAAGCAAGCTACTGTGGTACCAGGAAACATCTGCTAAGCAAAGGCAAACTTAATGATAAGCAAAATTAGGTTCTTTCCTAGTTGCCTTTCATCCATCTGCGCCCAACTAGTGTTCGCTTTGAAGGAAGGCAGAGACACGAGCTATTACTTTTAATCCGGAATGACAGAAGAAAGCGGCGATTAGGCAAAGCTCTAATCTTCCCAGGTCTAAGCCAGGCCGCATCTCCCTCATCCTGCCTTCCAGCTGGCGTCCCTGGAAGGGGAAGATGCTCCACGCTTCTCCCTCTAAACTTAGGCTAAACATTAGTTTATTCACATGTGAATTTTGCAGTATGTAATGGATTTATTTCTTAAATTATAAAAACCTTTATTTCTCCCTATTGTCTTTCGGCTCATTAAGTTTTGACCTGTTCATGGTCTACAAGACAGGTTGTTCCCTGCTTTTTC
>JAWLRI010000923.1:37500-61218 GCA_034781795.1 Crypturellus tataupa | reverse complement strand
TTAGGCTAAACATTAGTTTATTCACATGTGAATTTTGCAGTATGTAATGGATTTATTTCTTAAATTATAAAAACCTTAAAAATACCCTTCTTTCTCCCTATTGTCTTTCGGCTCATTAAGTTTTGACCTGTTCATGGTCTACAAGACAGGTTGTTCCCTGCTTTTTCCTGCAACAGGTTTTTCTGTATTTGAAACCTTCCAGCATCTCTCCTCTGTCTTCTCCATTTCATATCATAATCTGTCTAGGCAGTTGTTTTATCCTCTATTTATGCAGTTGATTAATCTCTGCCTAAATGTGGTGCTTTCGTTTTATTTGAATTTGTAATTGAATTTCATCGAATTATTTTCATTTTGATTCACCCGCTTGAATTTTGGATTTTGAATTTTGAAATTGAATTTCATCGTATCTTTTTCATTTTGATTCACCTTATCCAAACCCTTCTGACTTCCCAGCCCCATCCTTCAGGGCGCTCTGTCCATCCCAGATTGGTGTCATCTGCAAATTTAATAACAGGATTTATTGGTATTAAAGCGTTGCGGATACCACGTTGCCTGTGCTAAGGGCTGTGATAAACCAAAGGATTTGAAGTCTCTCCGAAGTGTTCCCCATTCCCGCGTATTGTGGCAATATTCATAAATATCTGTGTACGCAAGGTGCATGTAACATGGATTAAGTCCCAGTTTGGTGTCTCGGCAGACGTGAAGCCCTCCAACATGCTGGTGAACACGCGCGGACAGGTGAAGCTGTGCGACTTCGGAGTTAGCACGCAGGTAATTCCCAGCGCCGCGGGGCGAGCGCTGCTCATTTTCAATCTCCGCGTGACTTTTCTTTCCATCTGAATATGATTGTTCATTGTTTAATGACAGTAAAAACTGCTGATATTGTAATTACTACTTACGAATAGCAAACTTCATTGATATGCAGCTTTGATATGAAAGCGTTTCGGCCAGACAAAAGGGAGGGCAGAGCGAGAGATGTGTCTGGGGAGCCCAACTGGCCCACAATAAAAATTAATATTGGGAGCAACAATAGTGGTGGGCTTTTACAATGTGCAGCACAAATTTTAATTAATTTCCATTTTGGGCCTCCCTGGAGAACTTCGCTGAGAGTGACCCGTGAGCTTGCTGTGATGTTGATTTGAATTTCAGCACCTTTCCTCCCAGCCAAACACGAGGACCAAAGAGAAGGTCAGCCTCGTATTATAACTTGTCAGAGGCTGTTGTCCCTCCAGCGTATTTAGTGCTCGTTGCCTTCGCCTGATGAGCGCGGCTTTATTCGCATCTTGACTGAAGAATGAGCGCGCTCAATCCGGCTTCAAATTGACTTTTTATATCAGACGGGTTTGGGGTACTAAAGCGCTAAGCATCCTGTTTAACAGAATTGTTTAAGGTTATCTGCCATAAACTGTAATGCAGTGCTTGCGTAAATTGGAGCTCTCGTTCCAAACAAAAGCGAGATTTAATCATTTTTAATGCCTTCGTAGATAAATTTGTTCCCTTTTACATAATTTTTAGTTGATTTATAGGAGGGATGATTGTAGGTTAAATGAGGAATAATTGCCCATTTTATTTCCACATTATCTTTATATTGTTCTAACAGACTGTTTTGTCTGATAGCTGGTGAATTCTATAGCCAAGACGTATGTTGGAACAAATGCTTATATGGCGGTAAGTGAATTGATGCAGGAATAACATTTCAGCAGAAGTATTTGTTCGCCGGCTCGTTCTGGGCGATGTCGGGTATATTCCAAATCACTTCTCAGCCTCTTCGTTCCCTCTCGCTCATTAAGGAAGTTGTGTTTTAATTGTGTCCCCACGGTCCCCATCTCGGACCCACTCCCTTCTTATCTGCCATCACATAACAGCGCGGCGACAGCTCCACTGATGGCTGATATGGAAGAGTAATATTGGAAAAGAGCTTCTTTAGTGTATTTTTGGTTGTCTTTAATGCATCCTAACAAAGAAAAGAGCCAATTGGACATAAAAAGGCCGTTTCCCACTGATCACCTACGGCTGCTCCTGGTTCGGGAGCTCCGAGCTGCCGGTTAGCAAAGGATCTATGTGGGTGCTCGGGTCTCGCAGGTTCCTTAGTGCTGCAGCACATCCATGGGAATGTGCCCTGTCAATTTGAAATCAAAGTATTTGGACTCATTAAATTAAGCCATCAATTGCCTGTTGTGTATTTTTCATACCAAGTCATTGGTATTCACCAGGTCATCAGTGCATTTCATTTTTTTCTGTATAAATTTTAGCCAGCAGAACACTTATTCTGGGTACTTTTGTGCTTTATCTGTTCATCAACAATGTAAATTTCCATCATTTTTGGATGACAGTAACACATTTCTAAAGCTGAATCATACGAGGAAAATTGCAGTTAGCTACGGTGAAAGATTTGGTTTTATTAATTTTTGCTGACCTGACAAGTGGTGAGCAGCGGCCGTGTGTCTTTTTTTGGTCCTTAAAATGTTTTTAGTAAACTGCTTATGTAGTAAAATTGGAGCAAAAATAAGTGTTCAGCTTGTTGTAAAGCAAATTGCAAACAGCGGTGCAAAGTGGCTGATTCTTGTATTTTCAAAATTTAGAAAAGAGAAAAATCCATGACCTTTAATTGCTTTATTTATTTATGTTACTACTTTGTATAAGATCGGGATGTCTGTTTATTTGCTAAGTGTTTTTCTAATCAAGGTGTGCACCAGCTAGATGCTTTCTAAAACAACCCTATCAACATCTTAGACAGGTGTGAACTGTCCAAAACCTCCAAAAAGTTGAGGTTTGTTGTTAAAATACACCAACAAAAGCTTTTTTCTATTTTGAAAAATAAAAATTTTCAACAAAAATAAATATTTTGTAAAATTTTATCACCTACTTTAGATATATTTTAAAAAAACCTTCTGGATGAAAAAAAAAAGGCAATCAGTTTTAGAAATTCTTAAGATAAAAGACTTTCAGTCTTAGGATTTTAGCCTTTGTAACCTTAGCATCATCTGGGTGTTGCACACTGTATTTTATATACGTGTGACTTTTGTTTTCATCTTCTTTCCATACTTTTGAAGGAGGAATTTATCTGTCTGGACTTTTTGTTCACAAGTGCTAATGATTTCCTTGGCACTTTGTCTTCTGCAAACACTTGATTTCTGAATCTGAGCTCCCGTTTGGAAGCTGAGTTGTTATAGCAGGGCAGTGAGCAGCTAAACGTCGCTTGGGTGAATTATGCATGTGATTTGGCTGCTCTAAGAGCAGCTCTGCTGTCTAAGAAAATTCTTCAGTATTTTACCCTCACGCATTGCTATTATAATAAACACCTCTAAGGTGTGCCTGCAATGCTGTCTAGATTACAAAGGCTTGCCTTGATCAACTTAATATTTTTTTCTTTTTTCCTAACCATTCAGCACATCATAAATGAGGCTCAGGCAGAAAGATTTTGCTTTTCTTCCATTCTATTTTTTATTATTATTATTTTTAATTATGGCAGCCCTGGAAGGCTCTCCTTAAAGATAACGTGGGCAGAGCTGTCTCTTTCTTTATTTTACTTAACATTCATGCTGAGATAAAAGCTCTTGACCTGGGATTAGCAGTGCAAAGTAAACATCCAAAAACACATTGGTCTGGCACTAATTTGGGAGTTTGTTTTCTAAAAAGGTCTCTGGATTATTAAAGCCTAAAAATACAGCCAGTGCTTCATAGGTGATTGGGCTAGACAGGTGCATTAACAGCACAGTAGGGAGAGGAGTCTCAGGGAGCCTTTTATTGTTACATTTCATGCTGTACTTGACCTTGGAAATGCTTAAATTGTAGCTTTCAAGTAAAAACTAGCTGTTATATTTTACAGCTCTATTTCATGAGGCATTAAACCTGCTATTAATAGTTTGGAGTGAAGCCTTTTTTTTTTTATATAGGTCAAAAATGAAATTAATACATATATAAAATAAAATTTGCTGGGCATGTGACCTCGGTGGGGATTTTGGTTCCGGTGACTTTGTTTTTCAAGCCCTGGTTGCTGCCCAGCCCCTTGCATGGGTGTCGGGAGGCTGCTTTCCCGCCTGCCTTGCTGCTGGGTCCCTGCCATCGGCGGCCTCTCGCCGCTCGACCTTGGGCTTCGCGGCGCATGTGCAGCTCCTCCGCTTGCTTGTTGAATAAAACAGCCCCGACACAAATGCCAAGGCCGTCGTGCAAGATGCAGAGCGATGCATGACCGCAAGGCTGAGCATAACTGAGCCCTTTGCTCTTGCAGAATGGAAGCAAAAAAAAAAGAGAAAAAAAACAATATAACACGTTCCAGCAGGGTTGTTGCTATCTGTGGGATTAGTGGTGAGCTCATTTAAGGTTCTTTGCGTTTTTGCAGTTGATTTATATGCTCCGGGCTGGCTTTTGTGGGAGGAGTGTTCACGTTTGGTTGCTGGGCTCAAGAAGATGGGTTTATTTCTGTCTCTTTGCAGCCCGAACGGATTTCGGGAGAGCAGTATGGAATTCACTCTGACGTCTGGAGTTTAGGGATTTCCTTCATGGAGGTATGTACATTCGTATCATTTTCCCATGCATATTGAAAGAATCAAATGAAATCTAGCCTCAAAATATTTTAATTTAGTCTTTTCTATACTCTTTTATAAATACGTGCATTAACTATTGCGAAATTTCCTGGCTGTATCTAGAATGGATTTGTTCTTCCTGAATTAAATTCAATTAGATCTAGAGAGCCTCTGTACAAGCCTGTTACAGTGTTAACTCCTCCGGCAAAGGTTTCTTTGAGAGCAGAAGGTCGGGCCTGGTACGTGGATGACTCTGTGTCCCTTCAGCATCTCTGACTGATGGTGGCAGGATCCTTTATCACATCTTCACAAGCCCAGCCAGAGAGGACTGTTATTAGGATTAAAACAGAGTTACACAAATCTAAGGTTTGAGTTGAGCCAATGTCCTTGCAAATTCTTAAATACCTGCAAGAAATCCTTCACCGTGTGACTAAATAAGGTGTTTGGATTTACGTGCTCACCAGGTCTTATAGAAAGATTTCTCACAAACATAGTTTAAAACTGGGGAAAATCATATGGAAATGAAGCAGTTTAAAAAGAACGTGATCATAGAAAGAGTTGTGCAGGGAAATCCATAATTTCTGCAAGTTTAGTGAGAACAAGGTCAGTTCTTACTCAGGAAAGGGTGTTTTTTTTTGTTTCTACTTCGTACTCATAGGATGTCTTAAAACTTACCACTCTTGTCTTAAAACATAAGTTTCAAGGACTTCAAAAAAAATAAATGACTTCTTACAATGAGGAGAACCTAAAGTATGTAAGCTGAGTAAAAATACTTGTCTTGTGATGGAGTCCTAGCAAGTAAAATGAGGTCTGGTTTGGTTTGGTCCAGGGGAAGGGATGGGTAACTGATGGTGACAGAAGTTTATATTTATGTAGCCTTTTTCAGGCTGGCCTGAGTTAGGCTCAAACAATCCAATTTCAGCCTGAAAACCCTCAGCCTTGTAAGCTCAAGTGTCACCTCTCAGGAGACTTTTTTCCGTCCGCGATCAATGCCATAAAAGAACTTTCCACACCTTGGATCAGAGCTGGATAGTATTTAGCCCCTGGGCAGTGTGAGCATCGCAGAAACTCTGCTCTGTTTGTAAGAGATGGGTGATCCCATCGTGGTCACCTCCTGGTGAAGTTCTGAGCACAGGGCTGCTCGTGCTGGGGCCTCTCCATCTAGGCAATTTTCACCTTTTTTACTGAAAGTTAATTGAGACTTTTATTGTGTTTTCAAACAATAAATATTCCTTGCCGAATGCATGATCAGTTTTAACCAGAATGAAAATATTTAACGCTGAATCATTGCATTCAGATCTTGTAAATGTTTTTTCAAGTCTGATTAAAGCTAACTCTGTATATAATAGTGACATACTCTAATGTGTCACAGGGGATGCAGGGCTGTTAATTTGTTTGACTGCAAATTTCAATGGATGGAGAGTCCTCAGAATTTTGGGAGAGATATAGAACATATTCACTCACTCTGTAAATGAGTCTAACTGACAAAGGGCTAAAATGAGATTGTATTGCATTAATATTTGGCTATCGTGTTCTTGATTCACAGTGGAGTAGCGATACATGTATACGCAGAAGTTGTGTAGAGCAAGTGTTTGCAGCTTCCTTTGCTGAATCGAGGAGATATAAAAGATGTATTTCCATGTGCAACACCACTCTCCAAGCTGCAAAGAGTTTCCAGGTAGACCAAGATATTTGGAATTTAATTTAGGATTATTAGTAGGCAAGCTGGCTAGTCATGAATTAAAGAATGGATTTCACACCATAGCAGCCAATATTAGGAGAAGTCCTTTCATTTGCATTTAGCCTCCACTTTTGAACCTTCTCAACTTCCTTTTTCCTCTCCTACTTTCTCGGAACGTCTCCTGAACCGGCTACACGAAGCAATTTGGTTCTGTGCGCTTTGCTAATTGGTATGTCGTGCGGTCCCCCGGGACCTCTCTCCAACAAGATCGCTGTTTTATTGAAGCAGCTTGAGTGATGTGCTAAATGATGAAAGCAAGGACAGTGGCTTAGAAAAATGTCTCAAAAAAGGTGAGGAAGATGCTCAGAGAGCCACCCAGGGTCACTGTCATTAAAGTAACACCGTCTATTGACACGGGGATTGGTAGTGCAGCCACCCCGGCTCTTGTTGATGGAGCCGTTAAAAAGTGAAGTTAGCATTTATTGTAAGATTTAAAAATTGTCCCCACTTAGTCCTGCAACGCTGCAGTCCCTACAGCTTCAAGCTAGCACAGATACGACAAACTGAAAAGAAATTTCGTGGGGGACTAAGTCAACAAGGGCTGTTTTGATGTGTGATGATAGAAAGCAGCCGCTGAGTAAATCTTCTCATTTTCTGCAGTATTCTTCTGAGCCTTTAAAATGCCTTGAATTTCTTTGCTGCAAAGCGGTGGATAATGAGAAAGCAAAGTGTTACTTTTGAAGGTTAAGAAAACTGCCCCAGAAGTATGGGAGCCGAGGGTGAAAAGTATTAGATCAAAATATTAAATCAAAGTGCACGTAAGTGTGGGAGATGATGAGCGCCCTTGCTCTTCTTGAAGCAGTAGATGACTCAGGGTGTTTAGCTTCCCATCACTTTAGCTGTGTCCAAAAATAAAAAAATAAGAGGAAAAGATGCTCCTAGCATGGGCTTTATTTTTCCTTGTTTTCTTGTTGTGTTTTTCTGGAGTTTGCATTTCTTCCTTCAGGTGAATTTCCTTCTTAGAGGTGAATTAAATTTAATACATAATCTGTAAACCTGTTTAAAGAAGTGTTTCATTGCACATAGTTTGTAGTAGTAGGATTTTCCTGAGGTTTTCAGGTGTAGTTATTTAAGCGCTCTTGGGTGGACAAAGCAATTTCAGCTTGAACCAATGACATTGCTGTCACTACACTGAAGACTGTGTCAGCATTTTCATTCCAAGGGCTGTTTTTCAGGGGTTTATAACTCAGTCATAAAATATACCCGGGCTGCCTGGGTCTGTCTGCATTCTCTAACTGATCCCATGTCCCTCCCAAGAACCGTGCCCTGCGCAGGAGGCTCTTAGATTGCCTAATATTTCTTTTTACTCTCTAATAAATATGGCCCTACATGGCTGCTACCTGAAAATGAATGTTAAAACACCCAAAGGTGGATAAAATACACCTTGCTGGTTTAACAGACGGCATTCTTGCTGTCTGGTGCTGGTGTAGTGATGCCAGCGATGGTTTAAGGTGCAATTGTATCAGCCGCAGCCTCCCCTGAGCCACATCTGGGACAAGGGGCTGAGCGAGAAGGACGTTTGCTCTGTCCCTATAGATGTGTTTTTAGGTATTCCCACTTCCAAGGGGAATTGCTACTTGTTTTTTCCCTGGATTTTATCATCCGAGAACTGCCCGCTGAAGCTTGCTGTCTGCTTTCAAGACAGGCTCCTGCATATCCAGAGGGGAAAGAAGTCTTGGAAAGGGGATGGAGTGTAATTGTGGTTCTGGCTGTTCATTGAGGCACAGAATAGGTTTGCTTATTTTTGACCAAAAATTCAGGACTATTTTTTTTTTCTACAAATACAACCAGTGATGTATTATATTTGGGTGCAGAAAACTCATGTGATTTGCTTATGCCACAAACTGAGCAACTTTTGGAAGTGGAGCATGAGCTCCATATGCCTGGCTTCACTTTCTAATGACTCCTTCTGCACCTCCTTTTGCATCATCTCTTAGTCTCCAGTTTCCACTGTCATCTGCATTTCAGGCCCTCTTTCAAAATTAATTTTTCATATAAAGATACTTGGTGGAGGTAAACAAGCTTGTGTTTCTTTGTGCTAGAAACAAGTTTTTTAAATCTCACAAAACGACAACTTTGTCCGCAGTCACCCAAGTTTTCCGTTATGTGCATATTTCCTAGTTAACTTTTGCTCTCTTCATGTTAAGATGCTGTTTTAAGCAATATTGCAAAATTCATATTGCAGATTTTCGGGATTTTTTTCCATTCCCCATTCTAATAGCCCCAGAGTACGTCCAGCGTCGTGTATTTCAGGCACATACCCACCCCTTGTGAGAGGGGTTGACACGCAGTGTCACGGTGACGGGCTCTCAGGCTCCTCCACATGCTGGGGCTAGGAGCGTGCTTGGAAATGCGGGAATGCACTTGTGGACAGGGGAGACAGAGGAACAGGCTTGAAGAGGGTGCTAGAAAAGACAAAGTGCTGCTTTAAGATGCCTCTCAGAGCGCTTGGTCCTTAAGAAGCTTGACTACATCGAACGGATACAAAAGCTCCAATTGTGTGTAAGGTAAAGCTAAAGCTAAGTGTAAAGGAGAGGAGGTTGCAGGAGGTTTCTCTCTAAGGAGGCTAAAATACATCCTCAGCCTCCAAGGGAAGGTGGGGAGCGGGTGTGCAGGGAATGCCGTGGAGGTGCAGGATGGGGAGAGCCATCCAGCAGACGGGGCTGCCCGGGTCCCCAAGTGTCCTGGGTGGCACTTGGGATGGGGCTGGTTTGGTGGAAAGGGCTGCGGTTTTGGGGACAGCTGTGACCGTGTGGCCACTGTGGCCGTGAGAGCTACGCGGAGCAGGGGGGATATTAAAGGAGTCCGTTAGGGATGGCAAGGGTCGAACTTAAGAGGAAACTGAGAATTTGCATTTAATCTCCGTGCAGAGCAAAACACTTGGGTGAAACAAGGTGTTTCCAATCGAGTGACGGCTCTTATTGGAGTTGTCCTTTTTGTATGAGAATTCAGTATGTAGTTTGCATATTATCTTTAATGGAATACATACTTCAAGTCACAATTGGAAAATAACCCGCAAACCTCTCTGAAACCCTCGTAGCGCTCTTGAGTTCCAGCTCAGCCATGGGGACAAGACACAGAACTGCGAATAACTTGAAGGAAAAAATACGGTTCTTGTAGAATATATATGTAGTTTGAATTTTAGTATTTTATTTAGTAGTTTATGTAATTTTAGTTTATTTTGAGTGATTTTTCCGAGCGGGGAGATGGCAGTTTCGGGCTGCGCAACGGCAGTGTCCAGCCTCATCGCGGTTCTTGTGGCAGCAGAATTGGAACTAAAGGTACCAGTGCCCGAGGGTTGGGTCATGAATTAATAATTGCTCTGCGGTGGAGGAGGCCCGTCAGAAGAGCTGAAAATGGGGAAGTTGCCTCGCAGAGCGCTATCAATCACTCAGTGACCATAACTTCCAGTAATTAGTGTATTTTATGGGCCTTTGCTTCAGTGACTTGGAAGCACATATGCTCCACTCGCAGCTAAACTTAGCCCGAGTAATATTCCAGGATGATTTATCCGCTTGCTGCGCTGGGATGTAACCCTATATTAGGTGAAGATTGTGAACTAAGCTGCAATAAAGTGTAAGTTTAGGTACAGTTTGCGCGGGTTGAGACCTCAATGTATCATGTTTCTCAGCAATTGCTGTTAGGCCGCTGTGGGCAGTGTGTGCAGCAGCGAAATAAATAATACCAGACCCACCTGAGCAGATAGATGAATGGACAATTAAAGGATAATATCAGCCGGGTGGATACGTGGGGTGTGGGGTTATGTAACACAGACTGAGGTTGCCTGTACCCACACTTAGAGCAGCTGCTTCTGGTTAATAAAGTTAAAAATTTCAAGTCTTTGTTGGTTGGGTCTGCCCTGTGTTATTGTAATGAGTCTGCAAGGGAAGATGCTCTTGGGTGGCGGTGTGAGCAGAGACTGGTGCTTTTGCTCTGGGGATGTCGAGCTGGTTTTCCAGCCGTGAAACTGAATTTAGGATTTTCCTGTGGGCCCTGAACCGGAAGGGACAGGGTGGTCGCTCCTGTCTGTGACATTAGGGTGTGATTTCAGCTGGGCTGCGTGTCCCAGCGATTGGACCAGCTCTGTGGTTTTTAAAACACCCCTATCCCGGGTGCTTTTAAATACTTCCTCCTAGAGACTGCTTTTTTGGAGACTCAGAAATCTGAGTCCAGCAAAAAATATAAGCATGCAGCATCTTTCCCCAAACATGCAGTCTGCTCCGTCTTTCTCATTTGTGTAACTTCCGCACATGGCAGTTGCCATGAATTGGGTCTAAAAGGCTTGGATTTAGCCCACAGGCATTTCTTGTTTTCGAGAAGGCCACGGCATACTGCTGCTCCCAACACCTTGGAAGGAGTAGCGTGAAAGCCAGGCAATAGAGTGGGTTTCGGATAGGAAGAAATGTGCAATTTAATCATGATTGTACGCAGGCTTTCGTTTGCAGCGCATTTACTATAGTTCATGTTTAAAAGAAGTCAAAGCGAAACTAATTATCTTTAATTAAGGTGAATTAGGCTTTGATTTTTAATATACTTTATGCAGACAGATCTTGAACTCATCTGCTCAAGCCAAGGAATGTCCCAAAGGTTATTAGGGCGTATTTCTGGTGGGCCTGCCGCTATCAGTAATAACCTTCTTTCTCATAGTTCTAGACGTGAACAAATATGTCACTTCATCAGTCTCTGTTCCCCGCACTTATGCCCCTCCGCAGGGGTCGCAGATTCCACAAGTTCGCAGCTAATGGCGTTATACATTAAAAATTGAAGCTTTCCCCACTCCGAGGCCTTTCAAGGCTTTGTTCTTAAGCCCCAGACACTTTGGAGTGCAGCTGCAAACTATAGGCAGAAGATTAAATTAATTTGTAACTCTTTTTTTCGTCCTGCATTACTAAATCCTGCACATTTAATTGAAACCCTACTTCAAGATGCTTTGTGTTTCTGTTCTTCTTTGTTGTCAGTTTAACCTCAGAAGCACTTTAACGCTGGTAAATTGCTGTTATATCCTTTTGGATTCTTTTTTTTCTTTTCCTGTGCAATAAGAGGACAGTGAAATTGATATTAGAAGGAAAGAAAAATCTTAGGGTAGTTTTTGAGGTATTTAATATTTATTAAGGTCCATACCCTGCAGAGTTTCAGGTGATTTTAAGCCATCTATCTAGGAATGTATAAATTGGTCTTGGAATGGAATTTCACCTAGGGAATTTTATGTTATCCAGTAGTTAAGTCTGATTTTTTAAGTTTCCTGTGCCTGAATGTTCCAAAGCGGCGGCTGCTTTTCCATAAAATGAGGGTTTAACTGCAGAGCACAATCTAAATGCAAAATCCTTAGATGGAAATTTAATTGTGTAAAATGTGCACAAAGTAATTAAGAACAAATTTTAGAACATTTCAGACTATAAAGTCCTCCTTCGGCTACATCGCTAGCGATATTGTAAGTGCTTATTTTCAATTTGCAGTTATGCTGAGAAACATGGAATGTGTCTAAATTAAGAATAAAACCATCCCATGCTTTTCAGTATAACTGTAAATTAAAAAACAACTTGCACAACATAGCCAATAATCTAAGTGGAAGGCTTTATTGCCAGAGTGTCCTAAAAGTAGTTTTGAACTTCCTTCGCTCAGCCACTTTCTGAGCAGGAGAAGGACTGTTGCTCCCCGCTTGCTGTTGCAATTCCGATTAACAAGATAAGCAGGAAAGAGGCAATCAAATACCTTTAAAAACTGATAAAGAGGCTTGTTAGGACTCCTGGATTTCCCTTTTCAGTTCAGGAATGATTATTTATGTTATTTCAACAAGCCACTTTAATTCTGCCTTCATTTATCCGCGCACTGAATATGTTTTTATACAGGTAACAGGTTGAGTGTAGCTAGAGTTGCTTTCCAGCCTTCTTAGGGCTGCTCAACATGTAGGGTTTAAGCACCTGATGCTACCAAAGCTGGCCATCTTATTCATATTGCTTTCGCTTTACTTGTTTCTAGGGTATTTTTGGTATCATCTGATAAAAAGCAGCATAGACGCACACTGCTTTGCTGTTTTATTTAGTTATTTGGACTTGCCTGTACTCTAGCTTCCCAATTCCTCTTCCAGAGATGATGCCCCCGGTGCCTCCACGTGCCTCTCTTGTGCGAGGCCGGGAGCAGGCTCCTGTCGGATACCTCCACCTGGAAATTCATGGGATTTACAGCATTTTTCATGGTGCAGCCTCCCTGAGCACCACAAAGATGCTCATTTGCAGTGCAATTCCCTGTACCTTCTTGACATGCTGTTTTTTGCAGTTCCTGTGCAGTGTGAAGCTGCCCAGAGGGAAACAAGAACCAACTCCATAAAGTCTGAGCATTCCCTTCTCTCCTCCAAACCTACATAAAATACATCCATTTCTGAACCTAACTAGTCAGAATGGAAATACCTTATTTTACTTAAAATGCTTTAAAAACTGAATTAAAAGTTCCCGAGTTTCATCACGTAAACGCAGAGGAGATAAGGCTTACAGTGCTTTGGCTTAGTAGTTTATATCTTTTGCAGCCTGCATTGGCTTATATAGCATATGTTTAAATGGCTTCTTTGGTGCAGATGATAGAGAGTATGAAAACAAACAAAAAAAAAACTTAGCAAAGCTCTAATCTGTTTGTTTTCTTGGTTATTTTTTTCCTTTACTTTAACTGCAATGCTATTTATAAATCTAAATCTACATCCAGAGGTCATTGGTTGGCTGAACTTAAACCATTTTACTTAGTAAATTTAATTAAGAAAATACAGTGCAACTCATAAGCAAATGAGTTTTTCCTAGTTTTAAACCAAACCACCCTCTTGAGTGCTGATTGCCTTGCTCGACCCCTGGTGATATAGAAACAGGCAAAATTAAAAAGGACATTAAAGCTTCATTAAATCTGAAACACATTTAGTACAGTGACATATCTGCGGGCTATTTCAGGGAAGATTACATACTCTTTGGTAAGTTTCTTAATTTATAATACCTTGACAATCTTGCAGGGGGAAGCAGCTCTGACGAGACGAACCGCGTGCTGGTTCTGGGGCTGCGCGGCTGCTGCTCGACCTGCTCAGCACCGTTTGCTTTGCTGCTCCCAGCAGCTTCACCGAGAAACATGAGTGTTTTTAATGCCACCCAAGATCTTGTTCCTGATGCATTTCTGATTCTTCAGGGCTCGTTTATGTGCTGTATGGTTCTGGGTGGTGGAAAACTCCTTTCCTGGTTATTCTGCTGCCTTTGGAGTCGCCCTGGCACAGACCTGCATGGCCAGAGGTGGTCAGGGAAGGGAGTCAGAGCACATAAATATATAGAGAAGTTGTCACTGAGGCAGCAGCGCATTTTTTGTTTAAATAAGGTCTATTGTGCAGATACCTATAATTACCCGGTGGGATAAATATGATGTTCCTGTAGATCTGCAGCTGCTGTAATGACTGTTCTTAAATCAGTAGCCATAGGAAATATCAGGATTTCTTCTACCTCTGTTTCCTGGAAGGTGTTTGGCAATGGCAGATTCCTGGCTATAGCAGCTGCACTGCTGCCCCGTGATCCCAAGCAGCACCTTGGAAGTTGGGGTTGGTCCTTCCTAAAGGGAAAAGGATTCTGTCTGTTATTTTAGCAGCTTCTGGTCCTTTAGGCTGAGCCTGGCAGCTCCGTAAGAAGGGAAAGTTAGTTTAAAATATTTAACTTTAAAGAAAGGGAAGAGTTCTGGTCTGTCTTGCCATCTTAGTGTTGTTTCCCATTCCAGTGATGAACTGAGCACTCCCTAGAGGTCTTGTTTTTGTGGCTTTTTAAGTTACTCTTAACTGTGATGCCTTTTGCATACTCTACACGTTGGTCTTGCAAACCCAAAGAGCCCCAAGTGGAAGTCTGCAAAAATAATAGTATTGTTTGGCCTAACACCGATATTGGTAGATACTCTAATAACACATCAATCAACTTATAAAATAGTCTGGGTTATTTGTCAATTTTGCATCATGTGTAATTGAAAATACGCTTGAAGAACATACAACTTATTAAATTGCAAGTGCTACGGTCTTACTCCAGCTTCCAGTCTGAGTTTCCTAGCTGGATTTGGCACCAATAAGGAAATAAAGCTCAGCTCTATAACCCAGATTTTAACTCTGAGCCAGTTAAGCAAGAACTTTGGGAGTTCAGTGCACGTTCTGCAATACCTCCTCATTGCAGATAATTATCCGCAGAGGTTAGTGTTGCTGGCCTCACCGTTGAGACTGAACTGGTTTAATTTAGAGTCCTCGGGAGCTTGTGCATCAAAGAGGTTCCTAAGTGGTGCAGATGAAGAAGCACGAAACATGCAAAAATGTGCAGGAAGGTAAAACAAGGGGTAACTGCTGTGAACAAGTCCATTCTAAATACAGCCCTTCCTGCGTTTGCAGAATTACTGTTGCTGGGATTTCCTGGTTTATACAATAGCAAGAGTTGAGTACTGTTCTCTCTTTAAGAAAATGTGCCCTCCATGCAAATCTGTGTAACTAGACAAATATTATTTCCTTTCCCAGCTTGCTCTTGGGAGGTTTCCATATCCTCAGGTAAGATTGTTCATTACTGCCGTTTGCCACTGTGACATTCATTCCTATGTATGAAGGTGCAGGGAGCAATTGTGAACGTTTGAGCCACATACAAATAAATCTGTCCTGTTAAATTGAAAAGCGGTATCTTGAAAGAGTCATTTAGAAGTCTCTATTGATTTTTATCATTATTATTATTATTTTCAAACTCTAGATTTTTTTTTCCCTCAAAAGAATGAACATTATGACAATGTTAATGATGGGTTTGCTGTGAGATTAAGGCATTTGCAAAATATCCCAGTATGCACAACAGTGCTTTTAGAGGCAGGAAGATGCATCTACGTCCCTTTAATATTTTTATTTTCAATTTTGAACAGTAATACAATGGACTAAGAGAGTCTCTAAATCAAAAGTATAATGTGAATTGATTCCTTAAGAGATTCCCAGATTCTCCATTTTAAGAGGTCTAATGCTACTATTTTATTTAGACAATGTCATTTTCTAACTTCCCATTGACTTAACTCAGTTGCATTGAAGCCAGCAGTAAAACTATGTCTGACTTCAGTAGCAATAGGTAGGCCAATGCTGAGCACTGTATTAATGTATAATATTTTATTTTGCTAATATTTACTGTATGTTTATTCCTGATAATGATGAAGAGTTAAAAATAGCAGCCAACAGCAGCCTCCAGAAATAGGTTTCTTGGTTGCTTTAAATTGTTATTGCAAGATAGATGCTAGTATTCATCGTAACAACTATTCTGTACTACTTAAAATTATTCTTTTCTGGGAGAGGGGGAAAATGAAGTGTCCAAGGACCAAAATGAATTATTTGGATGTGGCTTTTATGTTTTCATGTTTTATGAACAATGTTTTCTGCATCTTGGTCTGTATAGATCAGAGTGCCTGGAGGCATGTCTGATTTAAAGGTGGTGTTGGTCTGTGCTCTTTAAGCATCTATTAACTTGCTATTATTATGCAAATAACTGTTGTAATACACATACTAATTTATGCATGGTTAGATTATGCAGATGCCTCACAAACATGGTTATTGAATAATAGGCTGGGGCTCATTCTCGCTCCCATTTTTATAAGCTGTTTTAAGGAAATTCTCCTGACACTTTTATGGACTTGTAAAGATTCTGCGTATGTAGAAATACACGGATTTTTCACTTTCTCATACGGAAAATGTTTGCCGACTGCAAGAGAGGTTTAACTGCTTGGCAGAACAGACCTTAGATATTTACCCATCTTTTTAAATGAGCCCTTTCCTTTGAGAGAGGGTTGCAAAGGAGGCTCTTGTGCTCAAGTGGCCTCTCGTTGCAGGCAGAGGGTTATCGAGCTCCCTGGAAGTGCCTTGGGCTGCAGTTTAGGATGTTCCTCCGTTCCTAGAAGCGTTGGAGCTTTGGGAAGGAAGGAAGTTAGAATGTACATGATGTCTGTGCAAAAAAAGATGATTTCTGAAGCGGGCGCAAGCCACGATTGCCAGTTTAAGATCCATTTTGCTCTCCTAATTAAAAAATGCCCATGGATTGTAAAAGAATATTTGGCAAGTCAGTAGTCCATGAAATTGTATATATTTTTAATGTAAAATAGTTGAGGAGGTGAAACTTTGGAATGCAGCTATTAAGCTTTTCGAGCAACTGCTTTTCCTAGGGCTTTCCAAGGCGAAGCCTGTGTGTTTTCCTAGCAGGAAAGCTAGGAAACAGGCAGACACAGGAGCCCTTTCCGATTAGGTCGGTAATTAGGTTTTTTGCTTTGTTTGCCTGCTCGTTTTTGTCGAAATACCTGTTTGCTGCAGCGTGGCAGGGCCTGATTCTGCTGTCCCTGGCTGGGTAGATCCTGCTCGCTTCGGCGGGCTCCCTCCAAAGCCTGGAGCTAATGAAATGTGTGTTCAGGGCTCGTCCCTAAGTAACTTGCAGTTACTTCTCTCCGAAAGGGGAAAGTAATAGTGTATGGTTGAGAACACCTGAAATTCCCTGCACGTGCGAGCTCGTCCCCAGCTGTACTGGAAAAAGAGCCTTTCTTTCCTTTTTTCTTTACTTTTAAGACACAGACAAATGGGGTGTATAAATTCGGTTTAAACAAATAAGATTTATAGTGGGAATCATCGCAGTGTGGAAATTTAGAACCCCTGCAATACGCCAGCAAGACTAAAGGATGGATGTTTTGTGGCCCGTAATAGAATATTTTACTGATAGAACTGTCTCCTTTTCATTTCCCAAGTTTTATGAGCATTTATTTCGCTGATGCTCGTTTGTCGTATTATCATTATTTAATCTGATGGGCACAATAGGGCCCTGTCTTGGAGGCGCTTGAGCATGCAAGCGGCTGCGCGGGTAAGTGAAGCTGCTGCCGCGTGTGCAAGCGCTCGGAGTTAGCGGGAATATTCCCTCTTAATATGCAGTTCACTTGGTGATCTGTAGCAAACTGCCAAATGCAGTGATTTGAACGAGAAAATAAGACATATTAAAGGTTGGAATAAACTTGCCCATTAAAAAAACTCGGAAAAGGCAAGGCTTAATAATCCCACATGCTCCGGAATGGGCTAATGTTTTTGGTTCTCTTTTATTTTTATCTTTTCACCAGGGTTGCAATGTGCTGTTGCTGGTTTGCTCTAATGTCAAATTCCTTTTGGAAGAAGCAGAGGATGACGCTCATAGGGTTTTCTGTAGATACAAACATAAGCACTTAGGGGTATATTCTTCCCCTGATGTGTTTGCATAACTCTATTAACACTAATGGCAATGGTGCAGACACAGAGAGGAAAAAGACTCTTTTGAATAAAATTCAACATATAAACATTTGCAAACGAAAGGAAAACCTCTTCCCCAAGCCCACTCACTAGTACATAGTCTAGCTTTGCAAATTGTTGAAGAAGGAGCATTGGGGAAATTAGTTTCATATATCTTTAAAAAGTTAAACCTTAAATATCTGTTTTCTTTTTTTGACGGCAGTTTATATGTTTTTGCAGAAAGAATTTGAGAAAAAAAGGACTAAAAAGCTATGGATTTTCCTTTGCCTTTTATTATTTAATTAATTTTTAAGTTGGAACCCCAAAGACATGCAGCATCTGAAGAAACTCTGAGATTTACAATTAATCATGTAAATCCAAATCCAGTGTATTATATAAAAAACAAGATGGGGCAGTGACTTGTTAAATGGTAATGCAATTTAGGCGAAGTGAACAGAATATTCTCGGGTTGTAGTCAAACTTTATAGCAAAGCAGTGGCTTAAAAGCGTGATGCATCCATTAGGGAAATATCCCAAAGAACCAGGCAGTGCTAAACCTGCCGAGGATTTAATCGACTGCAGGAAAGCGCAGATTATGACGACTGTATTTAAGACACTTCGGTGTTTAGAAAAGCATTTTCCTTCCTTTGGCCGTAATTCCAGGCATCAGTTAATAAATTACATGAAAATGACCCAAAGTTTAAAAAAAAACAGGAAAAAAAAAAAATCCCGTCCCCCTCCCACCCCGCTTTCCCCCCACCCCAAATCTGAGCAAATAGTGCCCCTGGTATTGTAAAGCTTTGAATGTTTTCACACCCCATTAATTTATTACTTCTCTTTCCTCATCTTTAATTTTTTTTTCCCTTTCAAAAAAACGCAGGCTCCCCGCTGCGGCAGCGATTTTCATCTTGTTGTTAATTTTCCCTGCTCCATATGGAGCTCCAGACATTTCACCTGGAGGCTGTACTAGATTTTGCTGTAGCGCTCGCACTTCCGGAGGCCAAAACTGTCATTTAAGGTTCCTGGTGCATCTGTCTACGCCAGGCTTTTCCCTGGCACCGGCGAGTGTGAATAACAAATTGGATGCACCTGAGATTCGGATGATTAGTGTGTTTTGCGGATCCCGGCGAGCCGGCAGCTCCGGGGACGGGTGAATCCGCTCGCACCTTGCGCGGGAAGCGGCAGCATCCGGGCGGCCCGAGCGCGGGAGCAGCAAATATTTCATCCTGCCTTGTCATTGATTAGAAAAGAGCCTTTAATTTCATTTCACCCCATGTTGTGATTAATTTGCATTCTTTGTCAGAAGTTAATGGAGTTTTTTATGGTTCGCTCTGAAATCCTTGAAGACATCAGAGTTGATCTGATGTTTATACAACCGCCAGCGGAATTTTTCCGTTTGATTGATGGGGAGCTTGATGTTATTCCAAACGGCTTTTTAAGCTGTTTTTAAGAATTATTTGAATAAAATGCAAGCGAGATATTGTTATAACGATCAAGATTATCTGTTAAAAATCTGTTTCAAATAAAGAACATGATAAGTAGAAAAAAAAGATCAAAAAGACAAGGGAAATGATGAATAGAGAAGACGATATTTGTTAAAATACATAATCCAAGTAGCCAGTAAGTTATTTCAAAACGTAGGGCAAGTAGGAGAGACCTTATTTTAAGGTTCTTTTCAATAGGAAGAATTTATTTTGCAGCATAGTAAATAACGGAAAGGAATTAATAAGGAATTTAGTGATCATTAGGTTTTCCCCTTTTTTTTATTGTCACAGCTTTTTCACCTTCATTTTGGCAGCAATGTGCAAAGCAGAGCCCCAGCGTCCCCAGCTCAGACAGGCAAGACAGGCAGGCCTGTTAGTTCAGCAAAACGATGACTTATTGCCCGTCTCCACAAAGGGGCATTCCTAAATCCCAGGGCAAAGGAAACGGGAGGGGATAATAGGGAATTTTGTAGCCCGGGAAAGCGTTTGCTATAGACTTGCTGTTGTTTTGCTTTGGGAGAAAATACAGAGGGAAAAATCAGCAGTGAGAGAAGTGGTCGTGCTGCTCCCTTTAGCGGAGGGCTCCCGCTTTTCCTGCATCCCGGCATCCGAGCGGCACCGGGCGCCGCTGCCGCCGCGGGGCCGGCTCCGCCGCCGGAGCAGCTCCGCTCCGCCCGGAGATCGGGGCTCCGTGCAGCCCCGCGGCAGCCCCGCTACGTTCCTCTTTCTCTGCAGGAATGGATCTTGCAAACGCGTTTTGATTTCTGATGCCCACGCTGCGTTTTGCAAGATTTGGGGGTTTAGCCTTTCCTCGGCAAATCCTACCCTCGCTGTGATTCCTGCAAGTAAGATTTAATTATAGGTCAAACAGCTCCTGTGCAAGCACGTCCCTTTAAAAGCAGATTAACTTACGCGCTGTATCGTAGTTTGCTAACGAATTGTGTGGTTTTAAATGAAGTTGCTGCTTTCTGATCCCTGTATTAGCACAGACGAAGATTCTTTTTGTTATATGTAATCCATACTATTGACCACGTTTGGCCTGGTTTCATTTAAATGTAAGCAGGTTGTCAAGAAAAAATATTTAGTTTAACTTAGCATGTAAAGTAGCCATTTTACTGCTGTTTTTTCAATTGACAGAAACGTCATTTAAGCATTCATTTATTTTGTGAGAATAAATTGAGGGCTGGTTACCGTGCGCTTCCTAGTAAGAAAGAAATGTCTTTATCTTCCACATGCATCATTATATCTAACAATTTAAAAGGCATTAAATACTGTTCAAATACTGATGCCAAGATGGTGATTATTCCTAATTAAATTATTTTGCAGCATCTTAAGTGTCCCCTTTATGAAAACATTTTTGTTTTTATAATATATTTCAGAAATTACTGATAAAGATTTTAATTCATTTGCTTTTATTTTAAACTCTGTCCATTTCTTGTTACAGGTTTCCCTACATGTAGCATTAATTAGCTAAAACACTTTGCCTACGTTTTTGTTCTATTACTCTTCTCCTTAACCAGAAATAAATTAGTACTTAAATTTGATTTGTCTATTAGAAACTTGTTGTACAATTGAAACAGTTTCAGTTTTCCAAGAGATGGTTTCTTTTTGGAAATGGAGAGTTTTAAGGAGCACATATTTTGCTGTTAGCTAAATAAGCATCGAGACATATAGAGATTTTTATTTTAATCTATTTGATTTAAAAAATATATAGTTTTTTTTTTTTTTTTTAATTTAAATCCTTTCTGGTTCGGGATGCCAATCCATGTTTTCCGGTTAGGAGCTATGACGTGTCTCCCTTCAGGACTTTGATGCCTTGAATAGGAAAATCGCTGCGTGGCACCAAATCTTTTGTTCTTCCATGCAGTTGTTGTCTCTCCTGCCCTGGAAAGGACTTTTTGGCTGTGCAAGCTGAGCAAGATCCCGCATGGAGATGATGCTCGGCATAGGAGCAGCCTACCGGGGGCAGAAGAGATGGGGAGGAGATAGTGAAATCCCTTTGGAGGGAACTTTGCCCTCGTGTTGGCATCCCCTGCACGGGCCGGTGCTGCTGGTGGAGGGAAGAGGTTGCAATGATGCTCGAAGGAAACGTCCCCACCAGGTGCAGCCCTGCTCCTTAGACATCCACGATGCTGGAAGGCTCTTATGGAGCAAACGTAGCCACCCCGGAGTGCTCTTCCCAACACCCATAGACTCGGGGTGCAGGGGCTTTGCCTGGGGTTGAGGAGGTGTTTCCAGCCTGTCCAGGATGGATCTGCAGCACGCGGGACCATCCTGGCCTCCTCTCCTGGCCTCCTCTGTCCTCTGGAGCCCAGACTGGAACGTGAGGGAATGACGTGAGCTCCAAGTTTCCCATCCAGACACTCTTCAACAAGGAGCTCCAAGGAGTCTGTAGTTCACCCAAGTGCATCGCTGCCCCCCATCCCGTAGGCAGGTAAAGACCCAGAGAAGGTGCTAGTTTCCCACTGTGGTGCCTTTCCCTGTCCAAACCCCTTCAGCACTCCAGTGCGGTTAGAAAGCTCCACAAACATGCCCAAAATGTTGCTTTTTGGGGATGTTTAAGACCTTTAAGACGTCCATAGAGTTATGTTTAGTTGTGGGCAGTGATCACTGTTGATTTTGCAGATCATGGGGGAAACTCGGGCTTTTTCCACATGGATTTCAGGGCTGTGCTCCCTGGTGTGGCACCCCTGGCGTTTTTACCTGTCGACCTGGGAACCACTTGCAGCAACTCTGCCTAGATGCTCCTAATGCTCCCGGTGGCCGAGGCTCTCGTTTCCCTAGACAGCTTGCTCCATGCCTTGCCAGGAGGCAGAATTCCCTCCTGTAGGACACAGAACCGGTCGTGTGTGCAGTGAATGTGGAAAGAGACGGGTTGCAGCAAACAGATTCCATTTGCCCCCCATTCCCTGGGAGAAGAGGGGTCCCCGTGTCCCGCTCGTGCTCCGGCCCCGTGGCTGCCGCTGCCCTCGGAGGCTGCTCCGGCGCGCGGGGCTCCTCATGCCCAGGTTGTTGAGTCCTCGTGCTAGCCCCGGTAAACAGATTTCTGTGAGAAGTGGCTGCAGTTCAGTGGTGGATGAAATAATCTCCCTCTATAAATTTGTTTGCAGACCTCTGGGAAAAGCAGCGCAATAGAAGCGTAAGAATATATTTAATACTAAGGTTTTTGTGAATTGTCTCTTTTTTTCCTCTCTCTCTGTAATATTTTTTCCTTTTTGCCCTCCGTTGTTTGGATGAATGAAGTTTGCAGTTTGCAAAATATACAGTCAATGGGTTCCTTGCAGAAGTTCAGGGACAAATTAGGGGTCAGTCTTACTAGTTCCCAGTGCTTTGACATCCTTCAGGAGCTCGTCCGGCTTTAAATTTGTAAATTTAAAATTTGTCAGACATATTTGAAAAATATATGTCTTAATTCCAGAGGAGGAGCAAAAGTCATGATGGTGAAGGCCAAATGGAGATGCTTTTTGTTGCCTATGAGGGCAGAGACAAAGCAAATCTGTGCTGGGCATCTGCCAGGAGGGAACCGTCTTTGCTGGTTTTGCTGTTTAATGAAATTTAAACTTCATTCTTAGAGATTAAAAGTCATTTATATGTTCTTTTAATATCACAATTGCCTGGGTTAGGAAAATAAGTTGTTTACTTTCAAGTCACCCTTAAAAATCATAGCTATATTTATTTGCATATGTATTTTTCTATTAAAAATGAAAAAAAATCGCTAGCTTGAAAAGCAGTATGGATGTAAAGAGAAAATTTAACTGATTCCCGTTAACTGATATGGGAAGATCTAACCCTGGGTCACCCGCAAATCTCTCAAACAAGAGCTTCAGGGCAAGTCCGAATTCCAGAGAGTAAAACCGAAAATTAAAGCTCTAGCTGGTGAGTTCCCCAAGTTACCTGGGGTGGATTCATTTGAGTTTCCTTGATTGTGCTCGCGAATATAACGCGGAGGGGATGGCAGAGGTCTTCTCAGCCACTTCCCAGCCCAAGTGTCTCCATGGAGACAGAAATATAACCTGATGGTCTGTCAAAAGTTGCTTTTCATAACCAGAGGCAGTCATTAAATAGTAGGTGAAGCGAGAGGCAAACTTTTGCGTTTTTAACCAACCTAAAAAAATGACATTGCGAGAATAGGTTTTTTTTTTTCCCAAAGACCAGCAACTTTGCATGACCTGAGAAATAGACTGTTAAAGTGATGGATTTATTTATCATTTTCTCTCTTCCTTCAAATTCTGAAGTGTCATACACAGTAAATAAAATACAGGTTCAGAAATATCAAATGAGTGGTCTAATTCTGCAGATTTGCAGATTGAAAAAAAAAATCCAGACGTAGAGGAAACATTTATAAAATCTTATGACCAACTGCATCTTCTAGCGATGGTTTTGTGAGCAGGTTGTGGGTTCTCAGGCACATGTTCTGTGTAACTGAGGGAGCAAATTAATGGCAAAAGACTTTAAATTACTTTTTTTTTTCTGAATTAAGAATGATATCTAATGAGTCCATCAAAGCCTTCCTTGATACTTCCTTTTAAAATGCACACTCTGCCTCTCTTGTTTTCCTTTTAAGCAGATGCGGTCGCATCATTGAGGATTAACCTCCCTGCTCAACTTCTTGTCCAGTGCATGAAAACCAGACTGTTGGGAGGGGAGAAAAGAAAAAGAAAAACAAAAGGAAAAAAAAAAAAGAGTGGGACAAACAGAGAGATAAACCAGTTTATGTTG
>JAWLRI010000923.1:0-32500 GCA_034781795.1 Crypturellus tataupa | reverse complement strand
CTCCAGGATCTCCCATGCCCTGGTGCTATGGGAGCGGTGGTATTAATGTGCTAACTTAGGTCTGATCCAGCTACAAATAAGACACGCTCGTTTAGGCAACAGTCTTAATGATAGTGGCTTCTCCCACCATGAGAAAGGTCCTCTTTGGGCTGAGAGTAATTTAATATTCGAGCACGCAACTTAGTTCGTCTCCAACTCGCTGAAATGCTGCATGGAAAGCGCTGAGCGCTGCAGATCACTCCCTCCTGGGGAGGACACGCGTCTGGCTGAAAACCCTCTCAGTCCTTTGAACACTGAAACCCTCTCAGTCCTTTGAAGGGTGGCAGAAGGAGTATGAGGAGGAGGAAAATGATTGTGCCATTTAGCCTGTCCTGCTGCTCCCCGTCTCCAAATGCCTCTCGGGATTTTTAAGTTGACCAAACACTTCACTGCTCCCTGCCCAGCCTCCAAATCTCCAGCAACCTCCCATTTGTGTCCCAGTTACAGGTTGTCTTTGCTGATGTCTGCAGGTGTCACTCAGTGAATCAGATTCCACTTCCAAAAAACACTTAATGGTTTAATGCGTTGGGAAGCTCCTAGTTCAAGACATGAATGAGACTGCTCTGAATTCCCAGCGTAGGAAGCAGTGGGCTACGGGGCGCTGTGACCCTGCAGCAAAATCTGGGCTTGAGTTTTCAGGAAAAACATAGCTCTGGGCATGGGATATTGTGTGTTTAGTGCAGTCAGTTGCAAAGTAGCATTGAGATTCTCCCAACCTCTGCTGTGCCCCTTGGCTTTGCAGGTGTCCGTCCTGTGTCAGGAGGTGGTTAGCAAGACAGCCCTACGATAGGCAATCGCCCTGGCTTTTAAGCAGCTGCTTTGAATTTTCCTTAAGCTCTCCAGGGCTATTTTGTTTGACCTTTATTTAGTTCGAAACCAATTATTGCCAGCCCCTTGGGTGGCTGCTCTAAACTGGGTTTCACTGGTGGTAAAGTGCTGTAGTTAAGCATTAGCTCTAGTTTCTAACCTCTTCTTTTTTTTTTTTTTGTAACCCAAAATAAGTTAATTTGGACTTGAAAGCTTTCCTATCTTGTCTCAGTGTCATAGTGACTTAGTGTATTGTGGTTTTGCTGTTTTAACTACGGAGAAAATCGGTTTCAAGGAGGATTTGTGGCAATCCGAATCAATTACTTTAGAAACTTCAAGAGAAAAGACTTGCAAGAGCAGATCCACCCCAAAACCTGCATATTTTGAAGACCCACACAAAACTGAAAATATATATATTTATAGATCTGAAAATATATATATTTATAGATATTGATATCTTCATGAATCCCAGCTCTGGCAGCTTCCTAAGGGAATCTGGAGAAGCTTTCCATGAGTGTCCTGCACATTTCTGTTAAGATAGTCAGTCTCGTGACTGCACTTTAATCTATCTCAGGGACTTGACAAACTCCTCAAATGGAAGAGCTTCTTATTTTTAAATTCACAATCTAGAAACATTTAAAACATCAGTAAATGTTAGGGTAGTGTTAATGTGGAGCTATGAAGCATTTCACTGTCAATAAATTCTCAAAGTTTCCCATGAAAAAATAACTTGGCCTTAAATGCATGTGTCCTATATGGTTATTTCTATTCCTTTTTTCCTGGTAAAATACACCCATCTATTTAGTGCTGTGGCATAGTCTTAAAAAAATCACAGGCTGTTCAGTTTGATCAAAAAGCACAATGAAGACCTTTGCCTTTTGAGTGCTCAATTTCTTAATTTTATTATTGCATCAGTGCCACATTCTGCTAATTATATAAATGAAGCCGAAAACTTCAAAGGCTCAGAATTGCGTACGTGCGTGTGAATTTCCTTTTAGGTTTTCATGTATTGATTTAAGTGTATGGACAGCTATATTTAACCCTGAAAATTTCTCAAGTTTTGAAGATTGGCGTGCAAGGGAGGCTGGTGTCGGAATAGCCATGTGAATGCACCCACCCTCCGTAATTCCTCTTGCGGTTTGGTTGTTTTGGGGGTACTTTTATTGAGACAGAAACTATGACCTTACCAGTGTATGAGGTTCAGAGACTTCCACAGGAACAAGGTAAAACCACAGGTAGGAATTGCTGAATAATTACCTTTAGACCAACCTGAGCAAGAACCTTCCCAAGGGGGCAAGCTCATTTAATGGTTCCTAAAACTCAATCTTGTGGATGTCAATGGTCATGCTTGATTATTTGCAGCGGTGTTTTATGAAAAAGCAATAAAAATGCATTGGGAGTGTACAGAGGGAAAAGGGAACAATAAATGGGTTTAGTTTTTCAATTGAGTCCCTTTGGTGCGAGCAGGTAGAGGCTGCGTTTCATGCTGCTGTGCCTTAGCTATTTGCAATGTGCCTATGTGTGTGTATCTACCCAAAACACTGCTGTGCTCTGCTGCCTTATGATCGACAAGAGACCAGCAATGAGAAGGAAAAATTCTTGTGTGTGTTTTAGAGAGAAAGCAATTACAGTTACGGTTAACGGATTAACCTGTTTTCCACCTACCTGTATGCTGATCTGCAAGGCCCTTCGGAGAGCCCCACTAACAAGTGCAAAGCTTGGTGAGAGGTAGAAAATGGCATGTTGTACAGCGCGGATTATTCCTGATGTTAATTAAACTCTTCTGCTTCCTTCTGTGCCTCTTCCAGGCTCTGCAACACCTCCCAGTAGCAAACGCTGCCAAAGGGACAACCAAATAGCTCCAAGTGACATATTTCACGGCGAGTGTTTCCGTGGGGTCTGCGTGGGTGCGGGTTGTGCATACGAGGTATCTGCAAGGACTTGGGGAGCAGGCGGAGCACTGGCCGCAAGAGCAGCCGCTTCTTGCAAGGTTTGAGGTGTTAGAGGTGGGCTGAGTGCTCCGGTGGATAAAACACCGGCCTCTCGACCTTGGTTCCAGGCCAGCTAGAGATCTGGAAATAAACGAGTTTACTGCTGACACTCCAATCCCAGCAGACAAAACTTCACACCGAAAAGCCCTCACGTATAATTTGTCACATTTGGCATCTGCTGCTAAGAAAAGAGCAAGATGCGACCTGGCGCAGAAATGTAATCATCGTTCACCTTCCTGCTAAGGGGTAGGAGTATAATTGGGACAATCCTGAAATTCTTTTAAGTCTGGGCCTCTGAGCCACCTCTGGACACCGCTGTGTTTTCCAAAGCTTGTTGCTTGCAGGAATTCGCCTGCTCTAAGGTTTGTGCGAGGCTTTTGAAGCAGGTTGGCACGGTTGAAAGTCAACAGTGACATTTGAGGAGTGCTGTGCAAGAAAGTTGTCCTTGCAGGAGTAAATCTGAACATGCACAATATTGTAATTTGCTGGTCTCACTGAGGCAGCTCTTTAATTCCAATGCATTTGCTAGTGGTAATTGCATCTGGCTGTATTTCTGCTGCATCTGAACTAGACTGTGTCCGAAAAATCAGGTGGGGCGAAGAATTTGGCTGCAAACTAAAATGCAACTACTGTAGAAAAAGAGGTGCGTTCTGTAAAAGCTTTGGTAAAAGAGATATCAGAGTGCATAAACAATCTTTAACCGTAGAGACTTTTTAGGGTGAGGTGATAAGCCAGAAGGGCTTTGTAAAGCTTACAAATTATTTAATAAACGCTGCCATTTCACCGTTAATAGACAAGCTGCAGAATAGGAGCCTCTGCCCAGAGGAGATGCTAATTTCGAAGTCAGGGTGTGCTGGGGGAGCCCAGAGGAGAGAGTAGCTCAAGTTCGCTTTGCTCCGTTCTGCTAACTTCCCTCTGGTGGCCGTGGAGCCATAGGACCATGGCATCTCCTTCTGCACAAACGTTCACCGAGGAGAGAGCTTTGCAAAACAGCAGCAGCTCTGGAGCCGCGGGGAGCGGGAAATGTTAACCCTTCACAGAGAGGGAGCTGGCACATGAGAAGAGGGGGGAACCTCCTTGCAGGGAGTGTGGGGATCTGCTGGGATGCTGAATCTTGTCCACAAAGCAGAGCTGAGCATCTGTGCCATGTACATGGGCAGCACCTCTACCTGCAACACGTAGTCCAGGGCTTCTCCATCACCTTCTTAAAGGTTTTAGATAGAACACGCTGTGTTGGCCCATTTTCCTGTTACACGGCAGTCATGGGCTTCCATTTTATCCAGAGAAGATGCCATCAAACTCCAATCTGTAGCTGTTTTGGAGAGCTGTTCTCTAGAAATACTTGGCTGGGATAAGATCTCCAGGTTCTGCAAGCAGGGAGAACCAGGTGGCGTTTGTGGCTGAGCTGCTCCTGGCCTTCATTTCCACAAGAGCAGCTCTAGGAAAAGCAACTCCAGGCAGTACCTGTTGATACTCGGGGCCTGAAAAGCAGCAGCATTTCTGCTCCTGCTCTGCTGAACGGGCGCAGGCGGCTACGGGATTGAGGAGCAGCGGAGGGGAGCGCTCGGAGCTGTAATTCAAACCCTCGGAGCACAGATGGGAAAGGACCGGTCGGCTCCTGGACACGCAACCGGGTTGTTCATTCACCCCTTTGTTCAAACCTGTAGGGAGAAAAAAACAAATACGGGTAGAAATGCCGTTCAAACAGAGGGTTTCCAAAGGGACCGTCTCCGTGTGCTTGTTCCCGTGTCCTCGTTTAGATAGCGAGACTTCCCTTAACTCCATGGAAGTCAATAGCCAGAGCATCGGCGCTCCATAAATTAAATATTAGGAGCCGTGTGTGAAGTTTCAAGCCCTCCGTCCTCCTGCTAGCTCCGGTTTTCTGCTGCGCTTTTTTCTTTATGCCTGAGCACCTTGCTGACAAGAGCTAATAACAAAATGCCAAGAGAGGGTCCAGTCGGACCTACCACACATTAAACATTCCGAACTTGTCCGTTTGCTCATGGATTGTGCATAATTAATAATTAAACGGTTTCCGTTGTAATGGGTTGACCTTCTTGAACTGTTCATTATTCACGAGGCAAAGGCATCACTCAAACTTTTTTTTTTTTTTCCTATTGCCCTTCCCCGTTCTCGCTGGATATTCGCATTCCAGCTGCTGGGAATCCAGCTGACTGCTTCAGAGAGCGGAGCAGCTGATCCTGTCTTCTCCTGCAGCACCTCTCAGGTGCAGAAATGTTGCTGGATATTTAGGGCAGTAGCTGGTCTAGGGAATAAGCTGCCTCTGGAGGTAATAGGCACCTCAACCCTTAAGGGTCCATAGCTCTCCAGTCTATAGAGCTACAAGATACTGGTTAAAACGTGCAATATTTAATGAAAATGTAAGGCTATTCCTTAGTTTAGGATGAGCATGCCTGTTCCTCGCTCCTCTAAAATTGCAGACGGACGGTTCCCCATGGCTCTATCTAAAGGTCCCTGTGTCTTATACAGAATGAATATATCGGGTTCTGCTACGTGTGGATAGTTTTGGTTTTGTTCACTGTATTCCCAGCTCTTTGAGAATCAGAGTCATCTTTTAGGAAACCTCAGGATATGATACCGGCTGCATTTATTTTGTGGAGCTTTTGTAGATTCCCACTTCATACCTTCTCTTCCAACACTGTGATTGCTCCCGTTGCGGAGGTAGCAATAGCAATGCTTTTCCTCATGGACAATAGCTCTAAGTACAAAATACCCTCACCTTTCTGCTGCTTAAATGTTCCCGTGTAAAACAATGGCAAAATGACAATATTTCTGTTGTCGTTTTTCATGGATTTCACGAAATGAATAGGTGTTCTCTGGTTCTGACTAAGGTTGTTTTAGAAATGCAGAAGCAGCTTTCTGATGGTCACCTATGGAAGCAGTGGAGGGTCCAGACTTTTATGTCTCAAACTAAAATGCAATGCAAAACTAATGCAATACCTCCCCCCTCCTCCCCTGTTGTGCCTCTGCTGTAAAGTTACAATTGGTTCTTGTTTTCAGGAGTGAAATTAAGATATTTATTTGCACCAATCTGTTTGCCTTCAACCACATCTCCTAGAAGTGTTTTTTTGAGTGTGACGTGTGCTCGGGGAAGGTTTGCAGTCCGTAAGAGCGTAGCCAAGGAGCCTGTGGACCTCCTGGTCCTTCCATTATGGGTCCGTGCTCTCCTTGCAATTGCAGAAATTATCACCTGCCAAATGAGTGTGAGGCCACGTGCAGCCCTGCTCCCCGGCAGGTCCCTCTTGGAGGGACAGAGCCCACGAGATGCTCCCCTTGCAATAGGCACAGGGGCAGGTTGCTGGGTAGACCTGCTCCCCAAGGAGCGTGATCTCCAACTAACCATTTTCAAGAGGATCCATAATAGATGCCCGGAAAATTCCCTACCTTTCCTCAACATCTACCTTTGCTCCAAGCGTGTCCCACCTGGGAAGGCAGCGGCTCCCACTTCACATGTGAGAAAATGATGGAGAGAGGCCAGAGCTGCTGGGCTCCGCCAGCATAAGCAACCCTGACATTTTGCTCTGCGTTTTCCATATTAATATGACTAATTTTGGTGTGCAGTCCTTTGAACCGGAGGAAGTTTAATTGCACCGTTTATTTCTTTATGTTACTTCTCCTCTCCAGTGAAAACCTCCCTATATTGATGTCATTTATAAGTTTAGAAACAATAACCTCTCCTTCCCCCTAAGTTCAAAGAGAATTTGGGCATGCTATATCAAACACTCCTTGTATCTAATTGAGCTCTTTGAAAATGGTAAAGCAATTTTGGCTTCTCCTTCTACTCTTCAGTTACTTTTGATTTAATTGTATTTTCCAGCAGTTTCCAATTGTTTGAATAGGAAACAAAGCCTTAATAAGAGTTCTAGTTAATTTTCTGTCTTGTAATTACCGATCTCATTTTTCTGATAATTGGCCACAGCAATTATATGTATATTTACTAATCACATAGGAGGCTCCGCAGTTGTGTCTATCTGCCACCATTGATAATGGCACACACATTGCAGAGGTGCTTTTATCATCTTCTTTTTTCCACTACATCAAAGCTATTTCCTCGCATTCTCAATAATGAATACATGCATGCATTTGACACAGTTGTGTGCTGGAGAAATTGTTTGGCTCCCACCAAATGCTGCACGCTCTGAGTTTCTTGCCTGCAGCGCTGGAAGGTTGTATGTAATGATATATTGCTCATCCAAATGGCCAAAGCACTCCAAAGCACAGTGAGATTAAAATAAGTCATTCCTTTGTTAATTTAAATAGGTGCATGTATCATACTTTGCAGGGTACTTTGTGTAGGGATGTCAGGGAGGAAAAAAGCCGCCGAAAGGTATTTTTAATAGCAAATGAGAATAGATGAGAATGGAGTCATTTGCAGCTGCCTGTTTTATGTGGCTCTCTTGTTCCAACTGTAGGTCTAATGAGATGACACTGTTAAAGTACTCTGCAGTGTAATTTCATTACATCCTGAGCTGTTACACTATAAACACAGTGGAGCTCTCTGTCATTCTTGGAAAAACTCCTAAATTCGTAAAGCCCTTCTTTGCAAATGGTGATGAGGTTTGTTCCCTGTCTGTATTTTTTTATGTGCTCTTTTTTCATTATTTTTTCTGCTTTGCTTTCATAAATGCTAGTTGGTTGTTTTCCCCACACTACTAAATCTTACCTTTATTTTATTTTTCTTTTTTTACAAAAAAAAAATTATTTCCCTTTTTAAATCCAGAACAGACTGCATATTAGGACAGCCTCTAAAATGAATAAGTGTAAATAAACATGAGTGTAAATAAATAGCAAATACAGTGAAAGAAACAAAGGTCAACACAAGAATAATTTCACAGCTCTTTGTTAATTACAAGACCATTTGTGTGTTACTTAAATAATCATTAATTTCTCATTTACACTTTCCCTACCTTCCTTTTTACCCTGTGGCTATCATTGTCCTTTTTTCACCTCCCCTCAGTGTCTTTCCACATGTTTTTACCCATTGTGTAATACTCATTAGTTGAAATTCAGTGTTTTATCACACATTCTCCGAAGAACTTGTACCTCTCCCCCCTCAAATCCTCTGCGTGAAAAGGGGCCTTTGTTGCTTATTTCCCTTTTTATTCCTTTTTTCAGTGCGTTATTTGCTATATTACCCCCCTAAACAAAAAAAAAATCGCCTTCTCTCCTCCTGACTCTGCCTCTCGTTTCATTCCGCTGGCAGGAATCGCCCGTCCTTCCAGCCGGGGAGTTCTCCGAGCCATTTGTACACTTCATCACTCAATGGTAAGCTCGGTTTGCAAACATGCCATGCCCTCGATGTAAATGATACATGCCATTAACTCGGCAGCTCGGCGAGACCTTATGGCTTTCCTTGCCTCCTTTCCGAGAGGAGAGGGACTTGGGGGCCTTGGGCAGATGGGGCGGCAAAGCTAAGCAAACTGTTTAAATTATGTAAACGTTATTTACACAAAGGGTCGTAAAAGTACTTACAAGGGGGGGTTTTCCTGTTTTAATAAACCTGCCCCGAATCTGGGGGCATCATCATGTGCCACGAATTCATGCGACGGTAAAGAGTCCACAAGGACTCCTGTGTATAATACCCTTAGCTAGGGCTTTTAAAGTATTACTTAAAAAAAAATTCCTCAATGTTTAGAAGGGCAAACAGCTTTGATTAATTCATTGGCTTTTCGGTAAGTAATTTTTCCTGAGTGTCATATTTTAAAACACGCCATTGGGTGTATTTTCTTCCCTTAAAATGGAATAGTTCATCGGAAACCTTTTAAATTAAGACAAGAGTAGGGAGAGGAGGAATTTGTGAAAAAAAATATATATTTATTGAGTGATTAGGTGATATGGATCTGCAGGATAAGCTGTTATGAGGAACAGAGCTATTCTAAAGAAAAAAAGGGGAAAACTTGTGTTTTTAACTGGATCATTCACAATAAAGAATTTTTAAAAATATATTTACATGTGGCAAAAAAGCACAAGATTGGATTTTATATAAACACAGTGTGTTTGATGGAGAAGCATCCCTTTGGAGACAGTGTGTGTCCTGGCCGGGCTTCTTGGTGCTGTGGAGCACATGGAGCACAGAGCCTTCAGCCTCGCTTCCTCCTCATCCTCAGTGAAACCGGTGCCTGAAGTCCATAGCTCCAAATACACATAAAGAAATAGGTAGATAGTGACTGCGGGCTGAGTGCTGTTTGCACCATCACGTCCTCTAGCAAGAACCAGGGTCACTGGTGCAAATACTGGGTAAATAAATCAGTATTTTTAATACACAGCGTAGGAGAAAGCACCTCTTGAGATGGACCTTATATATAGCAAATAACCCAGAAATGGGGAGCTGTCCAATTAGCAGTTAACTCGGATAATAGCAGAGCACAGGCCTTCTTTTCCAGTAGGCTCAGTATATGGAGAGCAGCGTTTGGAGGATTTTGCACCGGTGTGCATGGAGCTGCACTTTTTAATGCCTGTAAAAAATTAATCACAGGCTGTTTTTTTTTTACAATAAATAAATAAATAAATAAAACTTAGGCAGAGGGAGGGATAACCTGTGTTAAAATTTCCACAGATGTCAAGCTGAAGCAAAACTGATGGTGGCTAATAGCCTGCTTGTCCCCGGAGACCCGGCTGCTTTGGACTGTCAGATTAGAGCAGTTGCCGCCCGCTCGTGACACAGCTCCAGCCTCGGCTTGAGCTGCTGCAAGTTACTTGTAGGGAAGCACAATTGCATCTTCAGAGCCCCCTATTTGCAACGCACTCAGTATTTTTGCTATAACGTTATATTGACCATATGGTTTGCAATAATTTTTAGTGCAAGGCATTACTGTTTTTAAAAAAATAAGCAGGAAAACGCTCCATGCCCTGCTAAAGCAATCAATTTCTAATAAGTATTAGATGTGAGGGGAGCAGCGTGGCAGGCTTTATGACTTGATGCCGGTGCCGCCGTAAACACGGGCTGTTTGGCTGCAATCCAATCAGGCAGCTCGTGCTGGTCACCTCTGTGCCACGTTATTGGGAGCCTCCATGCAGCTCAGCACAGCCCTCGGTGGCTAATTGCACCTGTTGCACGGAAAACTAGCACCGTTTGCATGAGAAACATGATCTTATAGGCAGCGTAATGCTGTGTAATGAACTATCAGCCTGCAGTGTAATGGAAACAAACGGGGAAAAATGAAGGTAGGAACCCCAGGGTATTGCGTGTTCTCCTGAAGCTGTTCGGTGGGAGAGTTATATTTCCCACCTGTTTGTGCAGTGCTTGGTGTTGAGCCACGTATTAATCGCTGGCAAAAGGAGGATCGGCTGATTGTGCCCTCAGACTTGATTGGTTTTCAGTGATCATTGCATTTAAATGCATTTATGGTAAGAAGTGGAATGGAGCACCAAAAAAAGGGAAGTAATTGTCAATGGGTCGCTATATGCAGAAAGCAATTCTGTGCTGTTATCTGAGGATATTAGGAATTGTAATTGTTATTAAAAACAGTAAAAGAATCCTATAAATTTATAGGAAACTTCAAAGACTTGCAGGTGAAAAGCAGAGTAGAGTCAACAAGGTATTTTTCTCATCAACTGAAAATATTATAATGGAGCAACACTGACCATAAGGGAGGGATGGGAGGGAAGAAATCAATTAACGTTTGGGTCGCTGTGAGGAGCTCTGTCCTCCCTGGCATGTGCCGAGGTCAAGAAGTGCATTGAGATTCCGGGCACAGTCTGTGGAGATACAGCAAGAAGTCTCCAATATTTAAGCAAATGGAATAAACAAACTGTTGTTTATATCTGCACGTTTTATTTTATGCTACATAGCATGAAGAAGCAACCAAAGGAAAGGCCAGCACCTGAAGAATTGATGGTAAGTGAAACTTCGGAGTATGTATTTATCTATCAACACATTTTATTAATGTATATTGAAATGTGTACATTTTTATGTGCTTTTCAGCATGTGCAAGTTCACACTAGAACTTATTCTGACTCGTACAGCAATTACACGTTTGCAGACCCATAGAAACAAAAGGTGAAATTCCGATTCCACTGGAGTTGATGGATATTTTGCTGCATGGCCAGGGCTTCGCTTGCGATTTCAGAAGTTAATACAGAACTTCCACAGCCAGCAGCAAATTTCAATCAGAACCATTTTGATGCTTAATACACTTTTTTTCTTTTTTTTTTTCCTTTTTTTTTCAGTTTTTATGTCCAGGGATTACTGCTTAATGTAGGTCACGCTTTGTCATCATTTACCAGTCTTAACCTTTCAAAGTCTGAAGATTGGAAATAGAGGATACAGTCAAAATAGTGGATTTCTAATGCGATGCTGCAGCTACTGTTTTCAGTTATCTCCATGTAGAATGAAATTAGATTGGCCACAGAAGATTGAGTTAATGTGTAGCTTTTGGTCTTTCGCCTTTCCGTGTTGGAATCGGAGCTCAGAGATCACTTCTTTTGCTTGCAAATGCCATCTTTTCAGCTAAGTGGTAATAAGGAACCTGCTCTCCAGCCCGTTCCCTGTGTATTTAGAGTATAGGTGTTTTAAGATGCCAGAAAAATATCCTATCAAATAATTATTGTAAATATTTTCAATAACTTCACACTATAGATGCGAGCTCTGGTCTGCTCTGCCTCGTATCAAATACCTACATCTTAAGTGTTTCATCAATTTGCTCCATATGCTACATTTCCTGCCTCGCAGAGGTTAATAAAAAATCATCATAATTTATTTTTTGTGGGTTACATGTCAACAAATAATTTTAGTTGATCTTAATGGGATAAGAACGCATTTGCATTTTCTTTCTTGCTTGCATGCTACGAGCAGAATAAGCAAGTGTTTGTGCCGCAGCTCTTCTCTAGTTAAAGGCTAATCTCCGAGGAAGCCCTGGGGCACACAGCTCAGCTCAGACTAGTCTCAATTTAGTCCCTGGTTAGTAAAGTATTTAACTGTGAATCTAATTTTAAGGGTATTAACTTCAATGGATCTACATTTGAAGTTAGGCACCTGCTTAAATACCTTGGTGAGATGAAGCCTTAAAGTTTATCAGAGCCCTCCTACTTTGTGCTGTGTGCCTGGAATGGAAGGCTTGCACTGCCTTATTTTGTCTTTTTTTATTAACTTGTGATGGTTGGGAAATTCTTGCAGTTAGTCACATCTGAGAAAACTTGGAACAGGTTCTAGAGATGTAGACACATTTACCTTGTGCACTATTATGCCATGGCTGGATAGCTTAGCTATTAAAACAACGGAATAGGGTTTCATAAAACCCGTGTCTGTTTGTAAATGCGTGTTTCAGTGATGCAATAGGCTTGCCACTTATAAATAAAACATCTGCAGATCGCACATACCCCATAAGTATATATGTATGTTTGTAAGCAATAACACCACTCCAGGGTGTAGAGCCATAAAAACGAGGCCAAAGGGTGAGTGCCTGCAGTACCGGGGAAGTGCACAGATTTATTTTTACAACTACATGCCCTGGAGTGTGCTAGGCCCCTTTTAAGGAGGTATTTTGGAAAATAATTTTAAAATTATAGCGATTCAGAAAAAAAAAAAAAAGTCCTGCTTTTTAAACAAAAGATTTTAACACATTTTTCTCCTCGCCCTACGTTCTATTCAGTTATAAAGGAAGTTGCAGAAAGAAGTATTTAAGCATGAGGGAGGCTGAAATCAAGAGCGGGACCCACTGCTTGTCCCAGCCCAGGAAGCAGCTCACAGGGCTGCATTGCAAACAGAATTAGCTCTCTTATCAAGGAGCAGTTTATTAACAAAACTCGCACAAATATCTACATTAATGCAAAGTGCATATATGCACAAAACCCCACGTTTGCATATAAACAGATCTGTGCATACACAGGTGAATACATATTTCTGTACTCTACTGGAAAGCAGGACCAAAGCTAAGGCTGATTAAATACATTGCTGGCCATAATATCCTTTCTAATTTGCTCTCTTTTGCTTCTGGAACTTGTAATTCTGATGGGTATCTCCGTTTCTTGAAAGCTGCACCTGTGTTAACTATCAATAATGGGTAGAATGATGTAGATATTATCAAAAAAATCCTGGACCTGTCAAAATCAGCTTGCCATCAATTCAAATGCAGCCAGGATTTCACCTCGGTCACTGTTTTGTGCTTTAGATGTAATGTGCTGCCAAGGATAAAAGGTGTAACAGGCGCTGCAGACAAAACATCGGAGTGCGGGTGTTCTCCCCTCGGACATTAGCCGTACTGGGAGTCACTATTTTGTAACCAATTTAGTATAATTAAAGACTGAAAGCAAAATGAAGGGAGCAGAACATCAATCTTTTCCTGCTCTCATGATGATCCGTGAATCGTTAAATGCACCTTAAGAGCTGACTAACAGCACTGGCCGGGCCAGATTGGCATCTCCATTGAAGCCACTGGGTTACATCAGGGATGGATTCACTGGCTGTCATGCTAGGAAGCCTTTTTTTGCGTCTTATAAAAGTCACCGTGCACATTTTGTGGGAAAATAGGGCCAAAGCCAAGGCTGGGTGAAATTCCTGCATAAAGGCAGGCTTTCTGGTACCATAGATACCCTTGTACACATGAACACCAAATTTTCTTAACAGCTAGAATAAGATAAATCCTTATGTTTATGCTCAATTGTGCTACCTTTTGTTGAGTCTGCCTACCTTGCAAAAAACAATGTATTTATAACATCAGTTTGTCAGTGTGTGAGTATTCAGTGATATAATTCTTTCAAAGTATTTCCTATTAATAGATTTTCCTGGGAGTGAAAAAAAAGATTTCACTGAGCAATGGGGAAATTGTCCATCCTGGGAGAGGAATGAGCTTGCTAATTCACCCGTGGATCCTCTGCACCTTGTTCTTAGCGTCTGCTCTTTTCTTCCTTCTGACAAGCTGAAGGACGAAGAGTCAATTTGAATCCAGCGTCTCCCTGTTTCAGCACTAAGGAAGTCCACGCAGCATCTTAGGATGCCTCCCCTCTCCCCTTCCAGCAGGAAAAGGAAAATCTCCCCAAATCTTCTGTGTAATACGGGAGGGGAATTCCTGAACTTCCTTTTTCCTTCATAATACGGAGCTCCTGGCATTGCAAAGCTGGGAAAATGCAGATGAACAGGAGTGGGACACAAACATTTGGCAGGTACCGGAACCGTGCGGGTCAGCACCGAGCTCCTCCGGACACTGCCGCGGCTCGGGAAGCTGCGGATCCGGCTGTATTTACGGTATTTTTCCGAAGCTTTCCATTCTAAGCTCTATTTAATGGAATCTATGCATAGTAAGTAATCAGGTCAGAGAGAAGCAACATCCCCTGTTTGAGATCAATCGCTGGCTAATACTTTATCTAGGCCACTTTATTATCTCATGCTGATTCCATTCCCATTCTCCTCCTCCTTTGTAGCATGCACTTCAGCTGTGGTAAAAGTACGTATCGCATACATATTAAAAACATATACCCATTCTATCTGTATGTAAATGCGTGAGACACAGCTGGATATTGCAGGAGTTTGATTTACTAATAGTTATTATCTGTTCTAGCTGTTCGGCGGCAAAGAGAGTTGCAGAAAACAAGCTAGCGCAGAAATTGCCTTTATGATATCAGTAGCCTGCTTTGGTAATTGTTTAAAATCTCTCGTCTTCAGATGGAAGGTTGGCCTTTTATTTTGCAGCCTGCGTGCACTTCTCAGGAATTGTTGACATCTCTTGTTGAGTTTTTTTTGTTAGGATAGCATTGAACTCTAGCATGCTACGTATGACTGTTTAAATGCAAGCGATTTACCTAAAGGAATTACATATGAAATACCAGGAGTCAAGTGTGGAGCAGTTATTCCTTTATGCTCTCCCATGGATGCGTAAAAATGCTGTCTTTAAGGTGCTGGATTTAGATTTCTCAAGGGAAGGATGGATAGGAGGATGCAGTGGTTTAGGGCCAAGAATGCAGTCAGCTCTGCACTGTGTTACTTGTGCATAGATCTTCTGATCTCTGCTTAAGTTTCCAAATTGGAATCGTAATTTAAATTGCTGATTTTTTTTACATTGAAATGTCATTAACTTAGATGATTACATAGATATGACTTGCTAAAAAGACACCGTTTCTCTCATTTTTTAAAGCGTAATGCAGAAGCTTCCTGGTCACCTGCTTGCAGCAATCCCTATGTCTCGGTGTGGCATTTAGAGCATGCGCTCAGATCTCATTAGCTGCAGGGGCCATTTTTCATATGGATTATTTGTTTCTCTACTTAAATGTGTTTTCTTAAGGTCAGCAGAATACTGACTCTCCAAAAATGCATCCTAGCTCCTTGTGTCCCCATTTCTCACACATTCAGCAAAGGAAAATAAGAAGTTTCTAGGTACCAAGTCATAAAGGGTCTGGGCAGCAGCGCTCCCTACCAGGCAGAGCCCAACTTATTGCAGCTTGTTGCTCTTACCAAGGACTTGTATAGTTTAAACAAACAAATGGAGGATCAGGATAATCCTACCTGGATTTTTGTATCAAACCTCAGAGTAAAGCCCATAAAATACTGCCACTTAGGATTGCCAATAAATAGGATTTCCCCGGTGGATAATTTGGCTTTTCAGTTGCACTGCCATGACATAGCTGAGTGAATACCTGGGCTTGCTGAGCAGGCTGGGGTTTCGATGCCATGCTAACTTTTGAGACAGAATAGAGGCCTGTTTGGTTTTTCCAAGCGCGTGCAGTAAATCTTTTGAAGAGAGCTTTATGGATATGTGTTTTGCGCCTGCATCTATCGAGGTGTTTATATAATGTCATTGCTGAATTGCAGTGAGCCAAGAAATTTCATTCTTTGGCTCCTTGCAAACACCATTTATTTATTTATTTATTTATTTATTTATTTATTTTTATATATATTTATTTCTCCTGGCCAGTGATATATTTCAAGCTGTCTCTTCAAGCTATCAGGTCAGTCATTCAGCACACGAGGAAAACCCTGTGCATACTGAAGCTGGTGACAAAACTGGATTTCAGGACACACTGGTTTGTCCCCTTCCTCCGTAAGTGCAACTTGGAACTGGAGAAAAAACGTGTCTCGTTGCAGGGGACTCTGATGCCCAGGCAATTCCCCACGCTACTGAGATGGGGAAAGGTGGCCGTGGATCTCCCTCACTCTCCCTTTCCCTCTCCATCCCTCTATCTCAAAAAAAAAAATACTATTTTCCGTCCTTAGGGGTATGTTTTGCTCTTTTTTTTTGTCACTTGAGACATCAGCTATCAAGCTGGAGAAATACATTCCATCAGTGTCACTAAAGCCAGCAATTAACGAAGACTAAGATTGTGACAAGGTTAACTGGAGAGCATTAGAGTTTTAAGGTGTTAGATTTATTCACTGCCTTCTGCAGTCCCCTTGTTTGCACAGACGCTGTTTTTTTTTTTTTTGCAGCAAATGTGAAAATCTTAACTTCCTCTTGCTAACATGCCCTGAAGCTGCATGACATACTCGTACTTTGCAGTGAAATGGGAAAAGAAACGACTTGAGTGGGCTGAAAGGAGTATTAAAAATGTAGGGAAATTGGGCAAAAACAAATTGGCAGCAGCGTAGGATGATACAGTTCATATTTTTGGTTCCTTGAGTCTCCCGGGCTTTGCAGTTTAATTTGAGCAAATGTCTCATTTGGCACTTCTGCTTGTTCTGGAGTTTTCCAGACACTTGGACAAATATTTACATCTCAGTTTTGCTAGCAGAATTGCAAATCCTTCAGTTGAGATGCCTTGAGAACGCATGTGTTTGCGTTATTGGTATTTTTATGTTGCTTATCTTCCCTCTGCATTTATATATTAAAAAAAATATATGTTAATAGTTCTAAAATCGGAGTCATCTTTAATTCCCAGCACATTATTTTTTTCCATTTGTTTCAAATCCATTATGGAATTTGCTCTAACAGGCAGTTTTGGGAAATCTATGTATATTATTTATTCTTATAATCCAACTGGAATTTTAGATGGATTCAGACCCGCTGCCATTTAAAATTGCTGCCATCCATATAATCCCGGCTGCTGTGGGTCTGGATTCCAATTAGCACCTCAAGACGCTCCTGCGGTATTAAATAATAGTAATAATTGCCCACGAATAAGCAGAGTATAAAGCGGGAGCTACAGATACGGCTTCTTAGTGACCTGTGCGCATTACGGCTCCAAGCCCTTAATCAGATTTGTGCTGCTTGATTCCTGCATGCGCAGAAATTCAGCTGGAGGATCAGGGCCTAGAGTAGTAAGAAATCAATTAATACTACTTTCTAATTTGTGCAGTTGACAAAAAAGAACGCATATAAATAGGGGACATTTTTCCACTTAAGAGGGCCGCACTGAAAGATTCTTAATTGGATTTTCATTGTGATTGACAGCATTTGATTATGACAGTAACTTTATTTGG
This sequence comes from Crypturellus tataupa, assembly GCA_034781795.1. NCBI lineage: Eukaryota > Metazoa > Chordata > Aves > Tinamiformes > Tinamidae > Crypturellus > Crypturellus tataupa. The sequence goes on along the minus strand of JAWLRI010000923.1, from coordinate 15,295 downwards.
CTGGACTGTTATAGGGCTCTTGTTCCGCTGCTTTTTTTTCCATCAAAGCTCTTATTTCTCCGCAGAATTCCCGCCGGAGGAAGAGCCTTTTAGCACCTTTGTTGTGGCCTTCCCTGGTGACGTTGGACCCAGCTGGTAGCGGGGAGGAAAATGGACCCTGCACAAAGAGGCTGCAGCTCCTGGCGCCGCCGGCTCCGTAATTTTAAGAGCCCCGGAAACCTGTTGAGGATTAGGAGTAGCTTTAGATGTGAAATGAGTGTTAAGTATTAGTAATCGGGAGATTAGGGCCCCGGGGACAATGGGAGATAAACAACTGCAATTAAGGCAAATCTGCCAGAGTAAACAAAATTTAGCAGAAACAGATGCCCTAACCATTTTGGGGGATTGATTGGAGGGCACCGAGGAATCGATTTTTGTCTTGTTTACACTTCCAAACCCCCGCGATAAACCGGGAGGCTAAATATTTCATAGCGCCTGATTTTAGTTAATTTTTTGGCGGCTCCTCACAGTGGGTCTGCTCTCTTCTCGCAGTGACCGGGCCCGGGTTTATGCCGCCGTCACAGGGAGCAGCTAATTGCCTATGAAGGGCCCCTGTGTTTAAATGGGCTTGACAGGAATTTAAATTTTGTTTCAATCAACCTCTGCGCTCGCAGCCTGCTCCAGTTTCTAATTTTTAAATTAAACGTGATTTTTTTCCCTTTTTTTTTTTTTTTTTTTTGCAAAACAGCGCATGGCCCCACAAAACGCCGCTTTATTAAGGCAGTAACAGCCAAGCACGGGAATGGCATCCGCGGAAAAGTTCCTGGTGCCATAAACGTGCATCTGCCCACCCGGTTTAACGGGAGACATCGGGATAAGCGCTCGGCCACTGGAAATCCAAGCGGCTCCGGCAAAGCCTGCTCCTCCATAGGGAAACCTGGCCGGGGGGTTCACGGTTCCCCCGAGGACATGGTGACATTAAAACACAAGTCAGGGAATGGCGGTGGTTTTGGTGGCCTTGTTCATTTGTGCAGTGACCTTGGGTGCGATTCAAAGGAATGTTTTCTTCCGGCCAACTAGTGGTGGTTCCTTTTTATTGTGCTTTTCTGTGTCTTTAAAGGGGCTCTATCCATGTATTCATATATAGTTTTGTATCAATACTTTCTTCTCCCAGGACACAGTGTGTTCGTACTTAAATACTTGGTTTATTTTTTCTGATTCGTACTTACTCATTTAATACTTGTTTTATATTTTCCAGCCCCACTTGAGTATGTTATTTTTCAGTAGACCCGAAAGGTGTCTGGGCACGTAGCTTGGTTGGATCTAACTGAGACTATCCAGGACTTTTAGAAACAACTTGTTTTATTTACTTGGTTTAATTGCCCAACCTTCGTTACCGAGATGCTGGTGAAATACAGGTTGTTTCATTCCTTGTGTCTTCCAGCCCGTTCCCTTTCCTGGCAGGAGCAGCACGTTGTGCTTCAAGGTCTGCTGGGCAAATATTTGGGAAATTGTGTGAATCTCAATCATTGCAGGGGTTGCTTGTGGCCTCTTTCCCTGTGGATAGAAACCAGTTTTTCAAAATTTAGAATTTAGACTGCTTTTCTTCCTTTTTTTTTTTTTTTTTTTTTTCTTCTTTTTTTACCCTAATCCAGGGAGATGCTGAGGCCCCACTTGAAGGAGATACTAAAGGAGCTTGCAGCTCATTTTAGGCCACCTCCAAGGGGGACATCTGCACTGACGGCAGAAGTTGAGGTTTGGGGTGAAGCTCCTCATCCTGCACAGATTTGAATTCTCATCGCAGGGAGGATTTGAGCTGATTTGGGATGAATCCGAGGGCGATGCTGGGACACTCCAGCCTGGGCAGGATCCGGTGCAGCTCAAACCCCTTCCCAAACCTGCCGCATCCCCTTCATGCCGCACCAGCCGTTTCCCAGCGCGGATCTGCTGGTGCTGCCGACAGCTTGCTAATGTCGACGCTCTCCAGCAGCCTTGGGCCACTCTCTTCCTCTTCTGCAGCTCTTCCCAACCTTGGCAGCGCTTGCAGAAGCCGATTGCCGTTATATTTCGGTTGCCTTAATTTTTCGAAGCGTCATCACGAGATGTTCCTTTGCTGGGAGTTAACTCCTTCCATAGCAGGGAGGTTCCAAGCACGGAGGCTGGTTTAACAGCAGAGACCAACAGCCAAAGTGCCGTGGAAAGGAGGATCTGCAGATGGGCTAATCCACTGCTCTGCGCCACGGCCAAAACCCCAACCCTGCCGTAAATTCGAGACCTTCAGGACAGACGTCCAGAAGGAGCCCGGAGATTCCTGCGTGCTGCAGGAAGAGCAAAAATCCCCCTTATGTGGACGTATAGGCACATACATCCCCATGGCCCACCCAGGAGCACAAGAACTTCCTGAAAACTGGTTTCTAGAGCCAAGAACACATCATTTGGCCATGGTTGATGTCCAAGCTTCAAAGGAAGGTTTTCTGTCTTTTTTTTTTTTTTTTTGCCTTTTTTTAAAATATAGATTTAAAAACATAATGGGAGATTTATTTTCCAGTTTAAAAGTGCAAATTCAGGTTTGGTGTGTGTAGACTCTCCCTGTTTAGACATCGGCCTTAAAGTGCTGGAGAAGGATGGACCACCAGGGCTTTCCATATGGCTAGCCATGGAGGCAGGAAATTCGGGAATGTCCGTGCAGGAACAGAGGGAGCGTAGCGACACATTAAGCGGTTCTTCCTCTTCATCCACCCGTTGCACTTGGGAAGTGTCATTATTTAAAGATAAATTCTGCGAACTGTAGCAGTCTCTGTGATGCCTCAACCGAGATACTGGAGCAGCTGAAAATCACTCCCATTAACTTGGTTGCACAAAAAGTGCCTGAACTTTTTGCAGTGGAAAAAGTTAGTCTAAAAACACAGAAAAATAAATCCCCCTCTTCCCCAAAAAGGAATCTTTCTCAAAAAAAAAAAAAAATAGTAGTAAATGGAGCAGCTAGTTCCAAGGCTTCCTTAGTAGCATTATTTGTTTATCACTTTGCCTGATACACTTTGGACCATCTTTTCACCATCTTAAATATCAGAGAGGAATCATTAGTGTGCTAATCTAGATAGCCACGGCTCTCACACTGACCCGGGCTAATCTGCCTTTGCAATTTCAAGAAGTATGTTTGACTCCTCTGAAAGTAACCTTAAATTGTGGTCTTGTAAGAATTCCAGAGCTGTATCCTTCACTCCTTCTCCTAATGAGGTTATGACCAAATGCTCATTATAATTGCTTTAGACTCCTTTTAATTTTCAAGCTTATTAATCATAAGAAGAGTTATTTAAAATTGCATAAATTAATCTTAGATTAAAAGCCCATCAAAGCCTCGAAACAATTAAGAATAAGTAGGATTTCCCTGGGGCAGCAAGTTTTATTTTAATAGTGTAGTCAGGTGGATATCAGAACATTGAAGTATGGTAGTGATTAATGTATGCAAAATTTAAATGAGAGTTTTTAAATGGCAAATCTAAATCACATATTGACCTAACTGTAGGCTTTAACTGCATTGTCTGTCATATATTTAAAGTGTTTAGTAATCAACGTTTTAATTACAATGTATGTTAGGGAGGCCACGCGACAAACAAAACTCACCCCTTTCCGCGCTCGCTGCGGAAGGGTTGGCGCGGGCTGTGCTATTAACAGATCCAAAACGGGAATGAGGAAGGAGAGCAGGAGCTTCAAGGAGACTGGGGATACCTGATTTCGCCTGTAGCTGCGGGTTTGTCCCTGTGTTCAGGTGTTTGACACTCGGTGCAGCTTTTTGGCCCCTTTTTGGTACCCACTGCTCTCCGCTGTGGGTCCCGTCTGCTCCCCAGGCTGACACAAGATCCAGAGGTGCCTTTGTGGACATGGGGGATTGCACATAAATAGTGTCTTGCAGGGTCTTTTCACCCACTTAGTCCATATCTCCATGGGCCACTGCAAATATCTGCACTTTTTACCCCAGTTTGGCCATAGAAGCGAGCGCTGGCGCTGCCCAGTGCATGGGGCACTCGAGCCCCTTCGCAGCCCACGAATTAGCAACGATTTGGGAGTCAGCCCTGGAGTATTGGCCTGAGGATGCCTAGCTGCTATTCCTGGCTGCGGGAGCAGCAGCCGGCCTCGTGGATAATTAGAGCAGCGTTTAGTTTGGCTTGTCCTTGGAGGCACGAGCTCTAGATGTGAAATCCTGCGCTAGCGGCGGCAGCGGGAGTGAAACGTTGCAGCGGGGACGCGGGTGGGCTGGGTGCTCGAGCACCTCGTGGCCTTGCGGGGACGGTTGCAGAGCCCGTTTGTCTTGTCCTTTTGGAGCTTCTGCTCTCATCCCACCTGGAAAGGGGAGGAATTCCCAGTGGGAGCTGGGAATAGCCTGGAAACATCGGCAGCAAGTGGGGAGTGAGGGAGGACAAGAGTGAGGTCCATAGGTTGACATCCAAGGTCTCGTTTTGCAGGACCGCAGAGCCAGGGCTCTTGTGCCCAGCTAGATCCCTGGTTTCCTGCAGGGAGCCGGGATTTCCCAGGGCTTCGGCTCCTGCGGATGAGGAGGCATCGTCAGCAGGGATTAGGGAATGGCAGGGAAGGAGAGAGCTGCTTTCCAGGGCTCATTCTGTCCTTGAGAGAGACCCCAGTGCTCGGAGCTGCCTGGTTGTGCAGAGGAAAAGCTCCGACTGCACCGGGAAGCAGGGCCGTGTCCCTCCAAATATTCCCTAATAAACTGCCCAGCCTCTCCCTTTCCCGAACAGCATCGGAATCGCGTGTTAAGTGGAGAGTGAGCTTCCCTTAGAGCAGCCCGTAGCCATCAGTAATATTTATTTTCTCTATTTGTTTTAAGCCTGTGAAGACTGTGGTTTCCTCCATACTGTCCTGATGGAGCCCTGACCAGCAAGCGTGCAATGCCCCTAGCCCTAATGTGCCATTAATGATAGGTTAATGTACAGTATAATGTTTTTTGGACTACGGGTTCATTACACTTCTGAGTGCAAGGTCCTTCTGCAGAGCGCCCAAGGTCCCATTGCATTATATCATGCAATAAAAATACCCTTTTCATATCACACACTAATAAACTGTATTTGAAATGCTGTCTAAGGGCACTGCCATCGTCTTGATAGCCTGCGCCTGCAACAGTTGGGATCTTTTTATTGTGTTTTCTTGTTGTTGCGCTCAATTCTGATCTTTTCTAAACAAAATGCATGGTTTGTCTTTGCTTCCTTGTAATAAATGGGGGACAGTCCTTCTACTGCGCAGTTTGGGAAGGGTTTTATAGCAGAGGGCACTTGAGAAGGGTTTTTTTGTAACCTACAGTGGGGCCGTTTGGCTTCTTATGGGGCTTTAGGGATGCTGGTCGCCTTTGGGTGCTGGATAGTCACAAGCAGCATCAGTCCCTGCGCCCCTTCTCTGTCCCTCCTTGCTGGTACAAGTTGCTTTAAACCCCCATTTGGGGCTGCAAGCAGTTCAATACCGCTTGTTACAGGAATTTCTTGGGAATTTGGTGTCCCCCAAGCAGGTTTTTGCTTCCCCCCTGCCTTGCGCTTGCTCCTGCCCAGGACACGCACGGGCAGGACGGAGCTGCACGGCTGCGGTGCCACCGAGGATGCAATATAAACCCCGTGGCAATAACCCGTGGGCAGGTGAATATCCAAAACGATGACACCTCCGACCTGGGGAGAACGCCACGGATCCGAATCCGAAGGGTAGGCAAAATTATGGAACTTTTACCCTTGAATAATGGCAACTTAATTGAGCGGGCTCAATGATGGATGGCTGGCGGGCAGCGAGTTCGAATTGCCGCCGCCGCGTGCTCGGGGGGACGGTGCCCTCTTAATTCCGTGGCAGATATTTAAATCATTCACGTCCCCCTCTGCGAGGCGCTCCCCCTTGAAGGAGTTAACCCGTCCGACGGGACCCCACGGCCCGAGAAACCTCCCCTTTATCAAGAGAACGAGATGAGACAAGTTCATTTAAAAAGCCCGGTTTGTCATTGTTTAGCTAATTTTCCGAGTTGACACACAAAATTAGGCTGCCTGACACTCACTGGGGGCCCTCCCCGGCCCCGTCCTGCCTGACCTTTTCCACCGCGAGCGGATCCGTGTTCCCGGCGGCCGCCGTCTCCGCTGCGGATTGTCGGGACCGCCGGGCCATGGGATTCGGCAGAGCTCTCTGCCAAGAGCTTTTCCGTGTATTTTCTGCTCCTCGGGTGCATTGGAGTTATTGATTAACAGCGGTTTTTAATACTGAGTGTTTAAGGATCAGCAAGGAGATAGTTGCTACTCCCAGATGAATATGCAGAGGTCTGATGCCATAGGGAAGGGATCGGCACTGGTAGGGATTTGGAGCGCAGTGTCTTTGGGCGCCTCTTCCGAACATCCCTTCCCGCAGGGAATTGCTTCCCGCTGCCCTTAGTCCTATTGGCCTCTCAGCCAGCGCTCCCGGTACCAGGACTCTGCTCTTAGATGAACATCGCTGCCCGGGCGATTTGACCGAGGAGTCAGTCCCTGATTTGCAATGAGTGGACATGGTTGCTCATAAAAACTCATTAAAAGCCTCCATGTGCCCTCAAAAGGAGCAAACTTGGTGGCATCCAAGGAAAAGAACCACCTTGTAGGCCATGCCAGGAGGGAAGCAGCATCTCAGCAGCGCGATGGGAAACCTCCCTGCAATAGCAAGCACATTGCAGACCTCCAAGCACGGAGTGTGTTCTCAGCATCACCTTAGATGCTGAGAAAATAGATCAATATGAGGGTATTTAAGTGCATTGCGGTGCTCGTGCTCGTTCTAGACCATGTTGCTAACTGTTGACGCCAGTGATTTTTATTTGTTGCTGAGATGCTCAGAGGTGCTAGTGCCCAAGCTGTTGCTTGGTCTGTTTTTCTTTCTTGAAGTGACAACTTGCCATAGTCCCATCCTGCAGCCTGGGCTTGCGTTAGATCTGGAGCTGGGCAGTGTTTTTCTCCCCTATCAATTTCGATTTTTACCCATTTTTTTCCCTCCTTCCTTCTTTTCCTCCCCATCTCCCTGCCACTTTTCTCCACTGTCATCATGGCAAGAGGCCCTGGTTTCCCATGAGCTTATTTTGGATGTCAGAGTTGATGGCTGCAGCCCTCTAGACACCAAGACTAGAGGGCTGGATGTGAAATTATTTATTATATATTTATTATATATTTATTTATTTATTATATATTTACTTATTTATTATAGCGAGGCACTGAGAACAACTTGTGAAGGAGTTGCTCAGAGCAGAGCTGACTTTTGCTGGTGCAACCGCTGTAACTTGGGATTTGGAGGCGGTTTAGCCTGTTTTCCCTGCCACATTTCGAGGTGCAACACCAAGTGCAAGTACCTTTAATGTCATTTTCCTTGCCTTTTCTCTTCCTGCATTGCTGTGAGCCGACCAAGGACAAGTTGGATAGACCAGCACCTTGTCCACAAGGATGTTTTACTCTTTGGCATGTGTTTATTTTGCAGTTGCAGACGCGACTGCAGTGGCAAGATGTTGCGGAGGCAGCTGTGGCCAAGGGAGGTCAGGTATTAGAAGCAGAAAAGCGGTTTTGGCCTAATTTCAGCTCGGGTTGTCCCTGGACCTGCTACATCCCATGGAACTGGTGACTTTGCTCTCACTGCTCCCCTGAGCCTGTCTGCCAGGGCTTGCAAAAACCATCCATTGGCTTTGATGGACACCTCCGTTCTCACATTCCCTGTATAAAAATAGAATAATTTGGTAAAAAAATACCTTCTACCTGCAAAAAATCCTCACCAGAGCGAAACAGTCTCCAAACAAAACAGTAACCTAAACACCCCAAGTTCAGCTTATCCCTGGGGAGAAAAATAAGAGTGGAAAACCCCGCGCTTTGGTAAAACCCCTCACAAAACAAAGCCAAGGGGGCTCCGGCACGGCCGGTCCATGCGTTGAGCTCGGCGCGTCCTGCGGCCTCGTGCGCTGCCTTCCTCTGCAGGGAGCCTCTCCGCCGTAAAGGAGATTCATGGCAGCAGCGGCCTGTCTTTAATGGCTTTTTGTTTTAATTGCCCCAATGCATCTGCTCTTCCTTGTCTGGGGGCTCTTGATTGTTTTTTGCCTGGTTTTCACTGGTGTCCTTGGCTGTTGTTTTGTTTCAGAGGTGAAACCGCTATTTCTAGGCTGTGCTGCTTGCAATAAGCCTTCCCTGTACTTTTTGGCACCCTCAAACAGCAGAGTGATGTGCAAAAGATGCACGTGCCAATGCTTGTGGCACTCACAAAAGGGCAAAACCCTTTATTCCCTTTCTAACCATGAGGCCGAGGGAGATTAAGGAGCTCCGTGAAGGTCGTGCTGGAAAGGAGATGGCAGCTGGGGAATAAATGCCGGGACTGAAGTGTTTCCACAGGGAGGAATCAGACGAAAGCAAGAATTTCAAATCCAGATTTCATGTGGACTCTCTGCTAAGGAACACATTAAAACTCCAATCTACACGGCCTGGCTGGGGTGGGTAGTAAAAAAGAAGAGGGTGCCGCCTCCCTTCTGTGTCATTCCTGGTATTAGATGTTCCAGACTACAGTAAAAGACTTCTAATAGTCAGGTGGTGGGAGGAAAAAGACATCGCCCATATGCTCAGCGCCGCAAGCATCTGTGTGCTTAAATGCATCATTTTAAGAGCGTTCAGCTTCTCCTGGTAGCACCAAGCCCTCCTCCAAGCTCTGGGGTGGGATTGTGGTACCTCTGGATGCTCCTCTTCCTCGGTGGCCCCTTTCCCGGGCTGTAACTGTGTTGAGGAACACGCACATTTGCCGGGATGGTGAATTCAGAGCTCCCTGTCAAGCTTCAAGTTGCTGTTTGCAACCAAGAATGGTCAAAGGAAGCAATTTGCTTCCCCAAATTGAATATTGGGGGAACACGTCCACTGGGGTCAGTGCAGGGACATAAAACACTGGTGACACTGTGGCTCTTGGTGCACTGGTGACATTTCAGCTCTTCATGCATTGGTGACACTTGTAGCTCTTCATGTACTGGTGACACTTGTGGCTCTTCGTGCACTGGTGACATTGGAGCTCTTCATGCACTGGTGACATTTCAGCTCTTCGTGCATTGGTGACACTGGGGCTCTTCGTGCATTGGTGACACTGGGGCTCTTCGTGCACTGGTGACACTGCAGCTCTTCGTGCACTGGTGACACTTGTAGCTCTTTGTGCGCTGGTGACACTTGTGGCTCTTCGTGCACTGGTGACATTGGAGCTCTTCGTGCACTGGTGACATTTCAGCTCTTCGTGCATTGGTGACACTGGGGTTCTTTGTGCGCTGGTGACACTTGTAACTCTTTGTGCACTGGTGACGCTTGTGGCTCTTCGTGCATTGGTGACACTGGGGCTCTTCGTGCACTGGTGAAACTTGTGGCTCTTTGTGCACTGGTGACACTGCAGCTCTTTGTGCACTGGTGTCACTGCACTGGCAGGTCCTGCTCTCCCACTAGTGTCTCGCTCAGCTCGGTCACTGCTCCAGTGTCCCCTGTCCCCTTTCTGCAAGCTCAACTGGGAGAACAAGTGACCTGGTTCCATGTTTTCCATGGTTCCATGAACCAAAACACAGTTCCTTGCTTTGAAGAAGGGCTCTCCACGTCTTGTACGGTTGGACTGGATCATTACGGTTGGACTTGATGATCTTGGAAGTCTTTTCCGTACATTTCTGTGGTCTATACTTTGGTTAAAGGTCTTAGCTGAGTTTCCAGTGCCCCCAAAGGGCTGAAGCAGGAGCGTCTCGTGCTCCCCTATTTTTTGTGTCATCGATGGCACATTTTATTCCCGTTCCTCCTGTATTTGCTGGCCCTGGTGCAGAGTGCTTTACGGCCACAAGGATTTATTGTGCTCCGTTCAGCCCAGCGCCGCTTCCCTGCTCCGCTCGGTGCCATCATCCCTCTTCCCTGCTCCCCATTCCCGACGCTCCGGGCACACTGCTAATTCCCACCCGGACATCACCATCCCTAGCAGCTCCCGGCACAGCTATTGCCCGTTTCCAGGCGCTGTTTGCAGGAACGCAGAAGTTTAGCGTCGCAAAAACCGGGCTGCCTCCGAGTGCTTCGGAGCGGAGGTTTCCATCATCCGTGATGGTTTCTCCTGGCGAGCGCTTCCTTTCAGCCGTTTATATAATTGCGGTACTGGCTTTCCTGGGGATTTTTATACTTCGTTTGAGATTCATGCGAAGATGGCACGTTCCCATCTCCAGGAATGTGGCCAGGCTGGGACACGAGCTGCCTGCCCAAATCGCAGGCTGTATTTTCCCTTCCTCCTGAGGTGCCGCTCTGATTTTGCGCGGTGCCCGAGACGCAGCTTCCCCCTGCAATAGTCATCAAATTCACATGCAAGAATGTTTTATACTTACCCCTCTTTCCATCCTACTGTCATTTCCTCCACTAGCATCTCATGGAGACCCGTTTTGGTTGCTTTAATTGAGATTTTTATTTGTCAACTCCTCACTGCAAGGTACCTCCCATACGGACCACCGGGAATTGCTGCAGGATCCCAGTGCTGCTGCAGCTACGGGCACAAAAATCATGGAGCGGGTGGCACGGGAGGGACGCTGGTTTTTAGGTATCTATAGAACTATCCATTAGGGATGAGGGACGTGTGGGGCGCGAGGTTTCCACCAACACAAGTCAAGGACACGGGTATCGGTGACCGTTCACATCGAGCGTTTCCATGTGCCAAAGGGAATGGTTGGGTCTCGCCCCATGGATGGAGCAGGTCGGGGTGTCAACGCGGTCCCTCTTGGGTCCCCAACGCAGAGGGCAGGGCCCGTCAACGAGGATGGGCTGCGGGAGAGAGGATTTAAAACTCTAAGAGCACAAACCTTTACAAGGAAACCGGTGGATAAATGTTGTTGTTGGCATTTCTTTACCAAAAGACCGTGTAGTTGAGCAGCCTGGCGGGTCATGCTAGAAAGGAGCTGGACCAAAACACTGTGAACGAATAGGGCATAAAAACTGTGTTATCAGGAGAGCCAGGCTGCGGTCTCAGTAAAGAGTCTGTGAATGGAGAACAGGGATCACACGGATCCCAGCGAAAGGGCTGAATTGGAGCAGTCTGCTGCTGCCTTTCTGTGATGGTCACACAATATTCTGATACTTTCCTTTGAAAAATAAAAATTCTGTGCTAATTTTGGGGTTGTTTGTCTCGGCTAACTCTACCCGTGCCGTTTGCAGGGCCACCCCTTCATCATGCAGTACGACGACGGCAACGCCGAGGTCGTGTCCATGTGGGTGTGCAGGACCCTGGAGGAGCGGCGGGCGAGCCAGGGCGCGCAGTGAGCACAGACACACGGACACGGACACACGGACACGGGACACATGGACACAGACACGGGACACATGGACACGGAACACACGACTCCTACAGCACCACCCCGCACCCCACTCTGTCCCTCCGGATCATATTTTACTAAGAAATATTTTATAGAAGCACCAAAAATCTTTCCATTGCTGCTCTTTTCCCCCCCGGCCTCATATTAAGGAATTTTCCTCACACGTTTCCTTTGTTGCTGAGCAATTTCATGCCCTCGGATACTCCTCGGTTTAACTGTACGCAGCCTCAAAGCAAGTATTTTATAGCTCTATTTTTGGTTATCGAATATATTGTGTATTTCATGGCGCCCGCGTATTTTTTAACTGCTGTTTTGCCTCTTGCTCTGCTGGCCCTTCGGAGGACTTCTCAAGAAGCTGAGCAGCACAAAATGCTTGTCTGAAAGTCTGTTTGTTTAAATAATAATAATATTAATAATAATAATAACAAGTGTCTGGACTTGGTTGTGGTGGAGGGAGGGATGGCGCTTCCCCTATAGACACGTTGGCCCTGGCAGCAGCAGAGAAATCTCCCTTGGGCACCAAATCCCAGACAGGTTCAAGGTACCAACTGAGTTTTAGGGCAGCAAATTAAGCATTTCTGTGGGTTTTCTAGGGATGGGATAGGGGGTTGTTTAATTGGGGGTTGTTTGTTTTCATTAGAAATCAAAATGTTTAAAAAAGGCTGAGGTGGTTTATTACCTAGCAGCAAGTTAAAATCCCTTGCAGTGAGAAATTTCTCCCGAACCTCTGCAAATCCTAAATATTCCTTTGGAAGTAGTCCGGAAAATACTTTGTTTCCTCCCTCGGAGGGATCATTTGTCTCCTGGTGAAGTGTAGAGGTTGCAGGCATGAACTTATAGACTAAAGTTTGTCTTAATTGCTCTGATGTCACAACCTGGCTGGCACATAACGGCGCGATGAATGAGCCGACGTGACCGATCCCTCCAGGTCCTTTTTCTAAAGTGAGACAAATTCCCTCCCTCCGAGGCCGGCAGACGGGCGGCAGCGCGCTCATTTATTTAGCTCTAACCGCTCGCGTTGGCTTTCCCTGGATAAGGAGAATCTCCCTGCCGGGTGGTGGAGCAGGCGGCAAATCCAGGGATTCTGCCCCTCTTTCCCGGTGGGGAGGTCCGTGGAGCCGATGCCACCAGTGAAGCGGGAATGTCGGCGTCGATGCGGCCTCCTTCCCAGCTGGATGGATGGGAAGGCACCAGGGGCTCCGCTCACATCCCGGGTGCGAGCGCTGGGCCCCAGCCCGGCAGAACAGGGGGATTTGGGTCAAACTGGGCCAGGATCCCTGTTTGTGCACGGTCAGAACTGGTGCTTGTGCCCCTTTTTTGCTGGGTTTTGGAGGCGCCGTTTTGGGGTGAAAAGCCTGCGGAAACGCTGCGTGTCGCGGCCTGCGCCGACCCCGCGCTGGGGACGCGAGGAGCAGGTAAGTGGCCTGCGTGCACACGTGTCCATGCGTGTGCATGCGTGTCCATGCATGTGCATGCGTGTCCATGCGTGCGCACGCGTGTCCATGTGTGTGCACACGCGTGTGCCGGCAGCAGCGTTGGCATCAGGCTGCGCAGCAGGAAGCCGGAGCGGCCACCGGCCTCTCCCTCTTCCCAAGCTCCGGAGCCACCGCGAGAAGAGGAGCGTCCTGGGGGCGCACGGACACCTGGATGAGCCAGCGGGGAAGCGCGGAGCAGCGCGCATTTTCCTGAATCCCGCAGGTGTTTGGCCCTATGGGAAAGGCTGGAATGGAAGAGCAAAGGGAAAGGGCCCAGCTGCGGGGTCCGTCCATCCCGGAGGACCTGGGGCAGGTTGGGAGCAAAAATCTGGGAATCTGGGTCTGTTGCAGGAGGAAGAAGCCTGGTGGGCGGGATGCGGGATCTGCCACCTTGGGGCTGCGGGATCCGCTGCCTGCGGAGCGCGGCCCCGGCCGGTCCCCAGCGGGATATCCCGGAGCTTTGGGAAGCGGGAGGTGCCGGAGCAACGGGCTGCAGAGCGCAGGGCTCGGCCGCATCCACACAGACCTCCGGGAGCTGAGCAAGGGGCCGGGGGAGCAACAGAAAATACCGATGATTGGGACACCCGGAATTAAAAATAATTGAGGGCTTTAAGGAAAGCAGCGCTCCCAGGTGTGTTGCTCTGCTCCCGGGAAGCGGCAGCGGGAATCCAGCCGCGGGGCCGCTTTCCCTGCAGGAAAGGGCCCTGCCGGGAAGCGCGAGGGAGTCAAGGATGGGATTTACAGCCCGGGAGCAGCGTCGGCTGCGGCCACTCGCGCTGCGTCCTGCAGCCCGAGGTCAGGGTTTGTGGGAGCCACTTGGGCCAGGAGCCCCTCGGTGGGATCATGGGAGAAGGAAAGGGAGAGGGAGGAGGAAAGGGAGAAGGAGAAGGGAGAAGGAAAAGAAAAGGGAGAAGGAGGAGGAAAACTACAGCCGAGGGCAACCCTGCGCCAGGGCCCTGCACCCAGGTGAGTCCAGCTGAGCCCGCCAGGCCCCATCCCGGCCCATCCTGCTCCATCCTGGCCCATCCTGCTCTGGATTTAGCGGGGGATATGGGGTTAACCGCTGCCCTCAGCTCATCCCGCTCCGTGTCCGCCAAGGCGCTGGTTTAACCCGATGGGTCCGGCCGGGCTCAGCGCATCCCCCACCGCGTCGGCCCCGCAAAACCAGGCGGATTTAGAGCCGAGGGATGGGGGATCTCAGGGGACTGGGAGGACATCGGGCACCCGGGATAAAGGGGGGGACGTGGGGGGCTCTGGTGCATGGAGAGACCTGGGGATGCAGCGGGGAGGCAGGGATGGGGCCTGGGGTGCGGGGAGCGCGCAGCACGGAGGGGCACGTGGGATTGGGAATGTGGGGGGAACCCAGGGATGCGGGAGGGTGTCCAGGGGCATAGAGGGGACTCACGGTGTCCAAGGATCATTGTATGGGAATGGGGGGAGCACCAGGGGACACAGGGGAGCCTCAAGGGGGGGATCGGGGGTGCATAGGAGGGAACCCGGGATACGTGGGAGGGGGCACAAGGGGCTGCATGAGGGGGGACCCAGGGTGCAAAGAGAGGCCGGGGGGGGCACAGGGGGGTGTCTGGAGGGGGGGAACATTGGGCAGGACCCCCCGGGGGGATCGGAACCCCCTCGGGGCGCTCAGCGCGTCGGGTCAGGGGGAGGCGCCGCCCGCTCCCTTTGTCAATGTCCAGTAATTAAAATGTCACCGTTTAATTTTCAGGCCTCTCGGAGCAATCTTTTCCTAATAAAGAGCCTAATCGAAACGCTATTTCCCCCCCGCCCGCCTGGCCGGGAAGGGCCGCGGAAGAGGCCGTAAACGCGCGGAGCCGCCGCGGATCGATAGCGAGGAGCCCGGATTGATCGGCCTCTAAAATTAAATTTATTGGGGTCATGGTTTTATATGGTGCTGATACAACTGTTAAATGGGGAACATTCGTTTCCAATAGGAGGCGTTTATTAAACTTCCACTGAATTAGACCGCCGTGATTTATGTGGCAATCTCGGCGCGGCCCTGCAGGAGCCAGGGGCCTTCCGCGGCCGCCCCGGGTGATTATTTATTTATCCCCCCTGACACGGATCCCTAAGTTTTAACCCAAATTACCCGCCGGCCTCGCCCGCGGGGGTCCCGCTCCCTTGCGCGCCCCTTGCGCGGCTTTTGCGCGCCCCTTGCGCGCCCCCGCGGCCCCCGGGTGGGGGGCGCGCGCAAACGTCCCGGCTCCCGCGCGCGGCGATCGTTGAGCGTTAATTAGAAATTCATTACAATTAAAAGCCGCGCGCACACGCCTTAATTACATCTGATTTTTAATTCCGAACCCGTGTTTACACAGTAAGCGAGACGTACCTCCTGATTATCCCCAATACTCTTTATACTGTACTAATTATGTAAATTAAACCTAATTAACTGACAAAAACTGCAGTCAATTCGGCTGCTAAACCATCCGCCGGCTGCGAGGAGCGGGCGGCAGCGCGGCCGGACCGGCCGAACCCCGGGGCGGCCCGGACCGGA
>JAWLRI010000918.1:2536489-2566920 GCA_034781795.1 Crypturellus tataupa | reverse complement strand
AAAACACCACAGAGTCAGAAACTTTCACATCCAGGATTCAGTATAGATAGCATATGGCACATCAGTTTTAAGTAGGTAAAATAGCAATTGTTTAGGTATATACAGGAAGATACTCATAGAATATATTATCAAAGAGAATATGCTACTCTTCTGCCAACAGCACTAAGAACCTGCTTCTTTAAGATTTCTTATAAATTATGCAGAATCTCTGCACTGTTTTTTTAAAGAAAGCTTCTATTTGTATACACCCTTCGCTCTTTTTCTTCTCTCCAAGATTCCTCAGTCCTGAGAGAGGCCAAGCAGCAGATATTTTTATTAATTGAAATTAAAGAATGAAAAATAAATCCTCATTAAAATGTTGACTTCTTAACAACTTCAGGTAAAATTCAATGTCTCTCATGGCTCAAAATTTGTTCCAGTTCATAACATAGAGAAAGGAAAAGGCTGGGAAAGAGAAATATATGTGTAAGTTCACCTCAAAGATAGCTAACAGTCAAAACATGTTCCATTCTCCTCTCAAAACAGGGAGAAGGAGAGGGAAAAGGAGGAAGAGCAGCATTGCAGTATATATAGTTTCATGATTTTATTTTTTTCTTGACCAGTTAAGAGACAGAGTAGACTTTCTCAACCACAGTACTAAGGTTGAAGCTGTTGCTAAGAACAGCCTAAAAGGCATTTCAAAATGAAACAAAAAACAAGCAACCAAAAGGCATGGAACAGTAACTTCCCTTGTCCTCCATATGTTCATCCTGAGGACAATTTCAGATATTATTGTTTACAAGGAAATCAAACAAAAGCATGAATACCGTTATGTTTCCCAGAGTGCCTTGAATTCGCCTGACATACAGTACAATCCTCTGTGGCCCTTCCACCGCAGAGGGTTCTGTAAAGTTCCTTTCAGGTAATGATTCAGGAGCAAACTGTACAATACCATTAGGATCACCAAACTTCTGTATCTATAAAGAAGCAAAAAAAAAAATATATATATGTATAGAATGATATTTTCATTACTAGGTGCAAGACGACACATTTTCTTAAGTCTTCTTATTGAGCTTTCTCCTCAAAATATACATGAATACAGTAGCAATTAGAATAGAGACTGTATGAATGAAAAGCAAACAGTAGGTAGAACCACCAAGGCCTCAAAAAGGAGTGATATAAAGCATATGCACGCACACACACACACACAGCATGCACATGGACTAAATCTGTGGATGATTTGTGTTTTTGTGAGAAGATCCTAGAG
Source organism: Crypturellus tataupa (assembly GCA_034781795.1). NCBI lineage: Eukaryota > Metazoa > Chordata > Aves > Tinamiformes > Tinamidae > Crypturellus > Crypturellus tataupa. The sequence continues at coordinate 2,565,674 of JAWLRI010000918.1, read as the reverse complement.
CACAGATGAAGAAGAATGAGCAGGTTATAAATTAAATATGTATCAATAAAATGATGCTGTCAATAAAGATACAAAGCTCTTAGAGTTTCAGTAAAAGAAGTACTATTTTGAAATAAATCTAGGCAATGACAATGATTCTGACTACTCGGCTTTGAAAAAAATTGCAAACTTTAAAAGGTCCAGACACACTTAAAAAGGATTTTGAAAGTATATAGAAAACACATGCTGGGGAAATAAGATTCTAAAAGCAGAGAAAGCATGAATGTCCTCTTTTCATTTTTTCAGTGCTGGACAAGAAAGAAAAGGACAGGGTTCTATTTACAATGTATTATTTAAGTACCCTTATCAAAGGATATTAATAGAGGTTCAGGTATGTTTGGCTGGTATACAGAAATTTTTGTAATATTACCAATTTGCAAACAGCCTCTAGGATAGAGCTCCTGCACATCCCAGAATGGGATCACTAGTATGTGAAACACTAGTTGCAACAACAAGAATTCACGATAAATTGACTTAAAAATGAGTGTTCCTTTGAAAGAAATTCTCTGAAACATCCAGACACCCAGTAATAACTAATATATCTCGTATTTATAAAGCCAGTATTTATAGATTCATATGTTAAGTAGTGTGTGAAAACAGCACCCAATTCCTATTTATAGGAAGGATTCATGTTATTTTGCTGCTTTTTTCATATGTTCTTATTATTTCCTTTGTTTCAGTACCTCTCAAGCAAGTAATTCTCAACAGCTCCCTCTAGTTTCTCCCAAATATTTCTGCAATTCTCCCCTACTTGTATATCTTACTCTATTATAGCCAGATTATCTCTATTATATATACTAGCTGGAAAAGAATACGTCAAAGAAAGAATAAAGGAATGAGAACCCATAATCACTCCCTCTCCGAAGAACCACGAACGTGTGTAAGAAGGAAGGCCAAGTCAGGGATTCTATATCATTTTTTACTGATAGATCCTTAGTGTTCATTTTTCATAACTGAAGCTATAACAGTATTTACACAGGAAAAGAAAGCCAAATAACTAACTATTCAATTACATTAATGCTTCACAGCTTTACAGAATAATTATCAACAGAGATGTGGGAAGAAGGAGAAAGGAATGCAAAGATGACTTACTATAAGTGTAATGTTGTTTGCCTTCGAATCTATTTCTGTTTCACCTTTCACAAGGCGCAGTCTAATAACGAAAATCTCCTGAACTTCAACTTCTTCATGGGGATAGATTTGCAGATTAATAGCTCTCAGTCCTCCATCTCCTTCTCTAAAATAGAATGATCCATTCACAGGGTCACCAATGTCACTATTCCGGGGGGACAAAACCTCTTCTGAATTGGGTCCTAAAATGTCCCAATTAATCTGTGGAAGATATTGGTTTCAAATTTAGAGTAACAATATATAAAAATAGCCTCCCAGAGGGAGAAATTATAAGGTAGCACAAGTGACATAAAATGCTGTTAGTCTTATATCAGATACAAGCATTTCCGTTAAGGTTTATGTTTGAATTTGTTTTGTTAAGACAGAGGACAGAATATTCATAATGAATTGCATGTGGAAAAATTTGTAACCTTCTGGAAATATAAATATGACAAACTGCAGAAGTAAATTGTGAAGAGATAGCCAACTTACAAAATAATTCTAAATTTTTGACATTAATAAACAGAAAAGAACCTGGGATTTAATTAGCTTGTAAAGGGAAACACATAGGCCAGGTTCTATTTTGCGTCCTTCCAAATTTTTTGTGCAGAGCTTCTCAAGTCAGTATTCATGATCAAAATCATGAAAGACAAAGACAGAAAAATAAAGATATGTTCTGAATAACCTGAAATAAAATCTTAATTCATCTAATAATTGCTTATGTATTCTAGCCCAAAACTAGAATATGTGAAAAAAATTCTCTCATATCAGATTTGATTTTAAGAGGGTCATATGTAACATTTTTAAATGATTTTGAATTTTGAACAATTGTATCTAATGACCTCTAGAAAAAAAGCGAAAGAGCTGATGGTCTTTACTGCCAATTCTCTAGTACTTTCCCGAGACTGAAAGATCTATGCTTTCAGCACAGTGCTCATATCTATACCTTCCTCCATCAGCAGCTGTGTAGCAGGCAGAAAAATCTACAAAATACATAGTGGGCAATTCACTGAAAAACTTCTGAACAGATTTAGAATTCATCTGAATTGAGCAAAACTATTGGTGTGCTTCAAATTAACTGCATATGTTATTTCAATATTTTAAAACAAAGCATATGAGACCATAATACATAACAGGAAGAAGGCAAGGGCAGATAAAGAAAATAAAGGCTGTATTTGATGTTATACTGCCGCTATATGGAAAGATGCTTAAGAAAAATCTGCATTTATCCTTTCAGAAATAAATCTCAGAAGTTTTTGAAGGCTAATGCTTTTTGAACTAGGAAAGCATTCAAGCTCTTCTATAGCCAGGGCCTACCTGTATGTCTCCTAGCAATCTTCCAGTTCTTTCCAGGACCAGGGATATTGCCATGGGAGTATCAGGATTTGGGAAAACAATTCGGCTCTGGTTGAGAAATCGGACAACACCATGCGGGGAATCACTTTTAGCAATCGTCACCTGGCTCACCAGGTGGAGCCCAAGGACTGCTCCACCAGTGGCTCCTGTGAGCTGGATTTCAAATTGCTCAGCAAATTCACTGCACCAAAAAAGGCATGGAGATTTTTAGAATTAAAAAGGAATAAAGATATATATATATGTAGTTATTTTTAAAATTCCATCATATATCTAATTGATTCTGCTTAGTCATAGTTTTAAAGGCATATTTTAAAGATAAAATAAACAACAGATAAAGATATACAGTTGTGTAAACACAGAATTGAGGGTTCCTTCTATTTGTAAGGATTGTAATATCAAAAATTAAAGTAATACTCTATATTCTGTGTTAATTAGTTCTTAAAAAACAGTTCAGTCTTTTATGACTCAGGGCAATATTAGTAATATCTAATATTTCTGATAATTTGATGCGAAAATATCTTAATTTTGCATAGTTTTGCATAACCTATGAAACCTGTGAAATAATAAGGGTTTTTTTTCTTGTTAAAGTGAGGCAATTTTTTAACACTGCAGTCATAGGTTTGCAATTCCAATTCTGCACAAAGTAGAGAAAACAGGCTAAAAGAGGATCACTCTAAAGTAAATTAGTGAGTATATATCTGAAAAACTAATTACCTTTCTTCATCATCTATAATAGAGACATAGATAAAAGTCTGGTTCTGACCATGATGAAAAATGACAGAGTTGTTATGGATGAAATAGTCAACACCATTGGGAAGTGCAGTAATACTTCGAGAGAAAAAATCAGCTGTTACAAAGCCATAAGTTCCAAGCTTTCTCACAACAGGAATCATGATCACTCCAGCATCCTCTTCCACTGCAACAGTAATTGAAAGCAACATATTTTATCTCAAAAATAGATTAAGAATATAATGCATTGTGTAATGAACCTCATTTTTATCAATAAATCTAGGATTTTCTGAACTATCCATAAGCAGAGTGCGAGTTGTGAGGAGTGGATACCCCATGTCTAGTTATTTTAATTACAGCAAGTAGACATGTTCCTTGCAGCATAGTTACATACCCTTCAATTTAGTCATGGAAGAAAAGTTATGGTTTATACTTTTAGATTTTCCTTTTTCCATTTTTTCAAGTTAACGCTTAATGTAAAAACTTTCTAACAACTGAAATAGGAAAATTATTTTACTCCATTTGCATATCTCATTTGCATCAATGCCCACGATATCTTTAAAAAAGATGATATTTCAGTGTACTGTATGATATCATGGTAATTAATTTTACCTTAAAAATTATGTAAAAGCAAGTTTGCAAGACTATGTAGAAGACTAACCAATATGATACTTCAACAACATTCTGGACAGGTTTTTAAACATTTAACTAATCAATCAGACTACCACTATTTGAAAAAAAGCTTCAGATTGCAAAAAATATGCAAGAGCTGCCTTAAGTATACCTAAAGTAATGAAATTATTACTGTGGAACAAATTCATTTCTTCTTTTTTTCCTTCTACAGTCTTCAAGGGAAAAATAGCAAGGTTTCAATTTCTGTTATTCCGCAATAACATAAGGTTATAGTAAACTTATAATTTTTAATGATAATGAAACACATAGAAATATCAAAACAAAATAATAGTTAGACTTTCCTCTAGTACTTTCCTGCTAGCAGTATCAAAGTAATTCCAAAATTTCAGTTATACAGTCCAAACAATTTAAAAGTTTTCCACAGAATGAACTGGCACATAGAAATTCTCTTCTTATCAGGATATACAATGAAAAAGATCTTTCTTCTTGCCCTCCCCACAAGTCTATTGCCCCAGGCACATGAGTAAATAAAATATTGCACAACTGTATTCTTACTATTTTTACAGTGGCTGAAAGTATGAAGAAAAAATGCTGAAGAATTTATTTACAGATGCTTATATAGTTTGCAAGAGAACTCAGCATAGATGTTGAGAGATAACTCACAAATTTATGGCTTAGCCATAGGCCTATCCACTAAACTGCACTCTAAATTAAAGTGAACTTACCTTCCAGAAGGACATATTGAGAATCAAATTCTATGACACCTTCTGCATTGTCATTCTTTGCTATGACGACTCGTATTGTGGAGATATTTCCTACTACAGGGGGTTGATCTACCTGTAGCCCATTTTCCTTTATGACAAAATCAAATCCACTTGCAAGAACATAAGAAAAAGAAAAAATATGTTTTTTGTGGAAGTGTTAAGATGCACGTATCTGTAGATTGCCACTGATACTATATACTATTCTGACAATATACACTATATACTTTAGGCTCATTTTTCAAAATAACATATATGTAAAAGTAGCAAGTATCACCTCATTCCAAAAAAAAAGTTCACTTTACACATTTTCTATCATATTTTCTCTTTCTTATTTGACTTTAATGCAACTTGAAAAATTCAAGGATATCATTAATGTCATACTCTAAGCAAATATGATAAACTGTCAATTAATAATGAAACCCTGTCCATTAAAGAAACTGTACTGTCAGAGAGAAAGCTTAAAATCTTGACTCAATCTTTAACTACAGGGTTATAGTTAAAAAAAAATAGTACTGAACCAAAGGAATTGAGTTTAGTGACAAGTTCATATATGCCACACTTGCATTTTAATTCAAGATGGCATACACATCAATAGAAAAATGCAGTGTTTCATGAACACAGAGACTTTAGATTTCATTTGTGCACAAGAAGTGAACGACAAGTCCTGACATCATGCTTCTTTCCACCATTTTTTCATGACAAATGTATGAAGTCAAGATTTCCAGGAGAAAAAAAGAAAAAGATCTCCTTAGAAAACTGGAGGTTTGGTATTCCTTAAGCACAGCCTGTGTATTTAGTGGAATACATATGCATTGTGGAAATTCTAATTCATCAGTCATTCAGCAGACATTTCATTAGCCCAATAGTGTTTCCAGATCCAAGAGAAAAACAGGATAGCATACAGGTGTCCACGAATGACAGCCGTACTTATGACTGTAGTCTTAAATTCCATTGTTACAGGTGTAAAAAAATCATTTAATATTCTAAAAGCTCCTCAAATTTTCAATTTATTGAGAAATGAAATAATGTACTTTCAGAAACATATTGTGTTATATTTTTATCAGAATGTTAAGATTATATTTTTATATAATTATATTTTTGAATAAAATATTGCCAACTTTTTTGTGATTTTAATACATAAAAGCATATACACATCATGAAATGTATATAATGTATAAATTTTTAGCTTAAATTCATCTTGATCAGCAAAATAAGTTTATATTAGCATGTCAAAAGAAATGATCACATCATTTCTTGATCATATCATGATCACTTTTACAGCCATTTTAGGTAGTATTTTAGTAAAACAGGAAAATTATTATAGTTAGGTCAGATTCCAGGTATGTTTTTTTGCTTGTAATCAATCTTCCACTCTACTGAAAGTTTTACGTTTACCTTCCTTGGAGTTCTACTTTGGTTATCGTCACTAAAAAGTCTTCAGGACCTTCAGGAAAATCATCATCATGAATTTCAATCCAAATCACTTTTTTTTCCTCATGAGGTTCAAACAATAATTCCTCTACTGTGGCAGTGAAATCAATTCCCTCCTCAGCAGTCCCATTTATTATCTGTAACCACAGACGCACTTTGCCATAACATCCACCAGTGCGTAAAACACTGATGTTAACCTAAAGAAGAGATGATATTTTCTTTAAAAATGGCTTAATTTTGCACAGATTTGCTTTTTGGAGACATTCTATAGACATCTTTTCAAGAGATCTAACAAGTCATGTTAATTTGCTATATTAAGTACAGATTACATGCAATTTAGTAGACGGCATTCCTTTCTAGAGTATCAATAAACTCTAGAAGCCTCAGACAGCAGTTCAGGAGACTACATTATGATAAGTGCTGAAATATTCTTAGCTTTTATTTTATTCTGATGTTAAGTATAAAGCTACTGAGCATATTTTACAGACAGAAGAATTTCAATCTAATACCCATTTTTCATCTTCTGTTGTTTGCAGTAGTTCCCGTGAAAATGTAAACTGTCCATATGGAAAGTCACTAGCAGCCATGGTAATATTTGCTGTGCTGCTAGATTCATTTATGAGTCCTCCATCACTGATTCCAGTTAGTCGAAACTGGTAGTAGTACTTCTCCTCAGGATGGTTATCATCTACCGTCTAGGGAAAAGAACCATGAAAGCTAAAAAGATTTAAACCATTTTCCAAGAGAGATGTATAATTAATTTCTAATCAAGGTACTATCCAAACAAAAGCAAGAACTGAAAATAGCTCAAGCTGTAAAATCTCTCATATACCTGTAGCAGAACAACAGCTGCTGACTGCCTATCTCGCATTGTCAAAGTTCCTGATACCTCAGCAAATTCTTTATGATGAGGAGGAGTTATATTCCAATATACCTTGATCTCACCAAAAATCCCTGGACCACGCACAAGACTGCAGGAAAGAACGCAAACACAGATTTTATTTTCCATGTTTAACACTTATCCATAACATGGGAAGCATGAATCTTAATACATAAGGTCACTATCTGTAAAATTTACTCTTCAGAGGCATAACAGCTTTGCAGTTCTCTTCAATTTCCCTGTTTCAGGAAGCAATTTGAGCTAGTATTTTTTAAGGAGAATGATTCACAGCTTCTGTGCTCCAATAGCCTGAACATGGGGGCTGAAATTTACACTCTCTTGCTTCCACTTTGGTTTTTAGGAGGTACAGATGCAAACCAGATGCTGAAAGGGACTGAGAGGTAGCACCCAAAGGCAACATAGTTTTTAAAGCCCAAAGACGCTAGAATACTGGTATAATATCACCTGGGAAGCATTCCATCTGCTGCTTCTTTAAAAATCTAAAGTTAAATCCTACTTGTGACTTAAATCTTGGGGAAACGTAAGCCAGAATGAAAATTTGGCCTGGCTTCATATGATCTATATCAGTACAACTGCTGCAGAGAGCATCAGTTTGTCTTTTGAGCTTCTTAGAGCAAAACATTTTGCTAATTATACCCAGAAACACATACAAGAGTTTGTATTTTCATTGCTCCAGAAAGATACATCCTAGGCTCCAGTTCTCAGATGACAGAAGGCAGTGATATAATTGCATCTTGTTTCAATAAAAACCTAGTTCTCGCTTCTGTTTCATTAAGCATCATAGCAAAATACTGATGCAGTTTTCTAACAGTACTTTTTCAGGAACAAATCTTCAAAAGCACAGACAATCTTGAAATGTCATTGATTCCCCTTTCCCTTTTCTTTTCATTAAAATCATCTTTCCTTTAATGTATTTGCATTACAAATATTTCAAAGACTCTGAAAGGAATATTCACAGTTCTAAAATAATACTGATTTCAAACAGGGCTTGCACATTGCCCTGTTACAAAACCAGGCCTCTGGTTTTAACGCTAGTTTTGTTTTTACAAGTGATAAGGAAATGAAACATTCAAGGAAAGCATGGCAAATGTGGAGTGTCAATTTCTGAAAATTCAGAAAAGACTGTTGTCCTTTCTTTAGAATAATCAGTGTTATGCCTACCTAATAAGAGCAGTTCCATCATAATTTCCTGAAGGTTCTCCAATCAGAACATCCGTGGATGAGGGAGCTATTCCAACAGTCCCAGAAGCTCCTTCATCTCCCACAATAATAATTGTTGCCAGACCTATGAAGAAAAGAAAGGTTTTCATGGTAAATTGAACAATATTTAGAAAAAAAAAACAGAGGTGACTTCTAAAAATGTTTGTGTAACAACAGTTAAGCACAGTCTGCTAAAGATAGTCTAAACAATATCCACTCTTGGAGATGCTCAGAATTGGAGTGGACAAGTCATAGGCAATTTAATCTAACTGTGAAGTTTTCTATGCCTTGAGCCAGGTTTTGGACTTACATATTCTCAAATGGTTCTTACAGATCTCAACGTCACATTTTTTTCCTTTTGGTTATGAGTTCTTTATGCACATTATTTTAGTATCTTCATCTGAAGATTTTGTTGTTGTTTTTAAAACTGCAATTTTGACCTGTAATTATCAATTTCTTGAAACAAGTAAGCAATTTAGGAAGCACTGATAGTTCAAACTGCTATCAACTAGCTATACACCACATACACAAGTAGTGCAGACTAAAGTAATACAGACGTTATCAATTTTCATGCAAAATGCCTGAAAACAGAACATAATGAATTTAAATTTTACCATTTACAGGGGATATCTCTGCATCACCAGTAGAGACTAGCTGAATTGTATATGTTTCGTTCCCCTCCAATATAGCATCTTGTACTGCATGTAAAACAATCAACTTCTGAGATTCAGTCTGCATCACGTAAAAATAACAGAAAAAACAGATATACATTAAGTTTAAAAAAAAAAAGCAAAACAACTTAAAAAATAGAAAAAATCAAGCATTAAGTATGTATATGATGATATATTCTGTAATATGACTTTTTAAATAAATACGTTTTTGCAGATTAATAAACAATAAAATATGCATATCAAATATTGCCCTCAGCCCCCCCAAAATGGCTACTTTAATCTGAATAATAGTTTAAATAGTTTTAAAACTGTGTTCATATCAAAGTTTTAAACCCATATGAAATCTCCTTTCCATATGAAATCTCCTCTGTGAAACCACATTTGATGAAACATATAAATTCTATGGAAGAACATTATTAAGATTAAATGTATGGGATTAGAGCAGAATAAGTGCTTGTCTATGTTTTTGACAGTGGTAAGTAGCAAAATAATCTTTAATAAGTATACAGAGGGGAAAACAGCTAAACATTGAGCTTCCCTTTTGGGTTCTTCTCTCTCTCTCCCTCTCTACATTCACATACACACACACACACAGGCCTGTATATAAGAATTTCAGGAATAAAAATCTATTTCCTGCCCTAACAGCAGAGACAGGCTAGTAAAATCATCCAGTACTGTGCTAGATACTAATAAACTTACAAAAAATGCATGTTTCAGCAGATTAAAAGAAACATCAGGTATGTCTATTTACTTGCTGTACAGCAGCCTTATATAGATAAAATAGATTATGATTTGTCTTAAAACACTTTATTAAGCATTTCATGTAGTCTGTAATAGAGAAATGATTAACACTAACAACACTGGCTTGTTGTTAGTCACCCAGCATTTCAACTCCTACATCAGTTTTAGCCTACAATGAAACACCTGCAGTCAAATAACACTGTCCAAATTTGACAGTCACTTGGCTAATCTACTGTTTATATTTCTCATCCTTTTAGCGTCATTCTCCTCAGTAAGATAAATGCAATAGAATAACTACTCTGTAATTATTCTTCACATTCAGTATATTTGTGATCCTTTTCCTTAATTAAAAAAAAAAATCTGAACTTAACCTATCTTCTTGATGATTACATCATACTGATTTAAAGAGAGTACATCAGCTTTTCTATTTGTTAAAAACACCTTTTTTTCACGTTGTAAACCAGCTCCACCAGTTCAAACGGGTCTTTTGCTAATGGTATAGTCCTAAATAATTCACTACTTTTAGAAACCTGTAACAAAGTCATGCAAGTACACATAAAAAGAGAAAGTATCTGGAAATTTAAGATGACTAAATCATTTACTATAATATCAGAAATACCTCATTGAAGTGAAGGGTACCATTCAGAGGTGTCAGGTCATATCTGGCTGCCTCCTCAATAATCCAGATCACTCGAACTGCTCCATGTCCTCCCTGACTCCGACTTACAGTGAGCACGACAGTGGCAGCAGGGTCATCAGGTGTCTGAGGTTCTTTCACTGTCACCTAATGAAGAGGAGGAGGAGATGGGAACAGCAGTAGAAGGCATCATTACACTACGTTACTATAAAAACTGTCTTTGAAAAGAAAAACAGAGAATATTATCAATGAAAATTTATATATGGACAAGAGTAAAAATCAACAGGAATATAACATATGTAACAGATGTGTTGAATTCAACTAGCAAGGATTAGTCACACAAGTTATTTTTATGTGCCCTGTGATTCAAAACAATTGCAGACAGTGAGTCACACGTAGGCACAGCACCAGCAAAATGCAGAGCAGTAAATCATTCACAACAACTATGGTAATATTCCTTTCAGATTTTTTTTTCAAGCTTTTGCTGTTGGATTGAAGTGATTCACTTACACAAAAACTTGTATCTAAGCAGAACTTCTGTTGATACTACCACCTACAGAACTAGATGAAAACAAGCATGAGCACATCTTTCAGTAGGAAAAAAAAAACAAACCCACGTTCTACTGCAATGAAAGCTTACAAAAAGCAGCTATGCATTAGTGATATCAAGACATCATTCTGTTTTAACAGAAGACAGTACAATCCCAATCATACTCACAGTTTTTTCTTCAAATCCAAATACTCCAGTAGGGGAATCATTTGGTGGAATAGCAACCGTTACCAGGGTATCATTCCCAAGTCTTCCACCATCTGTTACCCTTATCAGGGAAACCTTGAATATCTCAAGGAACTCAACTTCACTATCATCTATGATGGTGATTTCTATTTCTCTTGTAGTCTGTTAAAAAAAAAGGCATAACTAAGCTTCATTTATAATATTCTCTGCTTGAAAAATGTGAAAGTAACATAGGTGAATTTAATTTAATAATAGACAAAAACACATTGTTCCTCCTGATACTTTCTTTGGTCACTTGTATATTTATAATAAGATAAGCATATTTATAAGTTCATCTATGGTAAATCTTAAAACAATCAAAATTAAAACCAGCTAATTGCTCTGCTTTGACACTCAATAGAATGTACAGGGGTATAACACCATACTTTAACTAAAACTGTGCTCACGAAGCAATTTTTTTTGTGTGTGTGCTTAAAATGGTTTGAGACATTTCAAATCAAAATATATACACTTTGTATTTTCAGATACACTATGAAATTTTAAACAGTACTGTATATAGAACATAGCTAGTGAAACATAGGTTCTTCATGCTAGTTCATTCAGAATGCACATTATGTTACAAATTTTCAAATGAATGTGCAAAGAAATTATTTCACTGCTGGAGGTAGCAAAGGGTTATGTTCATGTATGGTCATACATTTATGAACATTTTGGCTTTGCTTGTTAGACCAATGGCGTCAGCAGTAACATGTATGCTACTAAGACAGAATTCAGACTACAAACAAAATGTGTTCAATGAACAGATACAAACTCTACGCAAGGAAAATAAAAGAAAATCTAGGATGGCAACCCACAGCAAGTTGAATTTTCAGCAGGTGCATACCTGTCCATCTGCAAATGTAAGGTTTCCAAACGCTGGTGTAAAGTCTTCAAAGCTTGCAGTTGAACTAATAGCTTCCCAAAACAGGGTTACTGACCCAAAGCTCCCACCCTGTCGAACAACTGGAAGTTTAAGTATATTCTGTGGTGGTGGTACCTCATAAGCAGGAACAGCTCCACTCGCATCCTGAAAATTCAGTAAGAAATTGCTGAGTGTCACATCAGATGTTTTTCTGGTAGAAGTTGACACTGAAATATTCAAATGTAACAGAATCTGCATCCTATGTAACGGAATCTGCAGTATCCTATATTAGAAGTATGCTTAGCCTCTTCCATAAACTATATTGAACAAGACAGGCTATGAATATCACATCAGTCAAACTGTTCATTTGATTTTTATTTTCAGATAAGAACAAATGCACAATAACCACTTGTAAATTTGTTTGAATTCAACGTTGACCCTGCCTTTGACCAAAACATTGAAAAAGATGACACACCGAGGTCCCCTTCAACTTAAATCGTGATATGATTCTGATTTATGTCCTTTTAGCTCCGCAATAAACTTCATATATTAACCGTGAAAAAATTTCTATATAGCAGTTTTTTTGGTCTAGTGTCTGTCCTATTTACCTGGAACAATCTCATCTTATAAACCTACAATAATACAAGTGTTCTGAAAACACAGATTCTTTTGCTGGAATGCAGTTTTGAATATTTTTCATTCAATCTTACCTTTATAACGCTGAAACTAAATATTCCTCTGGGGTCATCATTCTCTTCGATTATTATTTCAGCTATTTCTAATCCAAGCCTCTTCACACTTGGCTGACTGCCAGTAGCAGAAGAATCTATCAGTTGCACATCAGTAATATTGATTATAAATCCTTCCTGTAATTCTGGAACATTATCCTGCAGAAATATATTTTTAAATGTTGCTTCCTTCATTAAACTTGTATTAAAATACACAGAAAAAGATAATTATTTGCAGATTGTTTTTGCTTCAAAAATTTCCAGGACTTGGGATTATATTACTAATTCTTTGCCTCACAAAATATTAAAGATAAAACAAAGAAGTTCTGCCGAATTTGAGGAACTGAAGTTGGCAGTCATATTCAAAAACTCTAAGAACAGAGTTAATTCTTGCTGGCCAGATTCTTTCTCTTTTCTATAGGAAAGGTGGTCAGATTTTAGAAACTAAAATAGGAACTTGAAAATTATGAATATTTCCGAAGAATACATATACTTTTCATGAAAAAGTTTCCCCTGTTACAGAACAAATCTCTTAAATGGCACATAAAGTTCAAAAAGAAAAAAAGAGAAAACAGTAGACATCTAAGAGATTTATAATCCTCTCTTTATATATAAATATATTAATTTGATATGAAAACAAGCAAAATATCTGGTTCATTCCCAGTAACCAGTATTCAAATTCTTTTGAGGTAGATGGATGCTACATTAATAACTAAAGCTGCCATGAGACTACTCACATGAAAAATAGTGACTATGACATAAGCTATTGCTGTGTTTTCTTCCATGATGATTTTTTTCTTATCTATCACATAATCCTCATTTTCTGTTGCTTGGTTGGAGAGAGGGAGTTCCAAATTAGGCATGGTGCTCAACTGAACTGCAATATCTCCGACAAAACCTTGCTCTCGAACAATTTGTAAAATGATAGTAGTTGAATTTACCCACTCTATAAAAATGGGGGAAAGAAAGGACAGCAAGATATGATTGTTTCACCCATTTCCCTGATGGCTTCCTAGCTCATGCAAGTTAAGTTACAGCACACTTTAACTACCCTTTGCAACCCCATCACAAATAGAATATATTTGGATAACTGAATTCTAAGGTACATACAAGTTGTGTGACTATACAAAAACTATACAAATAGAAAGAATTTTATGATAAAATCTAAAGGACTGATACAATACTGATTTTTTTTGGTTTAAATATTTGCTACATAAAACGTGTACTTCTACATTCATATTTTCATTCATTGCCCTGCCTCAAATTCCTGTTCCACTATTTTTTCTGAAGTCACTATCAATCCTAACACAAAAGGAAGAAAATTGTCAAGAAAACAAATTTCACTAGTATTGCTACAATATACATTCCTTTTGGGAAACTAGCTTCAAGAACCTACAGAATTCCTTCCCAATACTTTCAGCTAGAAAAAATAGGCAGCACTAGTTAGCTGTAAAATAGAACTGGTTAGGAAGTTTTACTGTAAATATAATCTGATAGTGCAAACAAATTGTATCCAAAAAATGGCATACTTAGATGTTTTTTAAGGCTATGTCTGTTGAAAATCCTTTATAGAAAAATGCCACTTCTAAAGGCAATCACATAACCAGTACCATAATTTCAATGAGGCTGACCTTGGAGAAAGAAAAAAAAAAATTGTTTCAAAGAAACAAAAATCAGCCCTACCTTCTGGCTCCATGACTTTTACAAAGTGAGATTCTGCATGCCACCCGATTACACCATGTGGAGAATCACTAGGTAAAATGGTAAGTACAGCTTTTGCCCTTTTGGGATCTATAATAGCTCCTCTCATGGTATCCTGAATGCCCACAGTAGTAACGTGGGTGAGCATGATATCCACAATCTCCGAAAGCTCTGCAACACTGTCTGCAAGGATGGTCAGGGTGATAGTGGACAGGGCTTGACCTTCTGAAAATGTAATCTGAAAGTTTAAAAACACCAAGAAAAAGTCAAACTTCTTTTTTTTCACTTTTTTCTTTTTTTTAATCTCTATCCACAGACAAAAAAATCCAGAGAACATTAACTATGTGTACAAAACGATACAGGAAAAAAGACAAAATCAGAAAAATAGGACAGAAAAAAAGCCTAATCAATAAAACAGTAAAAACACCTAACATGACAAAATGATTTTAAGTATTGGTTACGCAGCAAGAAACAAATCTTAATCAGAAGCATGATTATCAGATGCACTGAACATTTAGTTGAGAAGGAATTTGTTATAATCAAGCTACAAATGCCTGAAAAAAATGCCTGCGTGAAAAGCAGGCATTCAGCTTTTGAAACTCCTTTGTGACGAGTGCACTCCAGACACTAGACAAAATTGCAAAATTACTCAGTCATTTCAAAATGATTAAACATCTTCATTCCTCCAGAATTGTTGAAGCTGGAAAAGGACCTCCAGAGATCATCTGGTCCAGCCTGCCCAATCAAGCAGGGCCTCCCAAGACCAAGACCACATCTAGCTGGCTTTTGGGACTTCATAACCTTTCTAGGAAACCTCTTGAGGTGTTTGACTACCCTTTATGATAGTTTTTTCCTATGTCTAAATGGATTTTTTTCCCGAAACTATTATTTTAGTTACTTCAGTTCCTTAATTTCCAGTTGCAAATTTTGTTTCTCTAATCTTTTGTCCCTTCTTTCCCCACAGCCATGGTTTGTACTACAGCTCTACGGTCTCAGGGACAAGCCTTTGTATTTTCAATAAATGGCCTGGCCACACATTATGCTGATCCTAAAGTGTATCAAAAGGTTTAGCTAATAAGAAACCGTAATTTAAACACTGTTGAGGAACATGAAGAATTTCAGAAAAAGGCAAACTGAGGCTTGTGATATTTTTCTGAGTACATGAATCTCTCAAATGTGTATATATATATATATATATGGGTAAATACAGGCAGGAAGAAGAGCAAGAATCTCTAAATTGCCATCTAAGCTGGTGAAAAGTAAAGGAAAAAAGGAAGATAGGATACTTTATAGACAGATATTTATAGTATCTGGATAACATTACAGTATCTGGCTCTACAAAAGCAATAGTGACGCTGTGGTATTATGCATCAGCTGGAAATAAGAATTGCCATATTCAAAAGAGATCAGGAGTCAGGAATTAATAGAACACAAAGGAAATTTAGCATCTACTATCCTTTAGTATATCTGCACCTGTTGTGCAAGATGTTTGCAGTTAATGCTTTATTCATCTTGGTGGCATTACTACATACCATTCCTGAAGCTGGAAATATATCACTAGTGTTCCCACTGGCTATCCATTCTACTGTTACTCGTCCATACGTTCCTATTAAACGTTCAACATTCAAGGTGATTAAGTGATCTTGTTCCATTTCTTCAACTTGCTTAAATAAAGAATTCTAGAAAAGATAAAATAGAAGAACCAAAAAATATTTTATTTCATACATGATTCCTTAGGGATTTAAGGATTTGGGCCTATGACATAAATGTACGAATTTCCCAAATACACATTGATTCATTAAATTTAAATTACCTAATTTTCAGAGGTATTCAATACTCCCAGTTATCATGGAGGCAAACATTAAAATGTCAGGCCTCTTATCTAAAGTAAAAAGGCAAAACTTTTTTTGAACAATATTTTATACCCCAACTTCATTAAACAGATGACAAACAAATGGAATGTCCATATTTTTACCGCTGCTTCTTTTCTGTTATTTATTTTCTTCGCAAGTGCAGATGCAATGTTTCATTTCAGTGAAGAATTTTCTGCATTTTATTTACTATAACTCCATCTGAATGATTTTCTACTGTTTGGAATTAAGAATACTACCTTCAGTCTGACATTCTCTCCAAACTGATTCACTCCATTTTATAACCCAATCAGTTTATTTTTCTGAGAAAAAGAATCTGCAGATTTGCTTAATTAATTTATTTTTTAATTATTTTAAATTATTATTTTAAATTATTATTAATTAAGCCATAGTGACTGATCTCTGTGGTGGTATAAATACATATATGTGCATATATACATTGCTCCTTAAAACCGAGCATTTTGTTTGTTGTAAAACAACATTGATAAACTAACATGCTAATCTAAATGTAAAGAAATTACAGAATCTCACAAAAGAAACAAACTATTGAAATGAAAACCACATACAACAAGGTTAAACAGGTGTTAAAAAGCTATTATCTCAGGTTTATTCAGAACAATATTGTCACATTCCCTAATTTGCAGTTTTAGTACATTAGCATTTCACTCTTCAGGGATGGTACATTTATTTTAGTGATTTACCTTAGAATTTTTACCTGAGCAAATGCAATGACTCCATAGGCATTGTCATTGGATGGAATAATTATTTTAACAACACCATGAGCGCCAATCTCTGCACCTCCTTTAGGGTTTTTCAACAACACTCTGAAGTTTTCTTCCTCCTCTGGAATAATGTCATCAAGGATATTGACTGCTACTATAACTTCCATGTCCTCAGGTTCAAATATCAATTCACCTGAACTAGCATAAAAACACATACATCAAATGACTAGAAACTGAAGATAACGATTAATGGCATTGCAAACCTCTGTTGCAAACTTAAAGAGCATTCTCAGAGTTTGAATTTTCATTTGTATGGCTCAAGGTAACTCAGGTTTAAAGCTTTCCTTTTTAAAAAGAAATCATAGAAGAACTGAAATTAATTATGAAAGTAATATAATTTATCAAAAATAAAAGCATAAAAGAAAAAGATATAGCTACAGGTCCCTATTACCATGCTTTAAGGTCAGGTATAAGATTTTTTCACTTCAGAATCAAATTCTGTGAAAAGTTATTGAGTAGTAATAAGCACACCATGCACATAAGCATACAGTGCTCTCTACTATGAGAAAACCATTACCACAGGACAAGAAATGGTAGAGCTGTAAGATAAGTTATATGAAACAAAAAACCTACCTAGGTATAAAATCTGACTGGTTGGAGATTGCAGTCAGTTCATAAATTTGGGAGCAGGATTCAGTAGTCAGAGCAATTAGGCTTTTGCTAGAGTTCAGAGACCTTGCAGTAACTGAAGTTACATGATCTGCGTACGGCACCTCCAGAATTGCAGAGAATTGGTTCACTTCTGAGTTCCAAGCGTACAGTGCTGTTGTATTCCTACCAGCTAGTAGGGCATGAACTACAATAAGCAAAGAAGAAAAAAGAAAATATCAGTAGTATATTTAAAATTTGACTTTGTAATGCCAGAAATGTCTTTGTGAGAGCATTAATTACAGTAACTTCTAAGGCACCTATGTTCATTTCTTTCATATGTATTTATTACTGCAATTTCCGTATAACAGTCTACACTTCAAACAAATATCGTCATTTAAGTCTTACCTAAACCTGAAGGTGGTATGAATATGTGGATGTTTTTTACAGCTTGGCATGGAAGAGACTGAAAGTGTCTAAAGGTAGACTGCCCTGTCTCCCAGATAAAAATTTCAGATGAATTTCCAGATTCTGCAAAGGAGCAAAGAGAAAAAAGCTTAAACATTTTTTGACTGGTAGTTAAATCGCACACTATTGGCCACACAATAGTTAAAATTTGACAGTTTTAACTATAGGAGGAGTTCAATTGTATTTTTCTTTTTAATCTGGATACAAAAATTCATAGAATGACCAATACCCGAATCTTATCGATGGTAAGATTTATCCACTGATATCATATAGGGGCTTTTGTGTATTCATTCACATATAACTACCTTCATATTACTGTAGGATAACAACCAATTACAAAGAAAAATACAGACTGTAACACAGATTTCTTCAACAGACACAGGAAGGCATTCACAAAATAACATATAAAATATCATACTCTCAATAATGACACACAAACTGGGCTGAGTGCTTCATAGCAGCTTGAATAGCAGAGTTATTTCCTACTGTTCCTGAGAAAATACTTCATTTGCTGCATAAGTATTTGGGAATTAATCTAACATTTTATCAAGAAAAAGCAGTTTACTTTGATAAGATAGAGAGAGAATTGCCACTCCCCAATATTACTTCAATCCCTACTTAAATATCTTTATTATACATGCCTCTGCCATCAAACAAATCATGATATGCTTAAAGTCATGTTTGTTTCCTGCTAAATACCTTTTGCAATAATTAAATAGATGTCTGATCCAGAAATCCAGGCCTCCATAAGTTTTATATCATTTGCTGGTACTTCATGAAGTTTCCTAAACTCATTATTCAACCACTGGTACAAGAGAGGGTTCTGGCTGGTATTTGACAAAGAAACTAATAGATACGGAAAGCCTCCTCTAGGAAACAAGGCTATGTTCAGAGCTCCATAAAGTGGAAGTTGATGGTGCAACACAAAAATGTCTTTACTCCACTGGAAGATCTAAAGAAATATAGAAAACACTTCTTTACTGGTTTGTGTAATTAGTACAAGGAGAGCATATTTAGATCCTAGGCTGAAAATTCAAAAAGACTTAAGCTGAACTTCTCACTTCTAAGATGCCCTCTACCTCAAGATAGAACACCACCTTTAAGGCAAATTACATTACTACAAGCAGCTAGGTTGACCCTTCAGATAAAGGGCTTTTTGCTCAGAAGTCATTTCTTTTCCTATAGGTATTTTACACACTGAATTTCAAAGCAGAAATAACACTAGAATGAATAGTAAACCAGATGCAAGTAGTTTCTTCATGTGGGAAATACTGGTAAGTTTTAACAAATCTGAAATTTCACTCCTATAAATCCACAATACAAAAGCCATGCACTTAGAGATTTATTTTCCTTTTATTTGTTTAGCTCAAAACTAAGCAAACTAACCACAAAGTCAGAGAAGACAGAAGCATACTCCAACCTGGACGGAACTGGAATGGGTTGAATGACTTGCAATAATCAAATAGTCTTCTTCCTCCACAGTAAAATGCTTTACATCTCTGGTATACAGAACAAAAAGAGTTTGTATCTGTTGGGAAAATAAGGAAAAGAGTGATTGTAGATCACCCCATAGTTTGTTAATAGTCTTCATTTACATAATTATCTTCACAATTAATTGATATTAATATATAATTTATGATCCCATTTTTAGAAAATATTCTATGACTTGATTGCTCCACAGTTCCCTACTTCCACATACTAGATACAGAACTAGATATGACAAACCTATGCCATTACACATTTTATGATCTTATAAGCAAAACAGATTTACCCACAACAATCTGCGCCCAGGTATGAATGCATACACACTGTTGTTGGAAGCCTCTTGTTTGCCTTCTCCATGATTTATCACAAGGTAAGGAGAGGCATTGATTTGGAATGCCACACACCTTCTAGGATTCCATATGCTGAAATTCTGAGAAAGGAATAAAAACGAAGACTATATTTTAAATTCGTTATTATATTACCAAGCGAGTTTAGTGTTTAGGTATAAAAATTTACCTCAACAGGAACAAATACTCCCTTCCATTGGTAGACAGTTGAAAAGGTAGCTGGAGGTGTACGCAAGAGAACACCATAAAGAATTTCTCCCGATGTAAAAAAACACCAAGTAGATGCTGACTCTTCCACAAAACTTTGCAAGACAGACAGCACACTGATACTACCCCCTGCAATATAGTAAAACAAAATACTACTTACTTTTAGATTACTCTTGAGGTCTTTTCCAACCACATTTTCATAATTTACCTGCCAAATTCAGACCTAATATCAGAAATGTTGAAATTGTTTCTCAGCACTTGACAAAAGTGTAGAGCACTTAGTAGTGAAGCTACAGTGAGAGTGAAACAATAGATTTTTCTCATATTTTTCAAGTACTCATAGATGTTGCATAGACAATTCAAGTACGATTCATGGTGATTCACTTTGTACTTTAGCTAGTAAAAAAATTATAAAACAAGTAATAACCAAATGGAAAAAAATTACAAAATTACATATTTATTCTCTTCCTGAACTCCTCAACAGGAGTTCAGGAAATATACTCAGCAGCAGTTTTGCAGAACAAAGTTATGCTGGGTTTATGGGAAGAATGTCTTACATACTGGGTCAGAAAAATCCAAAATTACAAGAATTAAAGAATATGCTTTGTGAAAGAAGACTATTTAAAATAAAGTTCATAAATTGGCAAAAAAGCGCAGTGCAGATTATTGACACTATCAGAATAGCTGATTCCAAGAAGACTTGAACAGCTAAACTACTCTATCTATTGAATCTTGACATGCTCAGAAACGTATTAATTACTTTGCTCACGTCTAAATACATTAAATTACATTCCAAAATCACATCATCTGTTTGGCTAGTCTGTTTAGTACCTACGCTTTGACAGAAGCAGTGAATTCATCATAAAGGTAACTTACTGATGCCAAATGCAGTATCTGACAATGTCTCCCACTCAACACTCACAGATGTGTTGAGGCCATTACTCCTTGAAACTTTCAAATAAACTGTAGTGTTTGCTTCTTCAACTATCAGGAAATTTGTCCTAAATAGGAGAATGGTGAAAAAAGAAAAAGAAAAAAGGAGAATTTTTATAGTATCAAATTGCTGTATTAGATTTTCTATAGTACGATCCCATTTGTAAAATATAAAACAGAAATAAGAATGAAATATCAATAATTAGTTTCACTTTCTGGCGGACTAGTAAATATACTCATCAAGGTTGTCCAGTAATCTTTTTTGCAAACTCTGGCAAGTTTATCAGCAATTCGATAAAATCTTTAAGCAATCTGAAAATTAATCACATTGTATGGAGCCTGGAGGATTTTTGAAAACATCATTCCTAATGGTTCACTTGCTTCTGAAAAACAGCCTTGAGTGAAAGTATATTTTACTCAAGTTTAGAAATAAAAAAAAATATATAAATAATAAAGTATCACTCCAGGGGCACTGATTTGAGGCTCAGAGTTCTAAACATGAATTACTGATCTGTGGAACACTTTGACACAAATATAATATTGCCTTAAAATTCATAAAGAAATTGACAATTCTGATGAAAAACAGCCTATTTTTAAGTCTTTCTCTATTGAACAATGGTGCATGACAGATACTGCATATTTTAAACTTACAAATGTTTTAAAACTGGGTTGCCACATACCTTTCTCTTTTTAAAGGATTAATTGAAAGTAAAGTTGTAGAGGAATACCAATTCTAGCGAATATGGAAAACTACCTCCTTTAAACTGCATCAATATACAGTACCTATTTGTAACTGGATAGATGCTAAAAAGTCCTAGTGGAGCTTGGTTCTGTAATATCGTGATCATAGTGTGCACTCTTGTGCCTAGTCTGGCTCCTCCAGTTGGATTGAACAGGGTTACAATAAAGTGCTCATCCATTTCTGGTTCTTCGTCTAGTATCGCAGAAATGTGCAGTGTCTAAAAATAAAACAAGTACACAAATTCATTGAAATATGACAGTTAATAATGCACCATCTCTGTCATACCATACTACATTTCTGTTCTTACACTATAAGACTTTGGATAGCACAGAAAGAGAACAGCAGTTCTTGTGACTGGAGAAGAAATAACAGAACTAAGAGAAAGAGAGTTCAACATAAAAAATGATTCCCAACTCATCACGCTGGTAGCATTCCTTTGCCAACAGTTAGATGAGCATCTTTTTTCATACAGAATAGGATCCTTTCAAGGTGGTCTCCAATTAGCAGAGAAAAATCTAAACAGAAGTCAATGTTTTCACTTTTATTTGGGGCTCACCGTCTTCTTTTCCACTACCCAAACAGGCAGAAGTTAGGAGGTCCATATCTGGATTTTGATCCCTGCTTAATTCTGCAATAAATTATATTTAATGGACTATCTTAACTATCGAACGTATTATGGGTCTGCCGCACTGTATTTACAAAAGTTCATAAACTGTAAATCAGTGTTTCCAAGAAGTGTTTGTTTCAGAATCTACCCTGCTGCTCATACTGATCAGATTCTGATCATACCTTAATGAGCAAAAATAAACAAATTGCAGCTAAACTTTAGAAGTGGCAGGATTTCATCAACTTAAGCAAGTTCACTCAAGGGTCTTTCATTTTCTAGATGACATTTTTTGTGGGGGATATAACAAAAGGTGTGACGTTTGTAACCGTATATTCTATTCTGTTCAGATGTACTGACGTATCAGGGTAGAGATACTACTCCTGCAAAGCATTTGTTCTAAAGTTTGTGTTTCAGCTAACGGTGGAATACATACAAGGAAGTGTTCTTAAGCATGAACACTATTTTCATAAATTTTCAGTTTACTTCAACTATTACTACTTCCACTATTACTATTCAACTGTTCAATGAAATACCTAAAAATTAGCACATTTACTTTTTCCTACATTCCTCCATAAGATAATAACAAAAACAAACAAATAAACAAAAAAGTCACAGCTCATGATTCCTTTGAGTATGAAAAAAATAAGAGAACATAAATCTAAGACAATATAATTTCTGAATTATTTCCAACAATTTCAAGAACATCTCCTTCATTTTTTCTGTAGTAACTATTTGCATATTACCTTCAATCTGACTCCCTCTTCCAAAACAATATATCCTTGAGAAGGGGTCAAATCCACCGATGCCTCTGAAGAATTAATTTCACTTACAAGATACTGAACAGTCACGGTCCCAAATATCCCCTGAGGCGGCTCTCTAATAATGGTTAATATTGCAACACTTTCCATCAAATGGAGAGTTGTTTGCTCTCTTAGAAAGAAGTGATCGCTGTTATTGAATGACAAAATTCCATGGCCATCATCATTGGCAAGAATAGTAATTGTAGCTTTTGAGAAATAAATAATAGAAAGATACTTTAATTAACACAATAAGATTATACATACACGCTGATCAAATACATACAAACACAAATTCTGAGGAGGAGCATTGCCAGCACTTCAAGAGAGGGGAACCTTCTCCTCTAGTCAGCACACACATCTGCAGCGCTGTGGCCATTTCTGGGCTGCCCAGTACCAGAAGGACATGAATGTAGTGGCGTGACTACAGTGAAAGATGGTTGAGGAACTGGAGCATCTCTATCTAATACAAGGAGACACTGAGAGAGATGGGACTGCTCACATTGGAGAAGAGAGGGCTCAGCTGGAATCTTATAAATGTCTGTAAATATCTGATGGGAAGGTATAAAAGGCTACCAGGCCAGACTTTTCTTGATGCCCAGTGACACTTCAGGACACTGGGCAAAGGACACTACAGGAAGTTCTGACTGAACATAAGTTTTTTTTTTAACTGCAAAGGATAGTTAAACACTGAAGGAGGTTAATCAAAGAGGATGTGAAGTCTCCATCCTTACAGATGCTCAACACTGGATTGGACATGGGCATGAACTTGCTCTAGTTGATCCTGCCTGAATGAGGAGTAAACCAGATCATCTCCAAGAGCCAGGTCCAACACTAAATTCTATTGTATTCTCGTTTTCAGTATATATACAAAATACCTATAATGCTTATAATATTACCTGAACAGACTATGTAAATTTTTAACAGAGAAGATCTCTAGGTAGGAAGAATCTAGAATTTCCTCAAATATATTATAATCACCATTAAAAATCCTAAGTCTGGTGCCATAATACTTATCAAGGTCACTTTTTTACTCTTTAATTTCCTATTTTATATATGATCTTGATAATAGCATAGATTTCTTTAAGTGATGTTTAAGAACTTCTCAGGAAAGCTTAGAGTTCTACAAGATGGCAGTTTTTGAAAGATAGTTGTTCACAAGAATAATCTTAGTCTTACCTGTTGTGTTCTCCCCTAACTCCAGCCCCAGAGAAGGATTTGTTAAAATTAATTGGAATCTCTCATCACCCTCAGGAATATCGTCATCAAAAATCATGACATCAATAGATTTATGCCTTTCTCCATCAGCAAAAAAGAGAGTCTGTTAGTGAACACAACATTAAATATAAAAAGCATTGAACTCTTGCAGCAGTTAATAAGTACACAGGATTTTTCAGTTAAGGTACATGCAATTCTGTTAAAAAACATGAATAGAAGGCACGAATAGCCATACTCCCAATGTCTCTTGTAAACTGATTAAAACTGAAAAAAAGCTCATTTTGTTGCAATAAGGGTAAGCAAGAACATTTACTTCGAAAGTCTTGTTGTTAAAAAACCTTTATAAAAAAAAAGTTTTTAAACCATATTATATGAAGCAGATGCTTGGAGTTTTAAAGTTTAGAATGCATTTTACAAGAAAAATATTTTAATATTTAAAATGAAGGATATTTTTATTTCATCCTATTTGGATGACCAAAGCAAATTGAAATACCTAGCTATATGCTGATAATTCTGCAGAATATCTGCAGATATTCTTTTGAGAAAGCTGGAAAAATGAGTACTGTATTTAAAGTTTGCTTCTTACCCTTGAGGTCACATTAAAATCCAAACCCAGCTGTGCCTCCAAATTTTGGGCATAAAAAAATAAAGACACATTTCCATAAAATCCTCTGTTTCGATGTGCTGTTATTGTCAGATTCCTCTGAGTTTCATTAACTTCAAAACTAAAATAAAAAGAAAGAAAAAGTCTCAGTGCTTATTAGATGGTATTCTTTTGAATATTAGAGCAGGCATTTAATTTTCACTTTAACTGCCTACATGTGTCTTATATGAGAAAATCATTATAGTATTAGTAGTTGTCTAAAAAGAACTTTTAACAAACATACACTAAATGTTGGTTCTCAGTGTGGGAATCATGTTCCACTTCCTAACTTTACTGACCTGATTGATTCTTTGTCATCAAAAAGATCTGAGTCTAATTTCAAAGGAAACTTTACCATTAACTAAAATGAATGAATAAATAGGCAAAGCAACCACTGACACAGTAGGTTCTTCAAGGAAAGTAAGACTTACCTAGTACTTTCCCATTCAATTATTCCTCTTACTCCATCATTAGCATCAATAACAATTTGAGAAGCTACACCTTCCAAATCTAAAATACAAAACAGAAGGACAAAAACTAAAGAAAATATCTATTTCCATGATTTTCAAGAATCATAGAAACATTTCTTAAATCTCTACTAACTTCACAGATAAAAATATGTTATGTACCATTTCCAGAATATTAAGGGGAAATTAGATTGAACAAGATAATTACAAAGATTCTGAGAAAAATGTGTCCTTAATCCCTTAGTAGAGTTCTATTGACACAATGTCTGTTATATTTAATAATGCATAAAAATGCATTTTGCCTATTTTTTATGATGACACTCATCATTTTGCATTTTGCATGCTGCACTAGGGTATGAAAGAGACAATGAATAAGAAATTCAGTATTTTATCTTCTACTCATGTTCAATGCCTGATCATAAACCTTAATGGCATACGCTTCAAATTCTGCTACTAATACAGAATTATTAAACTATTTGTGGGCTGTTCTGTTACTTTATGCACTGTAATACTTTGTTGCTAAACATAAGGAAAAACTTATTATCTCTGAAGGTAACAGAACACTGCAGCAGATTGTGGAGTATCCACTCCTGAAGATATCAAAACCCATCTGAATCCAGTGCTGGGCAATGTGCTCCAGGTGAGCAATGGGTTGGACTAGAAATCTCCAGAGGTCCATTCAAGCTCAAGCATTCTGGGAGTCTGTCATTCTATGATATACTGATTCAGAAGTAATCTCACAGTAATCCTGTGAGTTTCATAGATGTCGTTATACATATCTCAGTGTGGAAACTCGGAATAACAGAGGTTAGTGTCACAAATGGCTACTAATTTCACAGGAAAAAACAGACAGTTGCAACTTGATTTTTTTTTTCTGAAAAAAACAGCCTTGATTTGTTCAGATTCCCTTACATAATTACCTTAATTTACTTCTACTTACATTTTATAAAGACCTAAAAAGAACTGAAGAATCAACTTCTGGAACCAGACTGACTGCATAAAATGAATCCATAACAAATCTATTTTAGATTTTTATTATTTAGATACTTAGCTTCATAGAAAAGATTTTTCTCTATGAAGTCAGTTAAACTGCATAGAAGCTCTCACAGAACTTTTCCTCTCTTTTCATCAGTTTCACTTTTGCATTTAAGTTAAGCTATTTCTTCCATCTTCTCCAGAAAATGGGAGTGGAAGGAACAGGGAAAAAAAGTAGAATTATATGCTTTCTGTTCCTGCTCCCTATCATTAACATCTCAGATCATATAGCGGTTATTTAAACTCACTGTGTTTGCTATATCAGGGCATACAGACATACTGGAAATACTATGGCCATGCCATGAGTAGCATGGGCAATATATTCCAGATGGATTGGATTGACTGCATATGCCAGTAATATGTGTGAAATAGCCATCTCTTTTGATATTAGATTGCTACCATGATTATGCTAGAAATCCAAAACAAATGCATTGTATTCACAGGGAGCTGAATTCTGAAAAGTATATAAACAGGAAAAATAAGCAAACTGTCTCACAATAGAATTTATTTTGACATTTTATCATCACATCAAACTTCCGTCTCATCGGCTAAAACATTCTTCAACTCAAATCGGTTTAAGCTAATGCAGATGTCACATGAGGGTTAACCAGAGGTCACAGTCCACAATGCAAGGTGATGATATATGGCACCTAACACAACTTAATTCAGATTAATCTTTTGTACTTATAAATTATTCTTTTTATGTTGTATTTTATAATCAATTAACTAATTAGAGTCTAGTCTCTATAAATCAGGGAACAGTCTTGCAGTTTACCTTTCAATCTGTAACGAATTAATTCAGTCACTTCTATAGGCATGCAAAGAAAAGGGAGGAGAGTCAAAGGTGTTAGAAACAATCAGTATAGCTATTTCTTTAGTACAGCAGGGCTTTTGCTATTAAGCTCAGAAAAAGCAGAATGAATAGTTAACCAAGCAAATGATAAATGAAGATCACTGGAAAATTAGACATGCTATAGTATATGACCCCTAAAAGCAAAAATAAAAATACTCTTTTAAAAGAGCTAACTAAGAATTAACCATTTACCACAAAGCAATTTGAGATTTTTGTTTCCATTATGTACTTAGGTAATGTAAATCGGATGAAAACACTGCTAACAGAATTTTTCAGATAACTGTGATAATTATTGAATCCTCTACAAAAATTACCCAATAATTTTTCCAGTCTAAAAAATCTAAGAAATAAGTGCGATAATTTGCACTTGGATATCCTACAATGTTTTTTTAAAATGTTTTAATACCTTTTTCCCCAGATAATCCTGAGGAAGCTTCTTGACCTAGTTAGTAAATAAGTGTGATCATGATAATCTCGAGGAGTATTATAATGCATATGCAATTCAAAGAAAAGCAAAGATAATTCAGCAAATTTTACCTAGCTTAGGTGGGAATGAAGTTGAATGGTTCATGATGAGTTCCACTGAAGACAAATTAACTAAGAAGAATTCTTGCATCTCTGGTATATCATCCTGTAAAACACAAATACAGTACTCTTTCCATTTTCCTTTAAGAATTATCATCAAAGATCATCAAAAAGTAAGTCACTAGAAGTCTGTTATATTAAAATGACACTAGAAATGAATTATTTTTCTAATTTCCAGAAATACTTTAGTTGGCTCTGCAATCAACGGTCTTGAAAGAATACAGGACAAAACTGTATTTCATGAACAGGTACTACACAGACACTAAATTATTGCTACACATAACTTGTTCTCTTTCAATGTTTCAATTTAACATTGAGATGAAAGTCATCATTCTAAACTGCAGTTACAAATATCTTCAAAAAATTCAATGTTGCAAGTTTTAGGTTGGAAAAAATTTTCCATTTGGAGTAATATAGAACTGCACAGATTCAAATGGTTTAAAGTTCACCTCTAGAATAGTAATATTTATGGCAGCTGATGTTTCTCCTTCCTCTAAAATCAGTGATCCAGAAACAGGTATATAATCAGTTCCTGGTTCAGCCATGGTCACTTCTGTCTCATTCCTTATAGTGAGCAATCCTGGAACTGTTGCATATGTAACATTGACGCTACCTATTTAATTTGTGACAAAAAGAAAAAAAATCAATTTTTAGATAGCTCTCACTGACATAGAAAAAGAAGAGATAAAATACTCATCTTCAAAATGAAAATAATAACTGCAGATTATAACAGAAGGATTAAAAAATTAATACAAAGTACACCTGGGCTAAGGGTCTATTGATTTCAGGATGTTTTCAGTCCAGCCTTTGGTGACTCATGCAATACCACAACATACATAAATCATTAGCGCCAAATGTACTCAGAGATTTAAGGTGTTATGGACCTTAATTATGTTGTTAAAGCATTATCTAGGACATTTAATATATTACTAGTAATAGCTTTGGTGACAAAGGACATAGAACATTGCAAAAGTGTTTACGAAAGGTTCTAAAAATAGTACTGGGAAATACAGCTTAATAAAAATAAGACAGGGTTCTGTCTTAGGGTTCTAATCACGGACAGATTCATACAATCTTCAATACAGAGTAAAATTAGAGGACATACTCAAAAAATGTTACCAAGGGGAAAAGTTAGATGTGACTTTTAGAATAAAACTATGCCTCACAAATCTGTCAGAGTGAATCAAGCAGTAAAATGTAAGGATATTTATCTTTGAGATAAAACTACAGTTGAAATTCAAAGCTATCCTGTGTGAAATTAAATATAAGGGATAAGAGA
>JAWLRI010000918.1:2484643-2528749 GCA_034781795.1 Crypturellus tataupa | reverse complement strand
TCTCTGGAGATCTTCAAGACCCGCTTGGATGCAGCCCTGTGCCACGTGCTCTAGGTGGCCCTGTGTGTGCAGGGGGGCTGGACTAGATGACCTCTAGAAGTCCCTTTCAACCTTAGGAATTCTGTGATTCTATGATTCTATGATCTGTTAAAAAAAAAAAAAAAAAAAAGCCTGCAGCTATCAGAAATAGACAGTATATTTTCTCAAATGCTTCAAATTCCATATATTTCAAGTATACGTACGTTTACATATAAGTATATACATATGTATGTGTGTGTGTATAAACATGCAATTATTTATTTTCATACTTAAATAATGTGTGTTGAAAATTAAAATTTGATAGATTTCAACATCTTTAAGAAATTGTGCCCCTGGAGATACATTATAGCAATCATATTAATTTATAGAGGAAGTAAATTAAGCTTGTTTCTATCAACTAACACTTAAGATTTCAGATCATCCTATTTAATATAAAACTGACTTTGTACAGACTAATGTCATAACCTCAGATAATTCCATCTTTTTATATATTCCTTTATGTTGTGATATGGTCAGAGAAATATATACTACAAAAAGCCTAAATAACTAATCATATTCAGAAGCAGGAGAATTAGTAGATTACAAACATCAATTTGGCTTTAGTGAGTTTGCCTACTCACATCAAAGTAATATATATATATTTATCTTTTTATATATATATATATATAAATGTATATATAAAATATATATATAAATATATATATAAAATATATATATATAATATATATATAAATGAAATAGATGATAGTATTTTCTTCTAACAATTCATCCTAATTATTAGATGAACAATATTAGAAAACCTACATGTACTTTCTATAATACTATGATGCCACCATACCACTTCCTGAAGTGAACATAAAACTTCTGTGCTACACCACTGTGAGAATTCACAGAAACAGATTAAGCAAAAATAAATAAAACATGGGTGCATGGCACCTCATTTCAGCAGTGCATATCTATTTAACTGATGTGAAGATGAGCCTTAGTTAAGAAAATCAGAAAAAATCCCATCATTTCCCAATTTCAAAAGTGACTGAGAACATTATTTCAGCCTAGGACTGTCTGTACTTTGTAGTGACTGTGTGTGTGTATTTACACATATTATATGTGCATATGTACAAAACATTTTATTTTATACATATTCACATACGATATATGCACGCATGTCTAGTATGTGCATTCAAACACACACGCAGGCATGGTGACACCTGTATGGAGGGATACAAGCAGGTAGAATGTCACTAGCTAGTTGTCAGCAGCGCCAACAAGTCCTGCAAGATATAACCAGACCCATGTGAAGTAAACAACTGCTTGCTATGAGCAGGGTTAAGCATACTCAGAAGGTATTTTCCAACGGTACTTTTTGCAAAGGACTAACTGACTAATTAATAGGAAGGTAGGGTTTACCTCTGATCTCTGCCAAGGAAGGAATGTGATAGTGCCACTGCTGTTAGAAAAATCGTTAACGAAGTAATTAATGCCAGTGGAATCAACCTGCGAGATAATGTAATTTATATACACAGAGTCTAGGGCTCCTCTTGTGCGCTCCACAACACAGGATATAGTGGAACCTTCTTCAGCAGTCTGGAAGAAAGCAAGGAATTTGATAGTAATAAATATTTCAAGTAAATGAACACAAATGCAAAATATGAAATTCTTTAATATCACATAAATGTTTGGATGAAATTTTGCTGTCATGCTACTTTCAGCACTTTCAGAATGGTAGAACAATTAAACGTCCTTAATGATAGTGGTTGGAAATAGTCTTTAGGGAATTTTTAACAGCTTTTTGTCTCTCCTTGAAGACTATGAATACAGCAAATAATATTACACTGCAGCTTCAGGCTGCATTATCTTCTCCCCCACAGGTTAAAAGTACATTAGAAGCAGAATCAATATGCTTGCAAAAGACATGAGAAAAGCATTTAAAACTATGTCCTGTGTTAATGGCAATTATTCTCATCTTCCTTATTGATAATTTAGAGGGAGAAGTGAATTCCTCCTTGCCTTAATCAGAAACACTGTGGAGAAAAATAGATCCATTAAAATGAAACTATCATCATTCAGGAATAACTGTGAAGAAGATTCACAGTCCTCTCCAGTCCTCTCTACAATTCTATGTCTTCGTAGCAAACACACTTTGCAACAATTTGATCAGTTTTGAAGAATGTAGATATTGGTACTGACCAAATATTTTAGAATGTAGGGTTTTGGGTTTTTTTTTTGAAAACCTGAAAATGCTAAAGCTACCTGCCTGCATTAGATATATTTCTGTATAACACAATGTAGATACTCCATTGTAGTGTACACTATATAACTTTACTCTCCTAGTAGTCAGATATGGACATCAGCCACTTAAAATTCTAGTGAAAGAATGCTTTGCATCTGCAACGCTATTAGGAGCTCTAATACCTCCCTGGTGAAATGGATGTAAAGTAAGTACAAAACAAATAACATGCCCTATTCATTTTTAATTGTGTTTCGTAGTTGGTCAATGATCTGTGGCATCACAGTGTATCAGTGGCACTTGAACCTGAAGGAACCTATTACCATAACATCTGGTAGATAGCTAAAAAGCAAACAGAACCAAACTGAAAGCTAATATCACTCAGGCAAGATGGCAGTTTTCAAATACAACAAGTACTTTGATTAGAAAGAATATAATAAAAAGGTCATTAGATTTCCCAAATTGAAAAATATTTTTGATCTTATTTTCCAAAATAATCAAATTCCAGTGGAAACAAGTATCATGCTCTTCATTAAAAAGCTAATTATATTTTTTCAGCGCTTCCAAAAGGGCATAAAGTTATGATACTGCATATAGAACAGCCATCATTAAAAAAAGTTATCTACAAAAAAATAGCTAATCTCAAGCAAATCCACATCTAACACAGACAATTTAACCTGAGAAAAAATACATCACAGGTTGCCAGTGCATCATTTCTGTGAAATTTTCATTCACAATCTTTTACACAGAAAATTAAAATAAAAATATTTTAAATAATCCACTGTCCAAAAATGAGAATTAATTTTTTATACATATTAAATATATACATATCTAATTAATATATATTTTAATACAAAAGTAACTTAAGGGAGCTTTTTTTAAAATGGTCAAGTACCTATTGGTACATTTGAGAGAGTCTTAACAGTAAATTACTTATTTCCAAATGTTAGGAAAATTTTGCTTTTTCCTACTTTCTGTTTACTATAGATGTGAAATCAAAGCCTTATGTCCATAACTTCATTGATAGCTTTCCTTATGATTATCTTACCTCAGGGATACATGTTCCAGTGAAACCAAAGAGACCATTAGCATTATCACTTTTCTGTATTCTTAATCTTGCTGTGGTATTTTCTTGTGGAATTCGAGCTCCACCACGCACAGAAATAAGCTTGAGTATGAATAATTCTTCTCCTTCTTCCTCTTTATCATCTCTTGCAGACACAATGAATGATTTATTGGTCTCTCCTTGCCGATACTCCAAATAGCCAGAGACTGGGTACAAATCACTTTTTGCAGGAGTTGTGTGAAGTTCATAGATCTCCATGTGTGTCAACTTACGCTCATAAAACCTTACATCCTGCATTAGCCCTGTGTATCTGCTGCTTCCATTGATTCCCGCTCCAACTCTCAGTATTCCTGGACCTGAGCAGGAAATTACAATTTTCTTTGTGTTATTGCACATTCTTTAAAATAATACAAGTTTGAGACTGAGTAGCTATAGCTAAAATCAACAGGAATCACCCTGATTTTGAAACACAAAATCTGACACTCCACTGAGTCTTGGTGTTATGGATAGATCATAAGCTTAACAATTTCATCTTAAAATACTTAGTTCTCTCATCCTGTTACTTCCATAAGCACATTGTCACCATTCCTCATTTTTTCTGAGATTTAGAAACCTTCCTGTGGAAGGGAAGGAATACTGGAACTGGAAGTATGAGAAACTGAAAAAAGAAAGTTAATCTAAGCACATTTCAACCACATGTTATTTGACTTCTTTATAAAGAAACTGTTATGATAATTCTCTGATTAGTGCTATGCTAGTTAAGCAAGAATGACAAGAATGGTTACCTCTAACTAAAATCTATCAAGTTTGACACAACTGCATAAAACCATTTAGATAAACTCAAGTACACATGCTAACATTTCTTAGAACACGAGTAAACCTTTAGGTATAACTTTAATATAGGATATATGTATACCCACACAATAAAGCTATATTTTGAAAAAGTTCTATTGGTTATGAGATACTGGCTTGTTTGTCACATAGCTATTGTCACAGTTTTACTCTCAAATTGTTCAGGAGCTGTTGAACAATTGTGCAACAGTTCAAATTGTACAGTAGTTTAAACTCATAGTTAGGACCTTTTGGGCGGGAAGTTTCACAGCTATATTTGCCATATACTTTTTGTAAATCCTCAAAGATATTTTAAACGGTTCTCTTCAATTAACTCATCAGAATAGTTTCTTCTCAATCCACTGCACTTACCTTTGAAAAGGCTAGACTATCCTGTGCGTTTCTGTATTTTACATATGGAGATAAATGATGAAGACTCACCATCAGCAATTGCTTCTCCTTTAAGACTCTTCAGTCCTCCCATAACTGGGTTTCCATCAATGTAAAATTCAATTATACTTTCATCCAGAGTAATCAGAAGGTGAAGCCAAGTATTTTCATCCAAGTATTTCACAATCACTGTTTTGGCCATGTATGTAATATTGGATCCTAATGCTGTATAATGCAGCATTACGGAAACATGAGAATCATTTGTTTGGATTTTCACACCATAATACAACAGTCCATTACCATTATCCTTTTCAACTATATAACCATCAGTATTTGAGTTAGGAATTAACCAAGCTGAAAATGTAAAGTTAGCTACTGCATTATTTCCACTGTATGGGTATTCAGGACCAATAATTCCAAATGCATCCTCTTCTCCACTGAAATACAAAGCGTCTGTTCCACTATGATGGCGCCTCAAATGGGGCTGTGATTGCACTGAACTTGGAAATGTTCCAAGCAACAAAAAATCCACCATTGATGGCAGTCCAGCTTGGAACGTGCTTGTGAGTATTTCCCAACCTAACCGGACAACTCCAAAGGTGCCTTGCTGTCTCCAGATAGTGAAGTTTGTAATATAGGAAAGATCATCTTCAGAAAGAACATCTTCTGCTATCTCTCTGTCCTGGCTCTCTGGGTCTATAACAAAAACTCCAAAAGGGTCATCATTGAACGGGATCATCACAGATACAGTAAGGCTGGTTTCAGATAAGCGACCACCAGGACCAGGAGACCCACCTATATAATGAAATCAGAGTTGAAGTTAACACTTATTTTAAAGATCACAATCTGAGGAAAGTTACTAAGTACTTCAGATTGCTTAATAAAATATGTTTCTAAGGAGGCTCAAAATCTTCTCTGAGGATTTTTCAAACTATTAGAAAAACTAGAGTTAAAACAACATAATTTGGATTGTGTATAAAACCCTATAATGGTACAATTTTAATAGAAAACAAAAGACACATTGTATACCAGTTACAAAACACAGAGTTATCTTTCAGCCAAGACAAGATTATCTCCAATTTCGCTAAAGTAACCAACAAGATACATTTAGGAAAATAAACAACCAATAAAACAAAAACAACAACAACAACCAAAAGAACTATATTATTGTAGGCATAAGCAACCTTTAATATCTTTATTTTCCTTCCCTCCAGAAGACTACCTGCATTTTTAAAATGACCAAAAGGCATCCTTTATAAAGATCAAGCTAGCAAAGCATATTCCAGAACAGTTATCTGAGAATTGAGTAACTGTTTTCATATATCTAAATTAAGATTGAAAGAAAACAAAAGTATAGGATATCAAGATATAATTCAAGGAAAAGCTATTTTCAGGGTTGATTTCTTTTTATCAAATATAGTTATTTTCTATCAGCTATGACAGGAAAGGATTATACAGAAGACATTACCTGAAGCATTCACCAGCTTTAGAATATAAAATTCATTGAATTCAGGAATTTTATCCAAAATAGCATGAAGTGTTATTGGCTTTGTTCCTTCACCATCCATGAAGGACACAGTCCCATAAGTTTCATAGAACTCTTCTCCTGGCTTCAGTGCAGAGTCATTTTCAAATAGCTGCCAGGTCAAAGAAACATTGCCAAAATGTCCTCTGTGTCTCACAACCCTGTTCAGTGATTTAGAAAGAGTGAACTTCATGGCAGATTCACTTCATTATTCAATAGGAAGGGAAAACATGATGACACTAATTTTCCTTTTAGTGAAAATTTAGATAGAGAATTCTAACTAAATAAAAATAAATACTACCGGTTAAGTTATTTGCATACATTGATAAGATCCTTGGAATACTTAGAGTTTCACAGTACAATTCTAGTCCTATGTATTGTACATGTACCTTAAGGAGGAGTAATCTATGCAGGACAGTGCTAAGTAGTACTGTTAAGCTATGCATCAGTTTGTCTTGGGTTT
The DNA here is from genome assembly GCA_034781795.1 of Crypturellus tataupa. Taxonomy (NCBI): domain Eukaryota; kingdom Metazoa; phylum Chordata; class Aves; order Tinamiformes; family Tinamidae; genus Crypturellus; species Crypturellus tataupa. The sequence continues at coordinate 2,522,208 of JAWLRI010000918.1, read as the reverse complement.
CTATTACAGAAATAATAAATATGAATGCACAGCAGCTCATCAGGTTAACATTAGTTTTTAATGTGCTCGTCTACTGTTAGAAACGGAAGGTAACCATCTACGTTTAATCACAAATATTTCTCCCTTTGCCATCAGTACTCCTTAAGTGGTTTCTTATATCTGTATTAAATTAGGGTTATGTTCTACAACTTGCAGAGTCTATGACTATTCCAGTTTGAGAATGAAATCAACTAAAACATGATTTTCTTTTTCTGTTTAGCATTCTGGTAACAGCTTTGTGAACTTCCAAAAGGCACTACAATTAAAAAGTGAAGCAACTACTACCAATGCCTTTATTAACTAAGTGTATTTAATCCAGAGGTATTCTGTTTCTGTCATGATGAAATAAATGATGAAATAAAGCACAGAACGATTGAATGGTTGAAGTTGGAAAGAACCCTTGGATATCAGGTATTCTGACCTAGAGCGTCACCTAGAACCTGTGGCAAGTATCATATCCAGGCAGGCTTTGAAGATCTCCAGAGAAGGAAACTCCACAGCCTCTCTGGACAACCCGCTCCAGCGCCCAGTCAGCCTCACAGTAAAGACGTTCTTCCTCCTATTCAGATGAAACTTCCTGTTTGTGTCCATTGCTTCTTGTCCTATCCCTGGCCAAAACTGAAAATAGTCTGCCCCCATTCTCTTGACACTCTTCCCTAAGATATTTCAGAGATTTGACAAGATTGACACTGACAAGATCCCCTTTCAGTCTTTCTTTTTCTGGGCTATACAGGCCCAGCTCTCCCACCCTTTCCTGCTGAGATGCTACAGTATCCTAAATCAACTTTGCAGTCCTCCATTGGAAGTGTGTCAAATCCGGACTTTGAGCATAGACTTCAATGAGCAGATATAGCAAAAAACAAATGATCATAAAATATGTAGTAATAAATATAAGGAAAGTAAAGTGCAAAAAACCCCTATTTAAAGCAGTTCCTCATTTCTCCATTAGTCTATTTTCACTTTAACATGGGTTTCTTCATACATTTTAATTTAAACAGTCTACCTGATAACATTTGATGTCTTCAATATCTTTATGAATCATATAATCCATAATCTCAATTATTTTTATAACGCATTTCTATGAATGTAAAGTTTTATGGGTTTAAATGAAAGTATGACCCATAATGCACCACACACAACATTTCCAAGAAGTAAAAATATTAAAAGTTCCTTACAAAAAAATGTTACTTTTGCCTTCTTCCACTGGCTTGTCTATAGGTTCCAAAAAGAAAATTCCATTAGGATCATCATTTGCTTCAATAATAACTGTAGCCATTCCAGCCTTAAAGATTACAGTGTCTCCTAAAAAAAATTATATTAAAATTGCAATTAGAAATTGAAATAACTCTTAAACCAAGAGTCTTTTCTTCTAACATGATGTGCTGTTCATGCAACTAAATGAATTCATAGACGTAAAATAATAAAATAAATGAAAACCAATATTTGAGATATTCAGTAGAAGATCACTCAGAGTAAAAAGAGACTTTACTCATGCCCATATCACAGAATGTCTGAAAGGAAAAAATGCCTGTGAAGTAGAGAAGAAGCTACCAGGATCTCTTTGTACAGATAACCACATTAGTGATGTTAATCTCAACATCCTTCCTACTTCCACCTATGAACATGGTTTCCACACGTCCTACCTCTCACTCAGTTTAAGAGTGTTAGACTAGCTTTGGTTCTAAATTAAACACAGTTTTATACTTTAACTTCACATAATATATCTGTATTTTCCCTGAGACACAGAATCGCCAAACAGTTGAGGTAGGAAGAGACCTTTAGAAATTATCTAGGACAACAGCTCCAATGTAATTTTCTAAACTTGGATATTGCAATCAAGACCAACACATATAATAGATGATATAAAAGGACAGCTTTTTTCTTTCAAGACCTTGTATAGAAATTCTCTGTATTCTTAGTGATTCCAGAATTCCTTTTAGAGGCAAGAAAGACCAAGATTAATCATTCTTGTAGGATGAGTGGGCCAGAAGAGAAGTCATCATATGTTCCCTACAAAATGGTTAGCAGTAAACCTTGGAGAAAATAAAGTGAAATGAGACCACAGAAAATGTATTGAGAAGAATGGCTTTGCCTAATCCCTTGATTAGGTTTTACGTAAAATTAAAAAAATGGTATTATCTAAGAGACTCTGCTACCACATTGAAAGACAGATGAGCTAGGAAAACAAACTAGTTACCCTATAGTCAGAAACAGACTAGTTACCCTATAGCCAGAACTTGCATGTCTTCTTCCAGCTCCCTACTTCCAATGATCTAATGTAAGGTTCAGTTTGAGATCAACAGTGAGTTCAGTTTGAGATCAACAAACAGTTGTGAGCAACTCACACAGACACCCAGGGGCTGCTATTTTGCTTGTCATGACTTATTCTGTGACATCTATTTCACAATAATTACTCTGAATACTCTGAATAACGTGCAGCAAACAAGTAGAAATAACCTTGTTTTATGTAAAGTTGGCTAGCTTCTATATGTTTTTTTTTTTTTTTAGAAAAGATAGGCTTTATAAAACTATAAGGAAGATTAAAGAAAAGTAAGCATGCATTTCACTACTATGGAAAGAAAACAGACACCAGTTTATTTGCTCTTTCTACAAGGCAACTCTGAGGCAGCTCTGAGTTCATTTTTATAAAATAAGATAGTCACCCAGTATACCCTGGTAAAGCAAAAATTCCAGAACTCTCTCCCTAAGATCACTGCAGTACTGTAATTATGCAGCTCTGTGTTTTTGCAGTCAAGTCAAAATCTCATCAAATATATATCATTTATATTTAAAAACAACAACAACAAATAGAACATTCTCACTCTGGTTGTTTCAGCAGGAAATATCTTAATATCTCCTGATTTTTCTTTCAAGATAAATAATTCAAGATGAAAATCTAAACACTCTGGGTACATGGATTGAAGTGTTGAGGTAAATCTTACTCATATAATACATATAAAAAACATAGCATTTTATAAGGCCAAATAAATAAACTGCGATGAAACAAAGTGATAGTTACTATACCCACATGAAATCACTACTTTTACCTGTAGAATTCAAAAGGATTATATAAAACGTTTCATCTGTTTCAGGGGTATCATCATCATTTATATATATAGATAAGTTCTGCTCTCTTTCTCCAACATCGAAGAAAAGGACGCTGCTCCTTCCACTGGGAACAAAGTCTCCCTCTTCAGCTGTTGCATCTCCATTAAGAGTGGCATACTGAACAGCAATGGAAATATCAGCAGATCCATTCCTTAGGACTGTAAAGTTTGCCACACTTCCTTCTTGAACCGTCACTGTGAGAGGTTCTGAAAATACACCAGCAACAAATCTACCTAAGTTCAAGCCTGAGCTCCTTACTTTTTAATCTTTCTGGAGGTTTCCTCAATGAAATACAAGACATATATCGGTAACGTTATGGAAATACTTGCAGGTACAAGAGAAGATTCATATAACCAGTCATCTAACCAACCTCAGCATGAACAGAAGGAATCCTGAAGGAAACAAATATAAATTCAACAGGATAAACACATGGAAGTTTTACACTAGCTCCATTGGAATAAAGATTACTGCCTGTGATTACAATTTGCTTTGGAGAGTAAATATATTTCATCTACTAAAAAATGGCAAAAATCCCCCACAAAACCAACCACCACCACCAAAAGAAAAAACACAATTAAATCTGACCTGCAAAATAAATGGGATCATCATTCCTTGCAATTTGTAAAACAGCATTTGTTATATTGCCCAGTCTGGCTCCACCTGTAGCATTGAATAAACTAATGATGAATACTTCCATCTCTTCAGGTAGCTAAAAGAAAACAATACAAATAAATTTCTTTCACACAGATGATGAAGAAATTAAAATGAAGAGATGACTGGTTTAACAAATCAGAGATTTCAGACTGATGGATTTTACTCATTTAACCTTATCAAGGGGGATGCAGTTCAAGTAACTACAAATAAATGATCAACAATCCAAAATCCTTGTAAATAATTTCATTCATTTCTGCTATGGTACAGAAGATTCCTGCTTCTGATACACGGATTTTATTTTTACAGCTTTAATTCTTAGTCTTTATTATACCACTTATAACAATGTATAAGATTAAAGATAAGATTTCAACTAAAGGCATGAAATGTGCTCAAATTAAAATTTAACTATATATTCTCAGCCCCTAACTTCTTTAATTTAGGTATGTACAGCTTCTGAAGATCGTTTATAATTTAAGTGACCTCAAGTATACCCAACTATTTTTTTTTCCTACAAGTACTTATCAGCTTCTTCAGAAGCAGACACTCATTTTCCTGAAATTTTTATGTTTTGGCACTTACTCTTTATCCTATACTCTGCACCAAAATAATTACCTCATCTGGCAGTGAGTAAACAGTGATATTTTTTGAAAACTCCAGGTTATCAAAGAAAATAGTCCCTTGTTCTGGATAGATGTCATTGGTACATGCCGGATCAATAACCCAAGACACACTAACATTGCCAAAGTTTCCTTGGTTTCTTACAATTCTGTACGTGGCTACAAAATGTAAACATACACAAGTCAACAGAATAACAGAAAACAAAACAGAAAACTTAGCAAAGCTGAAACAAAGAAAAAGGGGAGAAAATAATAAGCAAATGCAAGCAAATACTGACAAATTCAACATGTGAGCACACTACACAGAAGGATGCCCGTTATTAACTCCATTCAGATTTGCCCACAAAAAAATAAAAAAGAAATTAAAAGTGGATAACCAGAAGGTTTACCTCTACTCCTAAAATTTAATTTGAGAAATACTGAACATTTTCATCTTTTTGATTGTCTATAGAAGTTGAGGACAACCAAATGTTGCACAAAACAATACATCACATACGTAAGCCTTATCTGTACAATTACATAAATACTTTCCAGTAGGACAGATACATATGTTGACATATGTCTAATTATTCAGAACCTAGAAATATTTACCAGCATGGATGACTTCTCCTTTACTTTCCTTTATTGTTATAGTGAGTCCATCAGGCAGAAACTGAATTACACCATGGGGATCATCATTCTTTAGAATGGTTATATTGACCATTGTGGCGTTCCCTAGCTTGCCAGGCATTTCGCTGTAGCCACTGAGTACCACACAATAGATCTCATCCAGCTAGAAGAGGGAAACTTGGTCAGAATAAGATACTTTGAGATCATAAAGAAAATGGATTGTAGTCTCTAGTTCCTAAGCAGGCAGAAAGAGAAACAAATTTGAAGAGAAGGAAATCATATGATGTTTTATACATTCCCATAGGATAAAAGGCATTATTTAAATCTTCTATCTTTGATAGCACAACCATCTGCTTGAAAAATCTGGCATTACTATAGACAAAGACTTTTGATGTGTACTTTGAATCGCATCAATTCATGCATACAAATATATCTGCAATACTACTCAAGAGATAAGTGTTTCTTTCCCTGAGATTCGTCAATGTACTTTATTAAACTATGGGAGCTTGAACTTCATATGTTTCTGGGAAATCTGTAATGATTCAGGGAACATTTAACAATAAATAGAGGATTGAATCTATGTACTCTGTTTCCTGGTTAAAGGATCCTCCACCTATCTTTCTGTTCTTCCCAAAGACCTGCCTCAAAAGCTTTTTTTGTACTTTCCAAGGTTAGGTCCAAGTGCTCAAAATACTGCATCTCTCTGGGGTTAAAAAGAAAAAAAATCATAGAATTAATTAGGTAAACCACACAAGACCCGATTTCCACTGATGACATGTATAAGATGTTCATGTAGTACATAGCTATTTCGTAGATCTTTCTGTAAGAGTCACTCTCAGTCACTCTTCCTCTATTTCTTTCTCACACATTTTAAACAACTGTCAAACTAATATGCCTGTAAACACAATTTAAAGAAATAAAGTATTAAATGTTACCTCTGGAATTCCATCCATCCTTGTCAGCAAAGTAATTCTGATATCTCTTTCACCAGGCTTGAATTCCAGAATTCCTGTGCTTCCATAAAACTCATTATTGTCTCTTGGTTCTACAGTGTAGCGTAGAAACTGCCTAATGAGACTTCCTCTAGAGCGAATGATCTGCAGTTCAACAGACTCCCCTTCCTGTTCAAAAGAAAAACAGATTTTTTTCTAGAAGTCTGCTAAGCTACTTATTCCCCAATGAATAAGAGAAGTTATTTACCTTGATAGTGTAGGGACCTCTGGAAGAAGAAGAAAATTCAAACACTCCTCCAGGATCATCATTTTCCAAAATAATAATTTCACAGCTAGTAAACCCTGATTTCAGTATCTGATTTTCTACACTGACCCTGAAAAAAAAAAGGAAGTTATTTTTAGCGGCAATTTTATTTTGTAGTTGAATCTACAACTATGCAAAGAATATCAAAATAGTGATGAATTTCATTAATAAATTGTGAAGACCAATAGCTCCCTGCAAAGAATAAAGTAAGATACAGCATCAGAGGATTTTATCCAAGAATTTTGATTCTCAAGCACCTCTGTTTTCTAGTTAGTTGTTATAATTGGTGGCTCTGTTCTTTTCATCATGCATACACAAAGCATCCAAGTAAAACAAAGAATTGTGTAAGCTAAAACTTAATGTTAGATTTAGTATTTGTTCGTACTTGGATCAAAGTATAAAAGATATTCCATATATAACCTGATATTCCATTAATAATAACACATTTCCAATCTTACTCTACTCTCACAATTTTACCAGTGATGTAACCAGCCTGACATTTGCTCATTATTACGGGTTTTCCCCTCACCTGTGCCTTAACCTCCACTCTGCATTCCATGAACACCTATAGGATTTTCTCTTTATTCTGGCAGTGAGACCTGCCCTGTGCAGCTGCATCAAACTCACTTTCTGATAAAGCCTCCATCTCAATGGCACAGACATTAGGCACGTGTGAATAATTACTGGGGCACATTTCTCTCCCTTGGCTACTGCTAAGGCCATCTTGACACTATCCTTAACTCAGTGGCCACATCTGACAACAGAAAGAAACCTTGCACATTTCTTACACTTATTACCTCAGATGCAAAATTTTTCAGCGACACTGTTTTAAACTTCATGTATAATTAAAAATACCATAGAGACTACAATTGTAGGATGCACTGAGAATGCACTTTCAGATTCACAATTTGGATATTTATTACATGTTGTTTCATTTAATAGGATTCTTTTGCATCTCCCACGTGGATCTCCTTATATTTTCAAATAAATTTTGGTCTGGCATATTGCATACACTTTTCTGCTTTGGCCGTACTACTACGCATATTTTACCAAGGAGTATTTTATGAAAAAAATGTGAGATTAATTTCAGAATTAGGAGCATTTTATAAATAATGCAAGAAAAACAAAACAAAACAACAACAACAAAAAACAAACTCTTTTTAGTTTAATCTGTCTTATGAGGCCTACAAAACAGGATACAAGATAAAAAGCAGCTACCTATTCCTATTCAAACACCTATTCAAAAGGGTAACTTGTCCATTTTTGTAGCATATACCAGCATAATAGCAGTGTCAACAACAACATAAAATATATGTGGGTTATTCAAAATGTAAGTACTTTCTTTTTTAACCACAGAAAACCTCTTTTGTGTAACCCCAGTCAGTTCAAGCATTTAGCCGAAGTAAATGATTTGCATCAATTTAAAACAAATAATCCATTGCGGCAACAAAAGCTCAAATATCAAATACTAAACCATGCATTCATAACTTTGATCCTCCACAGCTCCAAGATGAAGCAATGCTTTCAAGCAGGCCCCCCATGCCATCAAATGAAACACCAAAAAGAAAGCATGCATTGCCCCAGGAGATTAAAAAGGTTTGATTCTTAACAGGAGGAGAAGTAATAAAGAAACATTCGGTCCAAACCAACCACTTTTTCAAGAAAGTGTTAATTCACTGAAGACAAAACACAGTTCAATCCACTTACCCAAAGTACACGACAAACCTTTCCGTCTCTACCCTGTCAATACAGTGTGAAAAAAAAAAAAAAAAAAAAAAAAAAAGTGGGGAAAGGAATAAAGTGCGATTTTACCAGAATGTCAGTAATATTAATCTTAGAAAAGAATAATAATAAATCAAAACTCTTTTTTTTTTTGCTCTTCCAAAAACTAATAATATTTATTTTAGGAGAATTCACCTTGCTTGGCATTTTCCTGCTGATTAATGCTAGTAAGAGGTTTGGGGAGATTTCCCACTTTGGGGAGATGACCCCATGATAAATTCAGCAAGCAAAGACCCACTCAAGGCATTCCCTATGAAATCCTTCTCCAAGAGCTAGATTATTGCCAAGCTCTGCCCACACTCATACAGCACAGCAGCCAGCTAAGTTTTATTTAACCACATTGATAATTACTTAGCACCTTTAATTACACAGAAAAACACACAAAAATATTAACAAAAGAAACACAACTTTATGTCACTAGGATATATTCTTTTGAAATCTACTTTGGCAGAAAAATCACATCAAACTTTAGAACAATACTTCAGTTAATTAGATTGCTCAAGTAAAATACACAGAATAAAATAGTATTTTCTAAAATTTTAATTGGTGCAGTTTTAGTGAAGTCCTTATAATTATCACATCTAGTCAGATGAACAGATAGCCATATTCAGCAATAGCAATAGTGCATTTGGGATTTGTTAATCTGGAATAGATATATTTGATATAAAATGTATATCTTATATCAAAATATTGTAATCAAATAACCACAACATTTACAAAGTAAAATTCCAACTCAAATAATGTTAAATGTTATTCACTGTAGACAATAAATCACCAAAATTTTGAGAGAATACATGTGCAGACATGGTCTTGTAAACAGGGTGTCTGAATTAGTGGAAACGTCATTTTGTGCTAGTAAGGCTAGATTTTAGATATTTTATATATATATATATATATATATATATATCCCCTTTCTCCCTTCCTTACAAAACATACACAAAAGTATTCCAAAACCAGCAATGCCTTAAAATTAAAAAGCCAAAAGAGAACATTCCAAAGTTGATGACACTAAGAGTTCTATTACTGGGCTGCTCATAATGGAATTTATAACACAGAATACAAAAATACATCACAAATGGAAAAGTCACAGCAGAGATAATACGCCTATCAGCTTCATAGAGTTACACTGAATAACTCCAAATGAAGCAGTCACAAGGTAGAACAAGTTCTGCACCCTGAGGTGCTCTTTGAAATGACTGAGAATAAATCACTACTTTTTAAAAGTCAGTGACATATTTAGCAAAAGAAGCAATGAGTAAGATTCAGCCCATCATCTATCAAAGAAAATCACAGTTCAGGAGGTTTTCTACCTTCAAATCCCAATTCTATCACTGTTCTGACATATTAGATGTTTCAAAAACTAACATATTAGTCTATGCAAAAATGGTATAATAATACCTAGGTTTATATGGCCAGCTTTGAGTAGGTGTTAAGTGAACAGCTAATGGCATGCACAATAGACATCTACAGCATCTGAGCTTCTCACTCAAATTATTCTAACAGAGTATACATCCCTAGTAAAAGTAAAATGAAAAAATCAGCAGGAAGCAGGAAAAGAGAAAAACTAAAGTTTTTTAACGAAGGTACATTTGAAACATTCACAAACGTTCTCTTAGATTTGCGTTTTGTTTTCCTAGGAGTGAAGAAAAAAAAAGTGCTTCTTTTATTCCCCATTTAGAACAATTACATAGTAATAACTTTACATTACTCACACTATAGTCCTGCACATTTATGTCCAGTTTATAAAACAGTATTTTCTTTTGGGTCAGTGTAGCTTCCATGTAGTTAAATTGAAGCCTACTTAGACATGGCTCAAGCAGCCAACCAGAGCTTACTGGTCTCTCTGTCACTGCTGACACTCCGAGAATCTTAAACACCATTTATGTGTGGCAGGGCTCTAAATGTACTAGGAGGTTTCATTGCCCTGAGTAGCTTCACATGCAGCCTCTACCCTCTATGTGCCCTAGGCCTCAGGGGTCCCTCCAGCCCAACTGTGCCTACCACTCTCAAACAGTCAAGAGCAGCATCCCCATAAGCTACTAGCACATACCTTCTTTTTATCATGTAAGCAAATACTTCCAAATGCCATACAATACATAGGAACAGTTCAGTGATATTTCAGCCCTTACTTATGGGAAAGCAACCATTTAGGGGCTCCAACAATAGAACAGAAGATGTTGATCCACAGTACCCACAAGGATAGCTCTCTGCTGACATCAAGTTCCCTATTGGCACAGATTACAGGCCCTTGCAGCTTTGAGGATGCCAACTCAGGGTTCAACTACTCTATGTCAAAGACCAGGTACAGAGAAAGAAATTTCCATATGACAAATGCATTACAAAATGACTAATCATTAGGGAAATTGTACCTCAAAGTTCTGAAAGGAAACATTTTGAAAGACACACAAGAATCTTAATTGCAAGTGTGAATCTGTATTGCTATTCCCATTAAAACTATGCTCTTTGAAAATCTTTTTATCACAGAAGCTCAGAAAAGGTGAATTCAAATTGCATGTGGAATGTTGTTCAATTTGTTCCCTAGGTTAGTACTCAATTTTAATTTTGGGGGGATTATTTACTGATTTAATTAGTGGCAGGAACTAGATCTAAAGAACAGTATCTAAAGTAGGATTTGCCAATATTAGAAATTCCACAGTGCTTCTTATCAGAGAAGCATGTCCAATCCAGGTTTAACCCATGATATATTTAATTTTGGAAGCTATTTTAATTTTTGTTATTCATAGTAGGAGATGCATCATGTAAAATTTTGAAAAGTAATAAAACCTAGCAATAGGTGACCAGTAGCAGCTCTTCCAATCTTCTATTCCTATTTCCAAGCAATTTTTTCCTCTTCAAAACAGTCTCATGAAATCCTTGAGGAGAAGCTCAACCTTTTGCACTAAGATGACTGATATAATAACACAAACATAATTTAATAATAAATTTGCTTTTGTGAGAAAGATAAGTTTTGAAGGAGACCCGAGGGCAAATAAATCACCAAGTTAGGAGAAAAAAAGAGGTAAATTAGATGGTAAATAAGTGTTTTTTTGCATCCCAGTGCAGAGCGCAACACAGAGCCCTGAATTAAGCTACTTCTACAGTATGAGAGGCTTTGAACAAGCCTTCTATGATTAGATGACTTTCTGCAATGAAGTAATCTCTTGCACTCAAAATGCTAAAAATTATCAGATATTTCACAATTAAATAGTCAAACTATGTTGTATTTGCAATTTTGAAAAATCACTTCATAACATAGGGCCTCATCATGTTTTGAATATACTCATGGAAAGATTTTCAGTCTTTGGAAATTTTTATCACACCATAAAAGTGACTGGACCTATAAAAAATCCTAACATGGTACTACATTTAGTATATAGTAGATATAGATAAGGATTTAGGTCACAACATGTATGCCTGTGCGTGGATCTGTTCTGATATACTAAATCAAATGAGTTATGACACAAAAAATCTAAGTGCCTAAGGACTGTTCAAAAAGTCATTTGTTTACTATCACTTTCACAAATTATAATGACTACCAGTATATTGCTTATTAAAAGTTTCCCAAATCTTCAGTCATGCCAATCACCAAACCAATAGCTGTGTAGCTGCACTTCAATTAAAGGGATGACAGCTGCCAATAAGAGGATGCATTGTGCAGGAGAAAAGAACAGTAATCAGATTTTTTTCCAACTGATTTCTATTTGTGTTTACCAAGTAAAATGAACAGCCCTAGTACGTATATGCACTTTCACAAAGCATACACAAAATTTCCATGGCCTGTTCCACCTACATTCAGCAAGAAGACCAAGGCCTTTTCTTTGTCATACAGATTTCACTACAGACATCTGGCTTTATTTATGTTTGGTCTCAATTCAGGCCTATTCAGATATGGGCAGGCATTCAACCTGAAGCTGTTCCTAAAAAAAAAAAAATAAATAAATACGAAGAAGCTTCAGCAGGTAGAAGATTGTCTTGCTTCTTTATTACCTATGTGTGTTCTTTGGAAGCACATTCTTCACACTATACATTGGTCTTTACTTAATGTACTTAATTAGGAATTATTTTTAATTTCTATAGCCTATGGGAGGCTATGGAGTAAGAGAGAAAAATACTATTCATAATGTCTGGAAAAATTCTTTTACATACATAGATGCTCTTTAAAACATAAACTGCCTTAACAACATGACAAAGTTGCAGTTAACACAACTTTGATAAAACTAATTATTATTTTATTCAAGCTATTATGAACTGTAATAAGTATAATGATAATGAACATATTGCTATGTCTAAATTTCCACGACAGTTTTGACGTGCTCTATATTCCTACAGAATGGTGCTGCAATGAATAGAACAGTACAAACGCACCCACAGCACAGTGCATCTTTGTTTTCATTCTAATTGTCTACAACTGTGAGGTGCTGGCTGCTAGCCTTGGAAACTGAACTCTTTTGTTCATCCAGAGAATAGAAACCATGCAGAAAGCAAGAGTGCAAGCTTACACCCATAACCATGCCAGTGTCTTTCAACCTTGATTTGAAGAGTACTAAAATGATGATCTCTACAGTCATTTCATTCTTGCCAGATCTCACCCATATGCCAGGTCTAGAGAAATGCTTAAACTTCCTCTTTTCCTCATTCACCTCTTTCTAGGCCAGACCACCTGTTCATTACTTCAGTCTCGGACCTTTCCAAGGAGAGCGAGCTGCTTGCTGTTGGCACACTTTACACCAGTCACTTCTTGATCAGCAGAACCTACTACCCCCACCACACAGAGTAAAAGCAGACAAGTGGTTATATTTGTCCAGCTTCCAGTTCAACTCTGGCAGTAATCATCATTACTAAGGGAGAGTCTAGGGTCTCTGACCAGACTAAATAGAAGGCTGTGATTTCACACATCTGCCCTGCTGTCAGAAATGAAAGAGCTGCCCTTGTACACTACATGCCTGCTCTAGCTACATTATTTGTTTCCTTCCTTCCTCTTAGCATTCTTGGTCACCTTAAGTAAATTCTTTACATCTGTAATCATCATTTCTAATTTTAGTTTCCCTCCTTATCCCAGAAGCACTAAGGAATTCTCTGGGAGCAAATAGCTTCATCGTCAGGAAGGAAAGTAAAAGACTCCTTACAATAGCATCTCTTTGCTTTTGTCTTGAACAGGTTTGCCTTTTAAGTGTACTGAAGTAGCCAAAGCAGAATGAAATAACATTTCTCACTAAATCCATCTTCCAGACACCTTTTCCTGAGACAGGCTGGGACAGGTAGAAAAATATCTTTGTTTTGAAGCAGAATAACATTTAAAAAACAGGCTTTCCAAAGCAGGATCTTCCAGTCATCAGCAACAGTTGAGAAGCTGGTTGTCTATCATTTCATAGTGTGCAACTGCTGTGAGCACCTGCTGTTGAAGCTCCCAACTGGAACTTTACACTTGCTGTGATTTTTCCTTATGAATAAGGTTAAGACTATGGAAGTTCTCAGTGTCATATGTGAATGTTGCTACTCACAGATCCTGAAAAACAAATATTGGTATGTTTCCAGGAAAATTGGAAAAATGCTCCTTAGGTTAACAGAAGGCAAAAGAGCAAGCCTAGTGGTATTTCTAAGCCATATACACATAAAAAAATAACAGGGTTGTTGGAAGCAGAACTGAAGACAGAGCCAAGAACCTTTTGTTGTAGGTAATTCAAACAGGGAGGACGCTCCTGGGTATACACTAATGAAATCATTCTGAGTAATGTTCAAAAGCACATAATAGGATTTCCTGAAGTTCATTCCAGTGTGGATTGTCCTATAATCCAATGCAGAAGGGAATCTAGCACACTGTGCTTCAGAAACACCATTACTATCTATGTAACAGATGACTGCAGTAATAGTCACTCTGGACTATTTCTGAAGCTAAGAGTTGTAATGGAAATATCTAATTATGAAGAACGAGCAATACTGAACAGACAGCTATTTTGGTATACAACAAATAGGAAATTGATACAATTCCTCAAAGACAAACTAGTTATATACCCTTTCTGATAGAGATAGATTTCTGTACTGCTTTTACTATTTCCTTAGTATTTATCACTAAGCATTCCATTTCCGTAATAAATAGAAAAAATCTATAAAGAACTATATAATCTAGAAAAAAAACTATAAAACCTAAAAAGAACTATAACAAATGATCAAAGCTGAAGTAAGAACATTCTAAATAGCATGCATACAGTACTTCCACCAAAATCAAAAGAAAAATAAGTCATTAGGTATTAAATATGACAGTTTACCTTAGGTTTACCTCCAGTCAAAAAATAGCCCATATAAAGCCTGAATCAAGGACCTCGGGGCATTTATCAATACAACGTATACAATGCCTTATATTTAAATTATTACAATTGATCCATATGAATGCAGACTACGGTACAATACCTGTCCAAAGTCAATAAAACAGTTTCATTCATTTCAGGTATATCATCAGCTTTAATAGTAATGTTGATTGTAGTATCACTTTGTCCAGGTAGGAACACAACAGAGCCATTAAAAGGGCTTAAATCATCATGTGTTACTGCTTTTTGATTAAGACCAGAGGGTTTCAAACTCCAGAACACAGTCGCTTGACCATCAGTCCCATCTCTATGCAATGCAATGGAAACCTATAAAACACACAATACTGTCACGACTTGTTAAAGTAAACACAGAAATTACTGTTCTCTCACAGATTAATATTCAACTGCTAGCTTCAAAATGCTCAGCTTACTTTTTTTTTCACTCATACCTATAGGTATCTGGCATAGCACCTATGAAATCAATTATATTTTCTCAATGAACATTGATATATTAAGCCTAATTTTTTTTTCATTTACAAAAGCTATATATAGATACATTGAGAAGACACAAAAACATTTTACAGATTATTCATATGACAAATCACCAGGCAATCAAATACAATAAGATTTGTGTGACTGATTCAACCAGTTCTCACTTTTAGACACAAGATGGATTTTAAAAACAGTTAGCATAAGTTTACTTGGTCATTACAGTACAGTCTTATCATGTAATCTCAATGTAATTAGCAAATATAATTTGAAAAAGTAAAAGTTATCTGATTCAGGATCTGTGGGAAGATTTTAGTAAAGACAATTAAGAGAAACAAAAATGTTGGAAAAAATATTATAAACACTTTCCCAGCTGAAAAGAAAGCACTCGGATTGATTCCAATTCTTTCAAAAATTCTTCTTTGAATTCTCAGAAACTTGCAAAGCAAAACTCTTAAAAAGTGTGCCCAGTGTGCCCAGACAGCAAATTCTACGTTAATGTGCAAACTGTAAGACTCACAACCTCTTCTACAAACATTATGATGTCGGTTCTGCTTTATGTAACTTCTGTATCGGCAAAGAATTCAAAATTGTCTACATGTCTACAGTATACTTTGTTGTGCGAGTATTGTTGACTAACTAGATGCTTGCAAGGACCCTAAAGGCCAACCTTACTTTTTTGATAATTACCTTTCTGATTATCATTCAGTGCTTACTTTTATAAGCACTTTTCCGCTTGTATTTCTTAAAGCAAGAGACTGTTTAGAGTCAGGAATAAACATATAAGGAGGATTTTCTTCACGTTACCTTTCAAAAACAGTAATGAATTTAGTCGATTTTGCTTTCTCCATATAAATTTTCCATGAAAAGGGACAATATATAAAAGAAAAAAAGAAAAGAGAAGAAAACAAACAAACAAAAGGCTTACCTCTGTAGCAGGGGAATCTTCTGGCTCAGAAAGAATAATTGGAAGATTGCTAATAAAGCCAATTTCTCCATTTGCGATATCAGGAGTAATCCTCAGAGAAATATTTCGAATCTCACCTAATCTAGGACTCACTGGTGGAACCAGAGGAGTCCTATTCACCAGCTCCACTTTTTCCAGCTGCGAGAAAAAGTAACCCAAAATTAAAAAACAAGATGCCTTGTACCAATGGTAGCAAAAGGAAGTAATTCTGACATTTAAAAATAATTTTCATATGCAACAAGCAAAATGAAACAAGAAAAAAAGTGATCACACTGTCACTACTGCTGTTTTAAAAATCTAGAAGAAAATGTGTCAAATAAATGGAAGCAGATATTATTGAGTTTTGCCAGCAAAGTTATGTACGTCACAGACAAATGATATTAGCAGAACTAACTAAGCAGAGATTCAGGCAGAGAGGGAGATTGAATGCATACAACTTCCAGATCAGCCTCATTTCTACACTTGAGAGCAGCAATGTTGATGTGATGAGTACCTTAGGCTAATTGTCTTAATTTCATTTTTTGCACCATGTGATAATAAAAATCTACTGGTGTTATTGGACTATAATAATTCATTGCTTCAGAAACAGCCTATATATTGAGGAAACCCATAGCTAAAGAACTAGCCAATCTATTTTCCTCTGTCATGCAACTTAAAGCAATTTTCTATCCATTTATGTTTACTAAAACACTAGAATTTCATTCAGGATTGAAATTTAGCATAATATTTCAAAACTGTTCTCTCCTCTTGTGTTCTTTTATTTCTGATGCCTTATTTATACTAAAAGGAAATAAAATCGATCTCATTTCTTGATCTGAACAGTATTACTAAATTGAGTAGCAATATTGACATAAACAGGCAGGTCTCGCTTTCATTATTACTTATGTTCCTCAAGTATTATTTATACCATAAGATTCTGTCTACAAACATCACTACAGTACTTTTTTTCCATAACTGATCTGAATACATTTCTGAAAATGCTTCACTTAAGTGACACTCACCATTTAACTCTCACAAAAATATTTTTTCTTGGGCTTATCAGATATTCTCATAGAGTAAAATCTTATCAGAAAAAAAATGGCTTTATTTAGATCCATACAGATATCATGGATTATCATTTCTCTTTAAGATTTTTAAAGTCTTTCAATTCTTAACATCAAACTACAGATGTGCTGTCCCATATTTTGCAGCATAACTGCTTGAATAACACAAAAATACCTGTGTACATTTCATTTGATGACAGATCAAAATGTTTTATAAATATTGTAATCTGTAATAATCAATTGCATTTGTAATAATCAATTTAGTAATTGATTCTCATCCATACCAGCTAGTTATTGAGAATCTGGAGGGGGAATAAACTGCGGGGCTCTGTGGAATATTCTTTGCTTCAGCTGCTTTATAAGCTATCTTTTCAAGTAAGCCCTGACTGTGCAAATAACAGTCTGCAGGTGGATCACTGTGCATTTGTGCAGCCTAGTAAAGTTCCTTAAATACTCTAAAACTTTTATGCATGTATAAGTATGTATACATGTATGTATGAAGCATACAGATGACTTGTATGCTTGTGATCCTGGGTAATAATGCTGGGATAAAAGGACTGATTAATCAAAAGCCAAACATGTCTTTTTTAGAATTTTCTTTATCTCATGAGGAACAAAAGCTTTGTGAATTGAATAATAATAATGAACAGTTTATTACATTAATTTTCACTATTAGCCCCCCTGTCCATGTAAAAAAATGCATCTCAAACTACAATAGGTTATTTAACTGAGGATGTCATAGAAGAATGTTAATCTCGCTTCTTAAGTTCTCTACTCATTCTTTAGTTGTATTTAAGCTTCATTTCCTCCTCTCTCCCACCCAAATTCGCAAGTTGATCCTTTATTGTGCTTAGCACAAGCTCTGTAATATTCTCATTCTAAACATGTTTCTCGAGCTTATCGTTTATTCACAGTGTAGAAGGATTGTCATAGTGACAAATCGCTCTTTCTTTTATATGAATTTCTAAATGAATTGTTTGCTATGCAAAGCCCCTCTCATTTTGTTTATTTAAGATGTTCATGGAAAAAGTACCAGAAAAAATATTGGAATCTAGAAAATCTTAGTTAGAAAATCTAGGTGCACAAAATGAGGTGCACAAATAGCAGAACACGATGTATTCTGAAATACTTACTGTGTGTCTTTTTCAAATCCCACATTTCATGAAATAATTGCAAAGTATGGATTTTTTTACATTTAAACTTAAAATTTGTATTTGCCTTTTGGAATATTAGAATAGATTTGTGTGTGTTCAACATGTGCTAAAGATCTGACAGATCCAGAAGAGAATTCTAAGCATTTAAATGATATAAGTTTAAATGTAAAAAAAATGCATACTTTGCAATTATTTTCTGGTGAAAATTCCTTCCCCCATCCTCCCTTCTCTTTTTTTGCAATCAGAACAGAGAGGGGAAAAACCTCTTAAAGCTTCCCAGAAGCAACTGAAACATTTTTGGCAAACTATAAATAAATAAATAAATACTTTAAATGAAAATATTTAAAATTAAAAACTTTCAACTGAAATTTCTAAAGAAGTCTGACTTAAAAAAGAAAATACAAAGGGCCTCTGTGATTTGTTCTTGGGTATGCCAAATAACAATTTGAAATAGAACTGTCTATGACATATTAATGGAAATGTTCTTTAGAACAGTCGTGTTTCTTAGTTCCAGATCTAAGGTTATTTACTGCATTGGTCATTTTAATATAAGGATTATATTCCAATATAAGGAGTTAAAGAGAATGAAGCAACAAAACAGCAACAAAAACAAAATACCTGAATGAGGAAATGAGCACCATTTTGAAGAAACGCATCATTTCTTATTGGTATATTTACAGTATATTGGGCTTTCCCTTCTGGAAAGGTGAGAACGCTTTTTCGAGACATATTTAGAATGCCGTCCTTTGCTCTCCCGGGGTCCAGAGCTCCAGCCGGAATGTAGAGAGCAGTATAAACCAACTGCACATCTCCAGCTGTTCCTCTCTGTCTGGCAAAGCTCAAGGATAAGAAGCGTCCCATTGGATTGCTTTCAATCTTCTGATTCTCCATAGGATAAAATTTTATTACACCGTAAACATCATCACTGTCCTGAATGTAAAACAAAAGCTGCAAGGAAAAAAAAAATTATCAGACTGTTTTTCTCCTTAGTGAATCAGTAGTCAGGAAAGTAAATACATTGTACACAAGGAGCATAACATAGAGGGTGATTGCTTTCCCACTGTACTTGATCAATGTGCCAGAATGAGCTTGGAATGATCAATTTCCTTGATTCAGCAGGCAGAGTGAACAATTTAAAAACATTTCTTATCATCCAAAAAATCATTTTATTCACCAAGTTCATTCCAACTATTTCTATGTAAAACCAAGTAGGGACACGAGTCACAAAACTGGTAGCAGTGTTAGTTCCCCTTTATTTAACAGTTCAGAGCTTATTCACCAACCTATCTTCTCCAAGCTGTTAGTCTGTGTAAAATGCTCCCTAAGAGAGCAAATGAGCAGAGAACATAGCTTCCCTGGGAGATGAGCTCCAAAGCAATCTCTTAGCAAGCTGCATTCAAAGACAGAATTTTTGCAGTGGTATGTATGACAGAAAACGATCACAGCTGGTTGCTACCTCACTAAAAAGATCTACTTTTGTATACTGTATTAAGACAAATACTTTGAATATGGTTTTACGTGCCAAAAATAAATCAAGGAAGGATAACCAAGAAAGGTTAGCTTCTTTGGTTTACATTCAAGCACAAACCCTTCAGCCAATTGAACCAATGTTATCAAAACTGGAAAAGTCCCTAATAACTGCCCACTTCACCCTTCTCTGGAAGATGTCCCAAAAGCAGACTCACCTCATATGGATCGCTGACTTCTGCTCCTCCCCGTATAGTATGGGCCAGAAGTTTGAACAGATAGGGCTCTGCCTCCTCTGGTATATCATCATTGATAATGTGCAGAGGTACTGCTGCCAGCATCTGGCCTTGGTCAAAACATAACTCCCCAGAGTCTGGAATGAGATCTGCAGTCACGGGTGAGGGATCGCTACTGTTACGGATTATGATCCAGGTGACAGAAACATTGCCATGTGTTCCACCATTTCTTACAATTGTGATCCCTTCAAACCTATGGTTTTGAATGAAAATAAAACCCCACAACAGATAATTATAATTAATCTTGGCTTAGTTACTTATGTATTCTCTGACAGATTATACTTTCAAAGAAAATAGTTTAACTGCAGAAGTGGTATTTAAGCAAGGAATTAAACACTGTAAAATCATATGAGTAGACTCTTTTTTCACAGTTCTTACTCATGAACTCTCTATAGTATTCCTGCAGATACTTGTAAAAGCTTATTTTGTTTACAGTAAAGAAGATAGAGAAGTGACACCTTTGCAAGTTTACATTTGTCAGGGGATATGTGTGTTATATTTCAGTAAACTTTTTGTCTATTGACTTTCTTCATCAGTTTATACATTATCCCAAAATACAGTTCTTAAGTCTGAACACCTAAATAATAATTCAGAATTTGCCTTTGTACCAAAACACTAAATTATCAATACTTATAAAATTGAAAAGGTCAAGTTTCCTGCACATGACAAGTATAATTAGAAAAAGCTTGTGAACCATACCTTATGAATATTTAGAAATCAAGATTCATTTCACCTCTGTAAAATTACAAATATTTAACTTTAACTATTTAACATGCTTAGAAGTCAAGAGTATTTAGTATTTCTGGGAGATACTTACTACCTTTAAAAAAAAAAATCTACACATAGCATATGCAAAAATTTATCTGGAAAAGGCATCCTGAACTTTATTCCACACTTGCATATATTAATGAGTGGAAACATTACGGCTTCACTGATCCTGCATTTAGATTAAGAACATGTCAATATTCTGATAATATCATAGAATCATAGATTCATAGAATTTAATTATTTACAGTTCATATAAACAGTTCACTATTTTATAACTCCTTAAAATCACTATCCCTCTTTGAAGATCTATATAATACCTTGATATTTGGTCCTCATCAATGATAACAGCCCGAGTAAACAGGATACTGTTGATTGATAGCACTCCATAGGGTTTATCATTCGGTTTGATAGTAACATGAACCACAGACGGATTAACTAAAACAGCATCGCCCTTCAAAGTGTCCTTAAGCAGCATAATCTGAAAGGTCTCCGCAATTTCTGGTATGGCATCATCAAGGATCTTAAATTTCATAAAAGTTTCATGAACTAGAGGTGGAAAAATGATAGTTGTATTTGGCTGTAGATCTAGGAAGTCTAAATTAAGCTGAGCATGGGCTGATGAATTCCCAGTTACGATAGCATAGCTGACAGAGACTTCGTATTCATCAGGTCCAATTAATTCTCCACTGTCATCTTTCCCACGAAGCACCTCAATAGTTAGCACATCAACTTCCTCAGGCACCATATAAGTACCCTGAACAAAGCGCACAGGGCTGTCATTTTTTGTAATATTAATCTGAACAGTATTTTTTGTGGTGTTGATTTCAGCTCCTCCCTTCACACTTCTCAGATGAACAACAAACAATTCATCATTTTCAGGTATCTGGGAAAATAATATTAGCAACCAGGTAAAGTCACAGTGCAAATATATGCAGAACAGTCTTACTGAGACATATACTTTATATATATTGCAGAAAAGGGAAATATGTTGACTGGACAAATCATCTCAATATTAAAACAAACAGAAAAAAAAGCTTATAACTTTGACTGAAAATACCTTCTCAAACTCAATGCTTCCGTTTTCTAAAACAAGGAGTGCTTCAGTAGTATTATAAAGGAGGTAAAGAGGTGAAACAAAAACAAGATAAAAACTAGGCAGGAATCAGAAGAATGGGCATCTTTCCAACTCAAGACTATGAAATGATCCAATTCCCACTATAGAAACCCATTTCAATTTGGAAAAGAGTTTTCCTCCCAGCTCCTTATATTTGCACTTTCATTAGATAATGTTAGCATTGATTTACCTCTATGTATGAGTGAAAGAACATGGGAACAACATGTGGGCACAATTTACCTTGACCCTTTCATTTCTTTATGACTGGGAAAGGTATTTCCTACCTTCAGAAATATCCACACACCTGAGAAGAGTTTCAAACACAGATCCAAAACTGTATTTTTTGCTGCTTGGTTATTTATTGGATACTGATGTTTTTTCC
Organism: Crypturellus tataupa; assembly: GCA_034781795.1. Lineage (NCBI taxonomy): Eukaryota > Metazoa > Chordata > Aves > Tinamiformes > Tinamidae > Crypturellus > Crypturellus tataupa. Next base: position 2,500,157 of record JAWLRI010000918.1, on the reverse strand, counting down.
ACAGACCATTGTTTAAACTGTATCTTAGTTCCACCTATTTCTTCTTTAATGATGTAGCAGATAATACAGAATGCCTTATGAGCCCAGAATTAAAGAACTTAAGGACGATGTATTTTCTCTATATTACTACATGTTATTACCCATATCTTGATCTGTTACATTAATTTCACTACTAATGATTTCAGGTTTTCTTCATTATTAATATGGAAATAGATTAATGTAAATCTTTAAAAATTATGAATGATCTTTGCATATGAGCTTTGCTGCAAACTCTCACAAAACTAGTCTTATGTGCTTCTGAGAAAAATTCCAGGACAAAATTACTTTTTATTGCTAATGATAATGTTCTGCTGTAAAGTCGACAAATCCTTTTATGCATTTTTGTTTACTGAGCTAAACAAGTTGTGAATTTTCTGCTGTCCAATATTTCTTCTCTTTCCTGCTCATTTGCTAATTGGCCACCCTCAAATCCTTTCTTAGTGCTAAAAGAGTGAACATGCAGAACTCTTTATAGTTCATGCCAATTCTATCCCTTTCTTGGCCTGTGGCACTAAATTTGCATAATGTGGTTGACTGGTGCAGCGTTTTTCAACCTGAGTTCTGGTAGCTCTAAATCACCTCTCTCCTGACAAGCAACTGTTATTTTTTTCTTACCAGTACTGATGCTAACTGTGCTAACTGTCCATTAATTATTATACCTTCTTTCACAGCAAAAATATGGATTTAAGAAACAAAGTGCATGCAGAAATTTAGCTATAGATTTCATCTCAATATCATGTATAAATATGGCATCCTGAAGCTCTTAATTGCATCCTGATTGACCAACAAATGCAACAATTAAACTTCAAAGACTTTAGTAGAAAGAATTCTCAATGTTGCCCCCCTCTTTCATTTTCTCTTAAACAAAGTTTCCATTATTCCTCACTAATAAAAGAAATTGATAACATCAAACTATCATAAAAGTAGTGCTGTAGAGATCAGATTTGCAGCCTCCTAATTTCTATAGGAAAAATGTGGCTCATTTCTTTTTATTTCTCTCTTCTGTTCCTAGAGGCTCTAGGTTCTGAGAGTAACACCAGATTCTTCTGAAACCCACCATGATCACCATCCATTTTTCACATTCTTGCTTCCACTGAGGGAACCAGCCACACATCAACAGACCAAACTTTGAGTAACTCTGAGAGTGCCTTTCAAAAAAAAAAAAAAAATCACATTCTCACAAAAACCTTAACAGTTAGGTTTTTTGTGTGTAAGACACAGAAATACTACATCTTGTCTAAAAGACACATTTCTGCAGTTCAGACACACTGTAGTTCTAGCAGTCTCTTAAGACTACAGATATCATCAGAGATGTGCAAAAACACCTATACTATCAGAAAAAAATGCAAGAAAAAAAAATGAATCACTTCTAAGAAAGACACCTTGCCACTATTATTTTTTTCTTGTAAATTTCTATACTAAGATGTTCTGTACCATATTTGCTTATTTTGGTGCCTCTATTTCTCCCCATCCCCATTTTATAATTAAAAAAACAGAAAAATATGGATATGGAAAGATGGCAGATGAAAAATCACAATCTTAAAAATAGAAAATGTTTTGTTTACTACAAAATAAAAAAGAAAACTCCAGAGCATGTAAACTTCATTTTTATATGGCCAATTCAAATACTGAACAGTTACAATTATTACTTAGTGTTTATAAGACAAGACTGTCTGCTTGTTTCAGGTATTTTTTCATTTTTGTGCACTTTTTTTAATACATTTCTACCCTGAAAAATGTGCTCATAAAAATCAATGCATCTTTTTCAATATGGGTTCCCATTACCTAAACAATTAGAACAATCAGTAAATGCAAAAAGAGCAGCCTACATTAACTATGCAGACATGGCCTGAATTTGCAAGATGAGCAATTAAAAAAAAATTAGAACATATTTAAAGAGAAATACAAAAAAAAAAAAAAGAAAAAAAAAAAAAGAAAGAAAGAAAGAAAGAAAGAAAATAAAAAGGGCAGCATAAAAGATAAGGAAATAAACTGGAATCAAAACCTCATAAAAGAACACCACCCTTGGCCAAACACATAGTACCTTAGCATTCCATCTTACAAAAAAACTAATGTTTTTCTAATTACTTATAGGTTTCTTGCAGACTGCAGGGAAGTCAGACATGCCACAGTATGTTCAGAAACTAAAACAAGACACTGATGAAAATTACACAGATAGCATTATAAAGATTAAAAATATAGTCCACATAGTCAAAATCTAACATCACTTCTTAACTTAGCCTAAAGCAACCATATTGGTTATCTACTATTTCAAGCTCCTACAGAACAGAAGTTCACCTTCTACAAATTCAAACCTGAAGTGAAAGCAATTTGGGCTTACCTGATCATCTAGCACTGTTAAATTATAAATCAGCATTGATTTACCAGGGGCAAATGTAATATTTCCTTTAACTGGACTTAAGTCTTCTTCAGCTGGGTTTGGACCATCCTCTATCTGCAAAGAATCAATTTTTATCATGAGATGTAAGTCAAACAACACCACAAATCTCGTACTCGTATAATAATCAACATACAGTGCCTGACATGCACAGCAACGGACTAATGAGTCATCTCCTATCTCACAATATGCATATTCAATTGCAAAAATCTCTTCTTCTTTGGCAAATGGAATAAGTCAAAATAACCACTCAGAAGGAAACAGGTATAGCCAGAAAGACAGGAAGAAATTTACTTATATATGGGCATAGGAGGACTCTTTAGTATGAACTGATGCATAATCAATTTTTTTAACATTATTGTAAGAATATTCATTATAATTTTATTTACAAGTATTGCATAGTAAGTTCTTAGACAAAATAACAGCAGTAATTGGCTTTGTGTCCTTTTTATCTTGACTAAATAATGAAAGCCAATGCAGTGCAAACACAACTGTGCTTAAACATTGATATGTAAGTATTACTTTGATTTAACGGTGAAAGCTAGAACACTGAGAACCCTTTCAGAAGTAATGTAACTTTTAACATCAAATATTGTATTTCAACTTAAAATATGTATTTCAGTTTATATATATAAACTATATTGTAAAAGGAATCTTATGAATTCTGCAGATAGCAAAATTTATTGGACCTTAAAACAAACAGATCTGAAATCTGTAGTACAAAGCCTTTCAGATTTTGACAGGTCTAGATTAATGCCCTGACAACCTGTAAGACTAGAGAGCAGATAAAGAAATGGCAATATTAAAGAACCTTTGCTTTACATATAATTTTATAGTATGCAGTAAACATGCAGCTAAGAAAAAGGAATCACTAAATGCAAAATCCGTATCATGCTCAAATCAAATAAACCAAGGAAAATCTAAATGTTCAAACTGACTAATTAATCTGAAAGCTTCAGTTTTGGGGAGCTCAGTCTTCAGTGTTTTATAGTGATGGAGTTTCACTATATAGGCTCACATACTTACATGTTATGGGACAACATTAAAGATCCGCTCTGATGTTTCTTTATAAAAAATATATAGATATTTTAAAACAAACTTAAATAACACATTTTTTACACTCTTAATATGCTTTGTTTTCTAGCAATACAAAAAAGTCTTTTCAAACTGCCAAATTACTACAATCTTTTCCTTGTGACAAGGAACACCTTCCTTTTTATGGAACAAACTTAAAAAATGTAGATATTGGTATTCTGTCCTTCCTCAACTTTTATATGTCTTCTCATAGATTACGATTACAGCCTTCCAGTTTCATCCAAAGGCTAAGGTATGAAGCCCTTTTGATAAACTCACCTCAAAAGTCACGATGACCGTCCCATAGGTTCCCCTCTCCCTAATTAGGGTGAGAGGCACAGATTCATTTTTACCCCTGGGCTCATTCACTGTGATTAAGGCAGACTAATGAGGAAGAAGAGAGACAGGCAATCAGGCACAGATCAAACATCACAGTGAAATGAAGAAACTGTTACCATAGAAATACCAAACTCCCACAGACAAGTTAATCCAATCTGCAAACCAGTCCACTGATGGGATACATTCCCTAGCAACCAATTAGTTCAGCTAATAAAAGGCTTGGAAGATTTCAGATAAAGAAAAATCATCGTATGTTATGCAAATAGCATCCATTTCCCATAAATTAACATAGTCACTATATACACGCCAGCATAATCAATTGGATTACACTATTGGTTGCTTTTTCAGACCACAGTAGATAAAGGATTTTAAAGAATTTGAGTCATTCAGGGAGCAGCATGCCTCAGTATTATGGTTCTAAAAATTTCTAATGCTCTTGTGCTTTTTCAGTGAAGTTCTTTACGAAGAATACCTGCCATAATGCTGACAATAAGGTATAGCCCCTACCTCTACTAATGCAGTCTCTGTATTACTGCAGTTTTTTTTTACTAGAGACATTCCCAGCCTCTTATCCCCAGAATTGCATATATCATCATGGTGTTTCAGATAGAGAGCTAAGTGTAAAAATGCTCATTGCAGAATGGAAAATACATTTTGAAGAGTTTGTCTTTAATTTTTCTCTGGCATTATTCCTAAATTTCTTCACTACTGAATACAGATCTCAACTGGGGCAGTGAGACTAAAGTAACCTTAAAGATATTTTTTATCCTTAATATTAGCAGCGTAGCCTCTCACTAAGTGTGAGATGCTCAGGTTGTGTCTCAAAGGTAAACGCATATAGTACTAAAGTGTGCTTTTGTGAGGATAAAGTACATATGTATGATTTACCTTTAGAAATGATTTCAAAGATGTAAATCAGAATCACACTTTTTAAAGCAACTCAGTTAAATAACTAGCATCTTTGAAAATGATATATAACATAAACATAAAAATTTTCATGTGTATCATAAAAAAACATACCATGTTAAAAGAAATTATTCCAAAGGCATTGTCGTTTGATAGTATTGTTACAGTGACAGACTTGGGAGAGCCAAGTTTTACTCTTGCAGATGGTTTCTAAAATTAATAAAACAAAGTATTTAATACAGGGATAAGCAAAATCTAGAAAATAGAGTTTGGCTTCAGTGACCAAGTAAATATTATTTTAACACAAATTGTTTCTTTTTTTTTAAATCTATTGCATTTAGAGCAACAGAATGCAACAAAATAATTTAACATACTGAGAAAAACATTCTATAGAGTCAAGAATAAAATGCTTAAAACAAACTTAGTATTGCAGTGATTAAAGCAGTGATTAATATACATTAATATACATTAATCACCGCATTACAGTCTATTAACAATATCATAGTAATAGGGAACTAGGTATGAGGGAAGTAGTATTGTCAGGAACTAAAAAGTTGTTCTTTTCTTCCTAATAACATACAAAATGGAAACTCTGAGGTATAATATTATATGAATAAAAATATCAGCTGAAGGAGAAAAATTTTCCACAGCGTAAAAATGAAATCCTAGTTTTATAAAACAAAGGAGGAATGAAGGGAAAATACAGATATTTACATTTACAGCCAACATCTCCCAAGGTCTATAAAAATTGGCAGTAGATAAAAAGACTCTTGTTTTTGAGATTAGTTCAAACTTCAAAGCCATGAAATGTTATCCAGATGCCATTCCCTCAAAAAGACAGAATATTTATGCTCTAAGAGCATTACACTTGTATAATGGAGTAATATACATTTTACAATATATTGTTGAAATTTGTTTTGTTTTCTAGAGAGATCTGGTTTACCTTGGCTTCTGGAGGTTTGGAAATTATCCTGTTTCCTTCGCTACTTCTATCCTCTCTTTGCAGTACAATCTACATGGGAAAATAGGAAAGCCCAATATCCTCTTCACAGTTCAACTCCTCTTTCTAATAAAACACCTTCAAACTGGATGCACTGCTAGCTGAAGTTTCAAATTATGTCTGTACTGCACAGAAACTTCACATGAACATCTCCAGGAATGGTAAAACTTAAGAACAGTAAACTCTGTCCTGCCTAATGTCCAAAATTAAGCTCTTACTCATCTTACTCAAGATTCACCACTTAGAAGGAGCACAACAACCTGAAACCTATGCAGTGCCTTCTGAAAAACTGATAAATTTAAAACATGAGACTTACTGGTAGTGTCAAGTAAAATACAAATGTCTCATCAGCCTCTGGAAGATCATCATCACAGACAGATATATATACAGTTCGGTTGGTTTCTGTATCAGGTATGTATGCAGCTGCATATGTGTCAAAAAAGTCTCCTGTGTCTTCTCCATAAATCTACAATAAATACACAATTGAATATCATCTCTTTACTCTCCCACTAGCTCCTATAACATTATTCTGAATTGATCATTCAAATTTCATATATTCTTCTTTGCACATATATTCTTCTTTGCACATAACTCTTCTCCCAAATTCACAGGCTAACATCCAGGGTATTTTTGGTCAGAAGATATAGCTAAATCTTCTTTTATCCAGACTGAGCAACCAGGTATAACTCCCTTTGTCACAACTCAGTACCTTACGCATAATGTACCACATGACCTCCTTTTAATGGAAAAGACTGTTCTCAGCACAAATCTGTATCATGTATAATAAGTTATCTATCTTGAGGATACCTTAAACTGTAACTGCCTTTTGCTTCCTGTCTCACTCCAGTGAGTAGAAGGAGCATAGATCCTTTTAATGGTTTAATTGCTAAAGGTGGACAAAATGAATTCTTCTATGATCCCTACAGAACAATTTCTGTTCCTCGCAATTTATAAAAACTGCCTTTTGCATATTTGACACTGGAGTGTACAGTATTGTACAATAACGCAATCATTTCCTTTGTCTATAGACTGAAGGAATTCATAACCAGCACATCTCTGAAGCAATGCTGCATTCTTCTTACTTACACCATATATCACCTCACTCCATATACATAGTTTAGTACACCATAAAGGGTTTATATAATTAAAGGGAGCACAATCAAGACCGTGGCTAACAGCTAAAAGAATAATGTAAACATAGCAATCCCAATCCCCCAAATTGAACAATGTGCATTTTAAAATTCCTCAGGACACTCAACTCAATCAGAGGAGTTGTTATTAAAATGCCAGTGCTAAAGCAAGCTGGAATGGGCAAAAATTTCTTCCCATTTGTATTTTGGTATGAAACAACAGCTTGAGTCAAAACTCAACCAAGAGCATTAGCTTGCAGTTCTCCCTCAGTAGTTGGATATTCGTACCTGAAATTATCTTGATAGTGCTGCCATAGTCAACAGGAAGTTGCTGTTACAGAATCTGGGTGCCATTTGTTCAAAGTGAAGTATTGCCCCAGTGAACACCACCTCCGCCCCCTTCCTTTTCACTCACTTGGTGAAAGAATAAACAACATTCAAAACTTCAGAAAGACATTAATATTTCCTGAGAGATATCTGGCAGTTTCTTACCGACACAATTGCTGTGACGTTAGCGGGCTCCCCTGTTCTCTCAATGACAAGGCGTATAACAGTAGTACTTGTTTCGTTAACTACAAACTCTGTTTGTCCACTGAACCTCACTTCTGTTTCTCCAGATGTGAAATTAATGACTATTACTAAAAGAAAATGAACTAAAATAGAAGCAAAGGGCATCCCTATAGAAAAAGAAAAGATAATTAAAAATGAATTATGTGTGCAAAATATATAAAATGAAACTAAATGAAATTTGAATCTGGCCAATTTATCTCAATATTACATACTGGAATTATTTCATGATCTTCATAAATGAGACAAAAACATGCACCAATTTCATCTATGATCAACTGAAAGAACATAATTTTCATCTACTACAGGTAATACATACTGACTTCATATTTTATAAAGTTAATTGCCATCTAAAATTGATTCTACACACTTCAAAGTTTATTTCATGATTGCCAGCATTCTTTAACTTGGCTCTCAGACTTCTGATGTTCTAGACAGTGTTGTATTACATTTTTTTTTTCAAATGGAGGGCTTATTAAAGGGTTTTTTGTTTGTTTGCTTTCCAGAAAAGAAATCCATATTGCCACACTAGCTTTGATTTCCAATCAACCAAAAGAAAAAAGTCTAAGTGATGACACTTTATTAATTTTATTTCCCCTTTGTTTGCTTACTTTACTGCTTCTCTTTAGAAATACATGTGAATATGGAATAAGGGTGTAGATCTGGATGTTTGCCATCATCCCAAAGACCACCTTCAGACATATAGTGGACCGTGAAATATTCTTGGATATTTTTATTTACTTTATCTTTCCTTTGATTTCTCTCCTATCCCATAATACTTTTTCTTGTCACACAGCATCATTGTGACAAATTTTAATTAGATTTTCACCTTGTTATTGACAGACCATTATTGTCATTTGTTTATGCACAAGGCCTGGTTTTATTTTCTCTTAAGAAAAACAACTTAAAACTTCGCTTTTCTTACTTGAGAGCCTAATTCAATAATGTAACACACCTGCTGAAGGACAGTGAGGTCCTTAAGTTGTGAGACCATGAAAGATGCACTCTTAAGAGACACAAAAAAAATTGAAACAGCTTCAATGTTATTGACATGCTCATATAGTGCTGATCAGAACCAAGGACTTGGGCACTGAATAGAGATTTCTGTCAGGAAGTTCTGAAAAAATTTTGAAAGGTACAGAAGAATTAAGAACTCTTGTGTCCTTAGTTCTTCAAAAAATATCTTTAATGGAATCAGTTCTTTCAGCAAGCTTCTTTTACCTCATAATCACTGTTTTTTTAATTTCTGCACTTTTTTCATGATAATGTATATAAATAAATATAAATATGCTTAGCATTTCCTAGTGCCATTTTTATTAAATAAATCCGGTCAAAGTGTATCAATAAATTGTACTGATCAAATTAAAATTTGCATATCAATAAATTTTAGGCTCAGTTGTGTAGTGGTTTCCATTATTTATGGCAGTAAATGAATATTCTATCTGAAATAACCCCTGAAACAGAAAATTTTATATACACACTGAAATATATTTTGGAAACTTTATGTCAAAATTATAATCAGGGTATTCTGAAACCTGGTATTTTTTCTAAGAGTATATGCAGGTAAATGTATGCAGGTAGCTTTAACATTGCATTGAATACTGTACAAGTTGGTTTTTAGAAGACTTAGCATAACAGAGCTTCAAGAAGACTTGAAGACTTTGATTAATTTCAAAATAATACTGTGTGGACAAGAATTAATTTTGCACAGCGAACACTTGATATCAACAGCCTTCAGACAAGTTAAAAGGCAAGAATTAACCATAGCCATGACATATCAAATAACTTTGCATATTAAATACAGTCAAGAAAATTTACTGTCTCTTGGAATACTTATAAGGAATGACTGGTGGGATGACAAAAGTAATTATTTTAATTACATTGCAATAAAATACTCAGCTATATTGAACACTACTGAAGAAAAAGGTGGGCACTAGAAGTAAGTGCAAAACATGAGGATCAGCTACTACCCTTATGAAAACAATGTTACATTTTACAGTCTATCTGAAGGAGGTTTCACTGTTTCCAACAGCGACGTCACACAGTAAAATAATTTCTGCTCTGGATATTCTCACTGCTATAAAGAGAAGGTTCATTAGCATGAATACAGTCCTCTAAGATCTACACGTTTTTATTAAGAATTCAAAATATAACAGACTTTCAGGATCTATGCTTTATTTCTTCATATCTATTTAGTTATTCTAGTGCTAAAAAAAAAAAAGCTTAAAATAGGAAACAAAGTTGAGAAATTTAAAAAAGCAGTGTTTTTTGGAATTGAAAGTTCTCAAGATGTCAAAAGCTGACAGTCTTAATTTGCAAGGTATTTCTGTTCTTCATTATGTGGAATTGCTCTAAAAAATACAAACCTTCAAAACTTGCAAGTGAACTGTGGTGTAGCCTTTGTAAACGTTGAGACAATTATACTGTCTGCAAATGCAAGCATCATCCATACTAAACTGAGGAGTCTGTTGACCTTTTAGCTTCAGCTGTTACCTTGCCATAGACTTTGCAAATATCTTCCCACGGTACACACTTCTAGTAAATAATATGGAAAACATGATCCTTGAGGGCAAGATTACCACGTTTAGAATTACGTGCATTCTATTACTTCTACTAGAGGGCCTTCTAAAACTATAGGATTACTCCTGTGGAACAAGAGAAGTTTCACAATCATATAATCAATTATTTAGCTGGTGTGTATTCTTCCTTGCTACATTATTTGTAATAAGATTTACTTTGTACAGAGTGCCAAAACTAGTTTTTGGTCTGTTTATTTAAACAAAATTTTAAAAATATTAATTTAAAAAAATATTATGGCAAAACTAACATAAATTAAGATTGAGAGAATGCAAAGAAAATCTATTCAAAAATCCAAAAACATATTATAGGTCACAGCATTTTATTTTATTAAATATTCATCTTGCTATACTAAATTCCTGATTTTATTATGTAAATCAATATACTGTGATTTGTTTCCTAACTGCATTGCTTATAGTTCAATAATAACCTTTGCAAGATCAGGAGCTAAAATACAAGTCCCCACTCCACCTCAGAATATCAGATGTTTACTGGTCAGAATTTTAGTTTTGCCTTTTTTTTTCCCTCCAAATAATGCTGAGACTCTAATCATTCTTCATAGCTATGTTTTGGTAAACTAAATATTTAACAGATCAAATAGCCCTCTCTGATACAGCAAAATGTTACTGAGGTCGGTTCTATTAGTCCAGCACATTGGGTCACTCATTTAAGTATTTTTGAAACAACAAATTTAGATATTACCAAATAAAAACAATAAACATGAGGTATCACATCCCTTCACAGGTATGGACAAATGAATGGATCAACTATTATATCAGTCTGTTTTGACTAAAGTCATTTTTCAGGTAATGATTTGTACTATCAGGGGATAGTTTAAAGCAATGTTACATACTGATGTCTGAAAGATGTTTGTATTTTATTAAAGATTTCTATCATTAAAAATAAAAATATTCCTCCAAAGAAATCATCCAGGACTTTTAATAAATATAAAATAATCTTAAAAATATAAAAAAATATATTTTTATTAGACATTCCAATAAAAAAATCTAGGTACAGAACACTAGTATAGAATCCAGCCCAGCCCAGATTCCACAAAGTGATTTCCAGAGCAATGTTACAAATAATGTAAGCAATACCATTTCAACCTCTTGTCCAGCTGAAGTTTAGGAGAAGTAGGCTTATGAAACTGATATTTATGATAACTGATGCACTACCAAGATTAATCTGTTTTATTGTCCTCATTTTCTGGAACAAATTTCAAAAGGCTTTAAGCCTAAAAGGAATGACAGGTCTTTTCTGCCAGGTTTTACACTGGCTTCCATGTTCAATAAACCCTTTAGGGACTCTTAAGGGTCTCCTGTTGTTTTTGTTGCAGGATGAGGGATCCTACAGAGTGGTAGCACATGGAGAAATCAAGGCAAATGAGAGAACTTCAAAAGACTCGATTTGAAAGGAAATTGAGTGTAGAATACCAGATATGGAAAAGAAAGCAAAAGAAAAGGGAGGTTAGTAAAAAAAAAAAAAAAAAGGCAGATGAAAATAGTGATTAAGTACCCTACACTTTGGACTTTCCATTTCTGCTTGGTATAAAATTCAAGCAGGGTGTTTTGAAGTAAAAACTCTGCAAATTGATAGCTACATCTTGATTAGGATTGTGCAACCTTGTACAACTCACTGTTGATTACTGAAGTCCACTGATATGGCACAGCAGCGCAAGTGTAAACTGCAGTGCACTTTTCATTGCCTGCCAAGCAGAACATCAGAAACTGACATGCCTGGCACTCTGCATCATGCACGGCACCACAGCCATCAGCAGCTGGCAGGGAAGTCTATTCACAGCAGAGATGTCAGCCCCCAGCAGCATCCTAGAATGAATGCAATGGGAGAGAGATACGAGTGCCCTTTCGTATACAAAGAGGAGGTTCACTGTAATATACCGGTAGAGAACATCACGACAAGTCAAGAAGTTGTCCAAAGTCATTGATTTTGTTGCACATGTTGTGGAAATATATTGAAAAACCTGCATGTTCAGCTTTTTTATTTTAGGCATTCTCAGGAATAAATTTCCAACAGTACTGGAAAACAACTTGGGAAAACAGTAGGAATTATGATAATTCAGATTCACTAAAAATTGACTTTTAATTTGTCACAAATTAAAGTTCCCATATTTCACATGTATTTAAGAGAACAGCTGCAAGTGCAAAACCCAGCATTTAAATAGTTGGTATTTTCCAGATGCAGCACAGGAGTTTTTGTTTTTTGTTTTATATGAGACATACAAATGCCTCACTCTGATAGGATAAAAGGACCAAAAAGGAGTGTTTCAAGGTCATTACTTTAAAAGAACATCTTCCTATGTACTTTTTATTTCTTTATATACTTCAAGCTGTAGAAAGCACCAATATTTTAATAAAATAGTCACAACAACTACCATTCAAATCTGCTCTCCTCCTGCTCAATCTGTACAGCACTGATAGCTGCAGCATTTGGTGAAAGAGCCTGTCCCACTGATTTCTATGCATATTATTTAGGGTCACCGCCACCTTTGCTTCTAATTCTTCTCTAGGGTTTCCTATTTTCCTCTTTACTACAAGACATTCAAGTTACCTGCCCCTCCTCCCTCTTTTTATTATCAACACTGAAAAATGCTAGCAAAAGCACAAAAACAGACTGCTAGATGCAGAAATCCCTTCAGAAGTTTTCACTGTCCTCAAGTTTGTGAGCTCAGCTTACCCACTTACTACTACTGCCATGACAGCAAAGTGTCAAGGCAGAATCTCAGGTGCTAAAATATTTGTCTGTGTTTGGCATTAATGACACTGATGAGAGTCAATTATTATGTTATTTGCTTTCTAACAACTGCAGTCTTTAAAAACATTATTTAAATTCACTATCTATGGCCATATGTACCACTGAGAATATTGCTGTGGCTAATTCAATGCACGTGAACAACGCAAGCATATAAAAAAAAAAGTTCACTCAATTATATCTGTTATTATATATTATATATATAACATTTATAGTATAATATTATATACTGATATTATGTATTAATATATATATTATATATATATTATTATATTATCTTTTAAACTGTTATTCAATTATATGCCCCTGAAAAGGGCATCTATCCTTCAACACAGTCATCTTACGCTAAGGGAGTCAAGAAGCATAGGCTATAAAGCCATCATATCTGTACTTACTGGCCACAAAGATAAATCTGTCCAAGCCAGGAACCAATGCTAAAAATGGTTAACTCACGAGCAGAACACAAAGACCTTACGAGACATCCAAATAATCTCACCCTGTTATTGGAGTCACTAATAAGAAAGAGTGTCACATGCCCAGAGAATCCCTTCAATCTTTTCTAGCAGCTTCTTCTCTACCTCAAAAGAATTGGAGTGGATCTGAACATTAAGTCCTAAAGCACCTAGCAGTCACAGGAGAAAAAGTTTTACCTCATAAGTCAGGTAATTGCTAAAGGCTTCCTGAGGTCACCATATGCTCTGCCTGTTCTCATTCAGAGCAGGGAATAAAGGCCAAAACTACCAGGCAAGGCTTCATTCACTATTTCTGTTTGCAAACAGCAAGCAAGCCAGAAAAAAAAAAAAAAAAAAAAAAAAACAGACCCCAAACAAAACAGCCCTTTTGCACAAAGATTTATGATTACCTTATCTTTTGCAGGCCTGACAAGTTGCAAGAGCCAGATCTTAGTCTCTTATTCTCACAGTAATGCAAGTAAAACTAACAAGTTATTAAGGTTACTTTATATTTAGAACACAGTTCAGAGTCTGATGTAAATAAACCACCCACGTAATCTGCTAGTTAATATATTAAGAAACACAGAAGTAGGAGTTTGAATTTGCTCTAATTTGTAATGGAATAACAACACTGATTTCAGCTACTGAGCTTTTAATGTATTTGATGCAACTGATGAGAATTTTTCCATATATATTCTAAGTATTATATTGTATTATTCTGGAACTATTTACTATATGGTGCATGTTTAATCAAAAGATCAATGTGTTTTTCAGCCCCACATGGCATTTGCTTTTCCACCCACACAGTTCTAATGAAAAACCTAGACCTGTTTTACTGGAAGTTATTTTTACAATACTTTACAGAATCAGAGTCTAGCTTTTTATCTGGCATGTTACCCCAAGTAGAGCTTTTAACAATGCAAGCACTCAAGAAAAATGTACAGATTTTTAAAAATATATATATAAACAATAAAACCAGCTGTGAATTTCCAGCAGATGTTTATTGTGGTAATAACTGCCTATCTCAGGAGCAGGCTCTTAAATGACAGATGGACAAATAAGGTTTGCAGTCTTGAGTGATGAATGCTTAGTAATTTCACTGTATTTAAGACCTGAGGTTTCTCAGTAATTTCCTTTTGCATTTCTGTTTTGAAGACAGCTCTCCTTTTTTCAACAATTAAATTAATATATTTTTAGAACACGAGCTGGGGACAGAACTACTGTGCCTGGAAGTGCCTACCATTTGACCTGAATAAAGTATTATGGCCTGAATGAACAGCACGCATCTGAATTACTAATTACAGGCTTCTCTAGCATATTTGCTATTTCTCTCATATTGTCATATATCGAAAACCAGAAATAAGTAGCCTACTTTGTAATGCTTCAGACACAATAGTCTTGCACTAGCCTGTAAATTACAGCTTCATAGTAGGGACTAGATTTTAGTAGTATTTCAGGTATACTGACAAAAGAATTATTATTATCTCCAGTGGATCCTCAAAAGTTAATAACCATGCATGAGCCAAACAGAATTTTAATATACTACCTATTCATTAGAATAAAAAGCTCAGCTATTCTTTAGTTCATAAAATTATATCATTATATCATTAAACATAAAAACTTACGCCAAACATTCATATTAAATTTCAGAGTATCAAAAAAGTTTCACTTCTCTGGTTAAATGTTAAATCTGTTATTAGACTGCAACAAAGAATGTTTTGTTATGTCTCAACATATTATCAAGTCCCCCAAAAGACTTCTCCATATAAACCACAATATGCATTTGCATCATTTTTGATGACAGTATAGTTCACTAATTCCTTACATCTGAACAATCCATTTCAAAATAAGACACATGATAAATCATCTGTGTACTGAACAGAATTTCACAAACAGAATCTGTTAGAATTCCAAGACTCTTCACACTGTCTTTCTTGTGTATTGTGGTTTCCTTGGCTTTTTGGAACCTTTTAACCTATGTCACAATTTAATAATCACTATTTGATAATTATAATCATTCTCTTATTAGCTGGGTATTTCTTTTTCTTGTCCTAAGGCATCCTGTAGTTCAAGACAAGAAAATCTCTTTGTTGATTAGTTATTTAAGACTGGCAACAATAACTATGCTGGAAAGAAAGGTACTTTGAGAGGATTACACAGAGCTAGTTCTCAACAGCACCAAGCGGAGAGAAGCAAATTACAAACCCAAGTACTTCATTGCATGTAACCAAATTGGCTGGTTGAAATGCTAATTGCCTTTCAG
>JAWLRI010000918.1:2453620-2484543 GCA_034781795.1 Crypturellus tataupa | reverse complement strand
AGCAGCGTATTTCAATAAACGCCATTTGCAGCATCCACCACATTGGTGTCTGTGCTCATTTGACCCGTGGTGCTGGGTGGTGGCACACGTGCTAACTTGGTCCGCCGGGATAAATGTTGCTGCGAGGCAACAGACATATTAATGGAATTTGTCTCTTTAGAACAGAGCTGTGTTTCTTAGTTCCAGATCTAAGGTTATTTACAGTATTGGTCATTTTAAATACATTCAAATATAAGGAGTTAAAGGAGATAAAGAGAAAAACAACAAAAACAAAATACCTGAATGAGGAAATGAGCACCATTTTGAAGAAAGACATCATTTCTTATTGCTATATTTACAGTATCTTGGGCTTTCCCTTCTGTAAAGGCGATAAGGCTTTGTCGAGACATATTTAGAATGTCATCTTTTGCCCTCCTGGGGTCCAGAGCTCTGGTCGGAATGTAGAGAGCAGTATAAACCAACTGCACATCTCCAACTGTTCCTCTCTGCCTTGCAAAGTTCAAGGATAAGAAGCGTCCCATTGGATTGCTTTCAATCTTCTGATTCTCCATAGGATAAAATGTTATTACACCATAAACATCATCACTGTCCTGAACGTAAAACAAAAGCTGCAAGAAAAAAAAATCACAATACCTTTTATCTCCTTAGTGAATCAGTACTCAGGAAAGCAAATACAGCCCCAGAGGGTTCATTGTACACAAGCAGCACAACATGGAGGGTGATGGCTTTCTCACTGTACTTGATCAATGTGCCAGAATGAGCTCGAAATGACTAATTTTCTTGGTTCAGCAGGCAGAGTGAACAACTGAAAAATGTTTCTTATTGTACAAAAAGTCACGTTATTCACCAAGTTCATTCCAATCACTTCTATGAAAAAACAAGTAGGGACACAAGCCACAAAACTGCTAGCAGTGCTAGTCCCCCTTTATTTAACAGTTCATAGCTTATTTTTAATCACCAACCTATCTTCTCCAATCTGTTACTTTGTGTAAAACACTCCCTAAGAGAGCAAATGAGCAGAGAACATAGCTTTCCTGGGATATCAGCCCCAAAGTCATCTCTTAGTAAGCTACATTCAAAGACAGAATTTTTGCAGTGCTATGTATGATGGAAAATGATCATAGTTGGTTGCTATTTCACTAAAAAGATCTGCCTTTGTATACTGTATTAAGACAAATACTTTGAGTATGGCTTTACATACCAAGAATAAATTAAGGATTAGCTTCCTTGGTTTATATTCAAGCACAAACCCTTCAGCCAGTCGAACCAATGTTATCAAACCTAGAAAAGTCCCTAATCATTGCCCGCTTCTCCCTTCTCTGGAAGAAGTCCCAAAAGCAGACTCACCTCAAATGGATCACTGACTTCTGCGCCTCCCCATATGGTATGGGCCAGAAGAGTTTGAGCAGATAGGGCTCTGCCTCCTCTGGTATATCATCATTGATAATGTGCAGAGGAACTGCTGCCAGCATCTGGCCTTGGTCAAAACATAACTCCCCAGACTCTGGAATGAGGTCTGCAGTCACAAGTGAGGGATCGCTACTGTTACGGGTTATGATCCAGGTGACAGAAACATTGCCATGTGTGCCACCATTTCTTACAATTGTAATCCCTTCAAACCCATGGTTTTGAATGAAAATAAAACCCCACAATATATAATTATAATTGATCTTGGTTTAGTTACTTATCTATTCTCTGACAGATTACACTTTCAATGCAATTAGTTTAACTGCAGAAGTGGCATTTAAGCAAGGAATTAAACACTGTAAAATCATATGCATAGACTTCTTGCACAGTTCTTACTCATGAGCTCTCTGTAGTATTCCTGTAGATATTTGTAAAAGTTTATTTTGTTTACAGTGAGGAAGATAGAGAAGTGGCACCTTGGCAAGTTTACATTTGTCCAGGGATGTGTGTGTGATATTTCAGAAAACTCTGAACTGACAATCTCTACTGACTTTCTTTTCCAATTTATAAATTATCTCAAAATACAGTTCTTAAGCCTGAACACTTAAATAATAATTCAGAATTTGTCTCTCTACTGAAATATTAAATTATCAATACTTAAAAAATTGAAAATGTCAAGTTTCCTGCATGACAAGTATATAATTACAAGAAGCTTGTAAGCCATGCCTTATGAATATTTAGAAATCAAGGTTTCTTCTCTGTAAAATTACAAATATTTAACTTTGTTTAACATACTTGGAAGTTAAGAGTATTTAGTACTTCCTAGGAGATGCTTAATACCTTTTAAAAAAATAAAAATAAAAACAGATTTTACACATAGCATATGCAAAAATTTATCTGCAAAAGGCATCCTGAACTCTATTCCACACTTACATATATTAATGAGTGGAAACATTATGGCTTCACTGATCCTGCATTTAGATTAAGAACATGTCAATATTCTGATAATATAATTAAATATTTACGGTTTATACAAACAGTTCACTGTTTTATAACTCCTTAAAATCACTATCCCTATTTGAAGATCTATATAATATCTTGAAATTTGGTCTTCATCAATGATAACAGTCCAAGGAAACAGGATACTATTGATTGATAGCACTCCATAGGGTTTATCATTTGGTTTGATAGTAATATGAACCACTGACAGATTAACTAAAACAGCATCGCCCTGCAAAGTATCCTTAAACAGCATAATCTGAAAGGTCTCCGTAATTTCTGGTATGGCATCGTCAAGGATCTTAAATTTCATAAAAGTTTCTTAAACTAGAGGTGGGAAAATGATAGTTGTATTTGGCTGTATATCTAGAAAGTCTAAATTAAGCTGAGCGTGTGCTGATGAATTCCCAGTTACGATAGCATAGCTGACAGAGACTTCATATTCATCAGGTCCAATTAATTTTCTGCTGTCATCTTTCCCACAAAGCACTTCAATATTTAGCATATCAATGTCCTCAGGCACTATATAAGCACTCTGAACAAAGTGCACAGGGCTGTCATTTTTCATAACATTAATCTGAACAGTATTTTTTGTGGTGTTGATTTCAGTTCCTCCCTCCACGCTTCTCAGATGAATGACGAATAATTCATCATTTTCAGGTATCTGGGGAAATAATCTTAGTAACCAGGTATAAGTCACAATCCAAATATATGCAGAACAGTCTTACTGAGAAATATGCTTTATATATATTGCAAAAAAGGGAAATATGCAGACTGGACAAAACATTTCAATATTAAAACAAACAGAAAAAAAGAGTGTAACTTTGACTGAAAATCCCTTCTCAAAACTCAATGCTTCCATTTTCTAAAATAAACAGTGCTTCAGTAGTATTAAAAAGGGGGGGGGGAGAGAAGAGGTCAAACCAAAACAATAAACAAACTCAAGACTATGAGATGATCCAACTCCTACTATATAAACCCATCTCAATTTGGAAATGAGTTTTCCTCCCAGCTACTTAGATTTGCACTTTCATTAGTTGATGTTAGCATTGATTTACCTGTATGAGTGAAAGAATATGGGAACAACATGTGGGCACAATTTACCTTGATCCTTTCACCTCCGTATTACTGGGAATGGTATTTTCTATCTCCAGAAACATCCACATCCCTGAGGAGAGTTTCAAACACAGATCTGAGACTGTATTTTTTGCTGCTTAGTTATTTATTGGATACTGATGTTTTTTTCATCAGAGCATTGTTTAAACTGTATTTTAGTTCCACCTATTTCTTCTCTAATAACTGATGCAGCAGATAATATTGAATGACTTATGAGCCCAGAATTAAAGAACTTAAGGATGATGTTTTTCCTCTATATTACTACATTTTATTCCCCATATCTTGATTTGTTAAATTAATTTCACTACTAATGATTTCACTTTTTTTTTCAATTATTAATATGCATACAGATTAATGTAAATCTTTAAAAAATATGAATGATCTTTGCATATGAGCCTTGCTGCAAACTCTCACAAAACTAGTCTTATATGCTTCTGAGAGAAATTCCAGGACAAAATTACTTTTTATTACTAATGGCAATATTCTGTTGTAAAGTCGACAAATACTTTAATGTATTTTTGTTTACTGAGCTAAACAAGTTGTGAATTTCCTGCTGTCCAATATTTCTTCTCTTTCCTGCTCATTTGCTAATTGGCCACCCTCAGATCCTTTCTTAGTGCTAAGAGTGAACATGCAGCTCGCTCTATAGCTCATGCCAATTCTATCCCTTTCTTGGCCTGTGGCACTTAAATTTGCATAATGTGGTTAACTGCTGCAGCTTTTTTCAACCAGAGTTCTGGCAGCCCTAAATCACCTCTCTCCTGACATACATCAGTTATTTTTTTCTTAATAGCACAAATGTTAACTTATGTTTTTTCATCCATTAATTATTATACCTTCTTTCACAGCAAAAATATGGTTTTAAGAAACAGTCAAAGTGCATGTAGAAATTTAGCTGTAGATTACATCTCAATATCATGTAAAAATAGGGCATCCTGGAGCTCTTAATTGCATCCTGATTGACAAACAAATCCACCAATTAAACTTCAAAGACTTTAGTAGAAAGGATTCTCAATGTTACCTCCCCTCTTTCATTTTCTCTTAAACAAAGTTTCCATTATTCCTCACTAATAAAAGAAAAGGATACCATCAAACCATCATAAAAGTAGTGCTGTAGAGATCAGATTTGCAGCCGTCTAATTTCTGTAGGAAAAGAAAGGCTCATTTCTTATTTCTCTCTTCTGTTCCTAAAGGTTCTATGTTCTGAGAGTAACACGGGATTCTTATGAATCCCACCATGATCATCATCCATTTTTCACATTCTTGCTTCCACTGAAGGGACCAGCCACACATCAACAGACCAAACTTTGAGTAACAGAACTTTGATAGAATCTTTCAAAGGAGAGAGAAAAAAAAAAAAAAAAGAAAAACAAACAAACAAACAAAAAAAACACATCCTCCCCAAAAAGCTTAACAGTTATAAAAAGAGCTTAAAAGATGAATTACTTCTAAGAAAGACACCTTTCCACTATTATTTTTTTCTTGGGATTTTCTGTATGAAGTTGTTCTGTACTGTATTTGCTTATTTTGGTGCCTTTATTTCTCCCCATCCCCATTTTATAATTAAAAAAAAACACAAAAATACGGGTATGGAAAGATGAAAAACCACAAACTTAAAAACAGAAAATGTTTTGTTTACTATGAAATAAAAATTAAACTCCAGAACATATAAACTTCATTTTTTATATGGCTGATTCAAAAACTGAACAGTTACAATTACAACTTAGTGTTAATAAGTTTCACAAGACTGTATGCTTGCTTCAGGTATTTTTTTCATTTTTGGAGCAATTTTTTTTTTTAAATACACTTCTACTCTGAAAAATGTGCATATAAAATCAATATATCCTTTTCAATATGGGTTCCCATTACCTAAACAATTAGTAAATTCAAGAAGGACTATGCAGACATGTTCTGAATTTGCAAGATGAGCAATTAGAGAAAAAGCAGAACATATTTAAAGAGAAGTACCAAAAAAAAAAAGAAAAATAGAAAGTATAGTCTAACAGATAAAGAAATGCACTGGAATCATTACCTCATTAAAGAACATCACCCCTGGCCAGATTCCTAGTACCTTAGCATTCCATCTTAAAAAAAAAAAAATGCTTTTCTGATTATTTATAGGTTTCTTGCAGACTGCAAGGCAGTCAGACTTGCCACAGTATATTCAGAAACTAAAATAAGACACTGATGAGAATTACACAGATAGCATTATAAAGATTAAAAATATAGCCCACATAGCCAAAATTTAACATCACTTTACTATGCAGAATCACTTCTTAACTTAGCCTAAAGCAACTATATTGGTTACCTATTATTTCAAGTTCCTACAGAAGTTTGCCTTCTGCAAATTCAAACCTAAAGTAATTTGTGCTTACCTGATCATCCAGCACTGTTAAATTATAAATGAGGATTGATTTACCAGGGGCAAATGTAATACTTCCTTTAACTGGACTTAAGTCTTCTTCAGCTGGGTTTGGACCATCCTCTATCTACAAATAATCAATTTTTATGATGAGATGTAAGCAGAACACCTGCTTACAGTGCCTGACATGCACAGCAACTGACTATTGAGTCATCTCCTATCTCACAATATGCATATTCAATTGCAAAAAAATCTGTTCTTTTTTGGCAAATGGAATAAGTCAAAATAACCACTCAGAAGGAAACAGGTATAGCCAGAAAAAAATTAACTTCCATATGGGCATAGGAGGATGCTTTAATATCAATTGATGCATAATCATTTTTCAAACATTATTATAAGAATGCTCATTATAATTTTATTTACAAGTATTGCATAGTAAGTTCTTAGACAAAATAACAGCAGTAATTGGTTTTGTGTCCTTTTTATCTTGACTAACATTTATAAATAACAAAAGCCAATGCTGTGCAAACACAACTAAGCTTAAACACTGATATGCAAATATTATTTTGTTTAATTTAACAGTGAAAACTAAAACACTGAGAAGCCTTTCAGAAGCAATGTAGCTTTTAATATCAAATACTGTATTTCAACTTAAAATACTGTATTTCAACTTATATATATATAAACTATGTTGTGAAAGGAACCTGATGAATTCTGCAGAGAGATAAATTTATTGGACCTTAAAACAAACAGATCTGAAATAGATTACATAAAGAACCACACTATGTGCTTTAACTGTACATAAAATATTTAGTATGGAAATAAAATGCAGTACAAAGCGTTTCAGATTTTGACAGGTCTAGATCAACCCCCTGATGACCTGTAAGACTAGAGAACAGATAAAGAAATGGCAATATTAAAGAACCTTTGCTTTACATATAATTTTATAGCATGCAATAGAATATCAGCTAAGAAAAAGGAATCAATAAATGCAATATCTGTATCATACTCAAATCAAATAAGCCAAGGAAAACTTAAATGTTCAAACTCACTAATTAATCTGAAAGCTTCAGTTTTGGGGAGCTCAGCCTGCAGTGTCTTATAGGGACAGAATTTCACTAAATGCTGAGCTCACATACTTACACGTTCAAAGATGGGACAACATTAAAGATCCGCTCTGATATTTCTTTGTAAAAAGTATAGAGAGATTTTGAAAAAAGTTTAAATAGCACATTTCTTACACTCTTAATATGCTTTGTTTTCTAGTGATACATAAAATGCCTCTTCAGGTATCTTAAAACTATTCAGTTTTCTCTGATATCTCTTAATTTTTCCTCCATTTAAGCTGTCAGATCGCTACAATCTTTTCCTTGTGACAAGAAATACCTTCCATTTTATGGAACATATTTAAAGAATGTAGATATTGGTATTCTGTCCTTCCTCAACTTTTATATGTATTTTCATAAATTATGATTACAGCCTTCCAGTTTCATCTAAAGGCTAAGGTACGAAGCCATTTTGATAAACTCACCTCAAAAGTCACGATGACCATCCCATAGGTTCCCCTCTCCCTAATTAGAGTGAGAGATGCAGATTCATTTTTACCCCTGGGCTCATTCACTGTAATTAGGGCAGACTAATGAGGAAGAAAAGAGACAGGCAATCAGACGCAGATAAAACATCAGAGTAAAATGAAGAAACCGTTACCATAGAAATACCAAACTCCCACAGACAAGTTAATCCAATCTGCAAACCAGTCCACTGACAGGATACATTCCCTAGTAACCAATTAGTTCAGCTAATAAAAGGCTTGAAAAATTTCAGATAAAGAAAAATCATCATATGTTATGCAAATAGCATCTATTTCCTGTAAATTAACATAGTCACTATATACACGTTACTCCAGCATAATCAATTGGGTCACACTATTGGTTGATTTTTCAGACCATGGTAGATAAAAGATTTTAAAGAATTTGAGCAATTCAGGGAGAAGTATGTCTTAGTACTGTGGTTCTAAACATTTCTAATTTCTTATGCTTTTTCAGTGAAGTCCTTTACAAAGAATACCTGGTATAATGCTGACAAAGTATAGCCTCTCTCTCTACTAATGCAGCCTCTGTATTACTGCAGTTTTCCTCCAATATACTGGAGTCATCCTCAGCCTCTTATCTCCAAAATTGCATATATCATCATGGTGTTTCCTTCAGATGGAGAGTTAAGTGTAAAAATGCTCGTTGCAGAATGGAAAATACATACATTTTGAAGAGTTTCAAAAACACGGATTTATCTTTAATTTTTCTCTGGCATTATTCCTAAATTTCTTCACTACTGAATGCAGATCTCAACTGGGGCAGTGAGACTAAAATAACCTTAAAGATATGTTTTTATCTTTAATATTAGCAGCATAGCACCTCACTGAGTGTGATGTGCTACACGTATAGTACTAAGTGTACTTTTGTGAGAATCTATGTATGATTTACCTTTAGAAATGATTTCAAAGATGTAAATCAGAATCACACTTTTTAAAGGGGCTCAGTTAAATAACTAGCATCTCTGAAAATACTTTATAAAATTTTCATATGTACCATAAAAAAACATACCATGTTAAAAGAAATTATTCCAAAGGCATTGTCGTTTGATAATATTGTTACAGTGACAGACTTGGGTGAGCCAAGTTTTACTCTTGCAGATGGTTTCTAAAATTAACAAAATAAAGTATTTAATACATTGATAAGTAAAATCCAGAAAATAGTTTGGTGTCAGTGACTAAGTAAATATTATTTTAACAAAAATTGCTTCCTCCCCCTTTTTTTTTAATCTATTACAATGACAATTATTTAGAGAAATAGAATGTAACAAAATAATTTTTGAGAAAAACATTCTATAGAGTCAAGAGCAAAGTGCTTAAAACAAACTTAGTAAATCATTAACCATTGCATGACAATCTATTAACAATACCATAGTAATAGGGAACTAGGTATGAGGTATGTAGTTGTTCTTTTCTTCCTAATAGCATATAAAATGGAAACTCTGAAGAATACTGTTATATGAACAGAAATATCAGCTGAAGGAGCAAAGTTTTCAGCAGTGTAAAAATGAAATACTACTTTTATAAATCAAAGGAGGGATGAAAGGAAAGCACAGATATTTACATTTACTGCCAATATCTCCCAAGGTCTATAAAAATTAAAAAAAACTATAAAAACTCTTTTTGAGATTATTTCAAACTTCAAAGCCATGAAATGTTATCCAGATTCCATCCCCCCCCTCTTAAGAGCATTACACTTGTATAATGGAGCAAGATGCAGACATTTAACAATATATTGTTGAAATTTGTTGTTTTCTAGAGAGGTCTGGTTTACCTCGGCTTCTGGAAGATAGGAAATTATCCTGTTTCCTTTGCTACTTCCACTCTCTCTTTGAGGTACAGTCTATAAAGGAAAATAGGAATGCCTAATAGCCTCTTCACAGTCCAACTCTTCTTTCTAATAAAACACCTTCAAACTAGATGCACTGCTTGCTGAAGTTTCAAATTATGTCTATACTGCACAGAAACATCACATAAAGTCCCCAAGAATGGCAAAACTTTCTTAAGAGCAGTAAACTCTGTCCTGCCTAATGTCCAAAATTAAGTTCTTACTCATCTTACTCAAGATTCACCACTTAGAAGCAGCACAACTACCCTGAAATCTATGCAACACCTTTCATGTCAGCTTAGGCAGTGCTTTCAGAAGAAACAGATAAATTTAAAACATGAGACTTACTGCTAGTGTCAAGTAAAATACAAATGTCTCATCAGCCTCTGGAAGATCATCATCACAGACAGATATAAATACAGTTCAGTTGGTTTCTGTATCGGGTATGTATGCAGCTGCATATGTGTCAAAAAAAGTCTCCTGTGTCTTCTCCATAAATCTACAATAAATATACAATTGAATATCATCTCCTATAACACCATTCTGAATTGATCACTCAAATTTCATACATTCTTCTTTGTACATAACTCTTCTCCCAAATTCACAGGCTACCATCCAGGGTGTTTCTGGTCAGAAGGTATAGCTAAATCTTTTACCCAAACTGAGCAACCACAATCTCCCTTTGTCACAACTCGGTACCTTATGCATAATGTACCATATGACCACCTTTTAATGGAAAAGGTTGTTCACCGCACAAATCTGTATCCATATAATAAGTTACCTATCTTGAGTTTACCTTAAAAATGTAACTGCCTTTTGCTTCCTGTCTCACTCTAGCGAGTAGAAGGAGCCTAGAGGTTAGCTTAGACCTGTTAAATGGTTTGATTGCTAAAGATGGGCAAGATGAATTCTTCTATGATCCCTACAGAACAATTTCTGTTCATCGCAATTTATAAAATCTGCGTTTTTCATATTTGATACTGGAGTATACAGTATTGCATGGTAACACGATTGTTTCCTTTGTCTACAGACTGAAGGAATTCATAACCAAGATCTCTGAAGAAATTCTGTATTCTCCTTACTCATACCACATATCATCTCACTCCATATATATACAGTTTATTACAACATAAAGGGTTTAAATGATTAACACAATCAAGACCAGGGCTAACAACAGCTAATGGAATAATGTAAACGTAGCTATCCCAATCTCCCAAAGAATTGAACAATGTGCATTTTAAAATTCATAAGGACACCTGACTTGAACAGAGGAGATGTTATTAAAATGCCAGTGCTAAAGAAAGTTGGAATTGGCAAAATTTGTATTTTGGTATGAAACACAGTTTGAATCAAAACTCAACCAAGGGCATGAACTTGCAGTTCTCCCTCAGTAATTAGAGCTGGGCACTTAAAAGAGATATTTGTACCTGAAAATATCTTGATACTATTGACAAAGTCAACAGGAAGTTGCTGTTACAGAATCTGGGTGCTGTTTGTTCAAAGTGAAGTATTGCCCCAGTGAACACCCCCCTCCACCCCCTTCCTTTTCATTCACTTAGTGAAAGAACAAACAACATTCAAAACTTGAGAAAGACATTAAGATTCCCTAAGAGATATCTGGCAGTTTCTTACCGACACAATTGCTGTGACATTAGCGGGCTCCCCGTCCTCTAATGACAAGGCGTATAACAGTTGTACTGGTTTCATAACCTACAAACTCGGTTGTCCACTGAATCTCACTTCTGTTTCTCCAGATGTGAAATTAATGACTATTACTTAAAAAAAAATAAATAAAATAGAAGCAAAGGACATTCCTATAGAAAAAGAAAAAATAATTAAAAATGAATTATGGATGCAAAATATATAAAATGAAACAAAAAAAAATTCAATCTGGTGAATTTTTCTCAATATTAAATATTGGAATTATTTCACAATCTTCATAAATGAGACAAAAACATGCACCAGTTCCATCTACGATCAACTGAAATAACATAATTTTCATCTACTTCAGGTAATACATACTGACTTCATATTTTATAAACAAAGTTAATTGCCATCTAAAATTGATTCTAAACACTTCAAAGTCTATTTCATGGTGGCTGCCATTCTTTAACTTGGCTCAGACCTCTGCTATTCTAGACAGTGTTTTATTACCTTTTTTTTCCTCAAATGGAGGGCTTAAAGTGTTTTTTTGTTTGCTTATTTGTTTTCCAGAAAAAATATCCACATTGCCACACTAGCTTTGATTTCCAATCAACAAAAAAAAAGTCTAAGTGATGACACTTTAATAACTCTATTTCCCCTTTGCTTGCTTACTTTACAGTTTCTCTTCAGAAATACACATGAATTGGAAGCAAGGGTGGAGTTGGATGTTTGCTGTCATCCTACACACCACCTTCTGACATCATGGACCATGAAATATTCTTGGACATTGATATTTACTTCATCTTTCCTTTGCTTTTTCCTCTTATCCCCTAATACTTTGTTTTCTTGCCACACAGAATCATTGTGACAAATTTTAATGAGACTCTCACCTTGATATTGACAGACCATTATTTTCATTTGTTTTATGCACAAGGCCGGGTTTTATTTTCTCTTAAGAAAAGATGATTTAAAACTAAGGTGGACTTGCTTTTCTTACTTGAGAGCCCAATTCAATAATGTAACATACATGCTGAAGTTCCAGTGATGTCCTTAAGTGGTGAGACTATGAAAGATGCACTCTTAAGAGGCACAAAAAATTGCAAACAGTTGCTATGTTATGTACACACTCATACAATGCAGATCAGAACTGGGGACTTGGGCACTAAATGGAGATTTCTGTCAGGAAGTTCTGAACAATTTTTGAACAGTACAGAAGAATTAAGAACTCTCGTGTCAGTTCTTTAAAAAATATCTTTAATGGAATCAGTTCTTTCAGCAAGCTTCCTTTACCTCATAATCACTGTTATTTCTTTTTTTAATTTCTGCACTTTTTTAATGATAATGCATATAAAAAATATAAATATAAATAAAATATCACTTTTCTTAGTATTTCCTAGTGTCATTTTTATTAAATAAATCTGGTCAATACGTTTGAATAAATTGTACAGAACAAATTAATATTTGCATATCAATAAAGTTTAGGCTCAGCTGTGTTTGGTTTCCATTATTTATGACAAACTCTAGGCAAGTGTAAACTCTAGTGCCCATCATTGTCCATCCTTGTCTACTCCGTGTGATGACAACCACCCAGTCAAGCAAAACATCAGAAACTGGCATGTCTGTCACTGCATCATGCACAGCACCACAGCCATCAGCAGCTGCCAGGGAAGTTATTCACAGCAGAGATGTCAGCCCCCAGCAGCAGCTTGGGCTGAATGCAATGGGTGAGAGATACATGTGCCCTTTTGTATGTAAGGAGGTGGTTCTCTGTAGTACACTAGTAAAGCACATCAAGATACATTGACAAGTTGCCCAAGGTCATTGCTTTTGCTGCACCTCATGTGGAAATATATTGAAAAACCTGCATGTTCAGCTTCTTTTATTTCAGGCATTCTCAGGAGTACAAATTTCCAAAAATACTAGAAAACAACTTGGGAAAACAGTAGGAATTATGATAATTCTGATTCACTAAAAATTGACTTTTAATTTTGTCACTATCCCAAATTAACAGAATATTATATTTCACACTTTTTTTTTTCCTTCTTTGGAGTTCCCATATTTCACATGTATCTAGGGCAGAACAGCTGCAAGTGCAAAACCTAGCATTTGAATAGCTGGTATTTTCCAGGTGTGATATAGGAGTTTGAGACATACAAATGCCTTGCTCTGATAGGATAAAAGGACTGAACAATGAGTGTTTCAAGGTCATTACTTCAAAAGAACATCTTCCTATGTACTTTTTATTTCTTTACACACTTCAAACTGTAGAAAGCACAAATATTTTAAAAGTCACAACAACTACCACTCAAATCTACACCCCTCCTGCTCAATCTGTACAGCACTGATAGCTGCATCATTTGGTGAAAGAGTCTGTCCCACTGATTTCTATGCATATTATTTAGGATCATTGCCACCTTTGCTTCTAATTCTTCTCTAGGGTTTCCTATTTTCCTCTTTACTACAAGGCATTCAAGTTACCTACCTCTCCTCCCCCTTTTTATTGCTAACACTGAAAAACACTAGAGAAAGCACAAAAGCAGACTGCTAGATACAGAAATCCTTTCAGAAGCTTTACCATCCTCAAGTCTGTGATGTCAGCTGCTGCTTACCTACTACTACTGCCATGACAGCATAGTGCCAAGGCAGAACCTCAGGTGCTAAAAATATTTGTCTGTGTTTGGTATTAATGACACTGATGAGAGTCAATTATGTTACTTGCTTTCTAACAATTGCAATTTTTAAAAACATTATTTAAACTCACTAGCTATGATGTTATGTACCACTGGGAATATTGCTGTGGATAATTTAATGTACCTGAAAAACATGAGCATATGAAAAAAAATGTTCATTCAATTATATCCCCCCAAAAAGGGCATCTATCCTTCAACAGAGTCGTCTTACCCTAAGGGAAGCAAGAGGCATAAGCTATGAGCCATCATATCTGCATTTACTGGCCACAAAGTTAAATCTATCCAAACCAGGAACCAATGCTAAAAATGGTTAATTCATGAGCAGAACACAGACAGAAGCCTGACAAGACATTCAAATCATCTCAACCTGTTATTGGAGTCACTGAGAAGAAAAAGTGTCACATGCCCAGAGAATCCCTTCTAGCTTTTCTAGCAGCTTCTTCTCTACCTCAAAAGAATTGGAGTGGATCTGAACTACATCCTTGAATATTAAGTCCTAAAGTATCTAATAGTCACAGGAGAAAAAATTTTATCTTTAAGTCAGGTAAATTGCTAAAGGCTTCCTGAGGTCACCATCTGCTCTGCCTGTTCTCATTCAGAGCAGGAAATAAAGGCCAAAACTACCAGGCAGGGCTTCATTCACTATTTCTATTTGCAAACAGCAAGTAAGCTGGAAAAAAAAAAAAAAACACAAAACAAAGCATACAGAACACAGGCCTTTTCCAAAAAGATTTACAATTACCTTACAATAACGTAACAATAAAACCAGGTAATAATTTTGACAAGTTGTAAGAGCCAGGTCTTATTTTCACAGTAATGCAAGTAAAACTAACAAGAAGTTAAGGTTACTTTATATTTAGAACATAGCTCAGTCTGATATAAATAAACCACACATGTAATCTGCTAGTTAACATATTAAGAAATACAGAAGTAGGAATTTGAATTTGTTCTAGTTTGTACTAGAACACTGATTTCAGCTACTGACCTCTTAATGTATTTCATGCAACTGATGAGAATTTATCCATATATATTCTAAATATTACATTGTATTTTTCTGGAACTATTTACTATATGGTACATGTTTAATCAAAAGATCAATGTGTTTTTCAGCCCCACATAGCAATTGCTTTTCCACCCACACAGTTCTAATGAACTGTTTTACTATATGTTATTTTTACAATGTTTTACAGAACCAGTCTAGCTTTTTATCTGGCATGTTACCCTAAGTAGAGCTTTTAACAATGCAAGCGCTCACATTCTCTTGCACAAGAAAAATGAACAGATTTTTTAAAATATATATACAAAAAATAAAACCAGCCGTGAACTCCCAGCAGATGTTTATTGTAGCAATAACTGCTACAGGAGCAGGCTCTTAAATGTATAGAACAAGGCAGACAAATAAGGTTTGCAGACTTGAGTGATGAATGCTTAGTAATTTCATTCATTAAAGATCTGAGGTTTCACAGTAATTTCCTTTTGCATCTCTGTTTTGGAGATCGCTCTCCTTTTTTCAGTACTTAAACTTAATATATTTTTAGAATGCATCAGCTGCGGACAGAACTACTGTACCTTGAAGTGCCTACTATTTGACCTGAATGAAATACTATGGTTGGAATGAATTCCCTTATTAATTGGGTATTTCTTTTTCTTGTCCTAAGGCATCCTGTAGTTCAAGACAAGAAAATCTTTGTTGATTAAAGACCGGCAACAATAACTATGTTGGAAAGAAAGGTACTTTGAGAGGATTACACAGAGCTAGTTCTCAACAGCTCCGAGCCAAGAGAAGCAAATTACAAACCCAAGTACTTCATTGCATGTAACCAAATTGGCTGGTTGAAATGCTAATTGCCTTTCAGCAAAGCTAAAGGCAGACAGGAGACCCTGTGCTTCAGAGAATGACACACATTTTTTACTCCACTTCTGCACTATTGTCTTGCTGAGAATTATTCAAAATCTATTCATAAAGGTAGCTCTTTTCCTAACCATTAAAAATGTGGGAAATTTCTAAAGTTCTGAACAATACCTCAGATCTGTTGGTCTGCCAAACCCATAATAGATGGCTGAATTAAGGCCACACTAAATCCTTAATGAAGCAAAGCTTGAAACAAGTCAGACCAGTAATAAATTGGAACAGTTCAGGATAAGTAAGAAAGGAAAAGGAAGTTTCTTCTACTATCAAAAAAGGGAATCATAATTGCATTTTAAGCAATAAATGTATACCAGATACAAAATGAAATAACAAAAAAAGAAAGTTTTTCCACATAAAAAAAAAGATTTTGCTTTAACATTTTGTAGGAAATTCTGTTTACAAAAAATCCACAGTCAGAAAAGCTGCAACAGACATATAAATCATTTTTCCATTATTAATTTTGCCAGAGAAATTTATCCTGTATAAAAGCACATAGCCTTTATACAACTTTATCTGAAGAGCAACCTTGGTTTTGGCTTACAAATTAGCTAAGCAAACAATTCAAAACAATTCAAACAATTTCAGCTACTTTTATAGGGAACTTTATAAACCAAACTATGTATCATTATTTTTTCATATTTAAAGCATATTCTAGAACTCTAAGTTTCAACATTCTTTCTGTAGATAGCCACAAATTTTCATCTATGGAACTTAGAACAGAGAACATAAAACATATGGAACGTAGCTATTTTGAAAATCTTTTTCACATAAAGTATTTTCCTGTGAGACTATTCACTTCAAGAATGCCTTGGGTAACTAAGACTTTGCAGAAATAGTATCATTTGTGATTCAGTTACACTTTTACAGTAAAAATAAGTAACAGACTTACCTGAAATAAAATAACTGACCTATAACACTAATTCCTCCTGTCAATCCCTCTGCCCTAAGAAACAGCGATTTAGTTCCTATTTAAATACAGAGGACTTTTCAATTTCTGAAACTATGATGTGTAGCTACAATCCACAGCAACATCTCTGTAAAACTAAATTTGATGATTTAGGAGTATTATAGCATTTGGCTTCCATGCACATTGAAAGAAGTGTTCAAATATTATGCATGCGTACTTACAGTGAGGAAAAGTATTATATCCAAAAGGGATTAAATCAAACGATTTCAACCTTGTAGGGGCCAAAATGTAAGCACAATTTATACAAATGAGTAGAACCGATCAACAGGATTACTCATGTGAACACAGTTAAGTATGTGATTATATCTTTGGGAGGTCAGGGCCTAACACTTGCTAAGCAAAGAATTTCAGCAAAATACTAATATTTTCTCCTTCCTAAATATATTTTTCACTACTTAAAGGGCAAGTCGGATACCCAAAAAATACAAGAATACAGAGAAAAAGGCAGATCAGGAAAGAAAAATCAAACTGCAGAGCTATCCAGCAATAAAATGAAGCTAAATTGCCTTGGATAGATTATCTCAAACAGCAGCTAGGGTCAGACATATCGTTTATGGGTTTTAGACTTGTAAAAAACACCTTAGGCTACAAAACTCAAATGTAGTTGAAACAAATTTTATTTTTCTCTTTTCGAAGTGTAATCTAAGGACATATTTTTCAACAACCCTTTTAACCAAGACTTTTTAAATAAAATTTTGTTAAACTTATAATCATAAAGTATAAAATACTTTTTAAAATGCAGTAGGTAACAATCAACTCATCTTTCTCATATTGAACGCCTGAAAAACTATGGCAGCTGTGTATCCATATAAAAGGTGATTTGTGGGCCTCAAATATATTTTCCCCAAAATTACCACAAATTGTTTGTACCTTATGACCAAGATCTATATGGAAAATATATTTATCTATATAGTTATATTTCTTCTGAGCAGCCACACTAAAGGCATATGCTTTCCTAGCTTTTGCAGTTGTCCAATTGAATAGTCATGTGTTAAGTGAAACTTAACTACTTATATTTTTAATGACAATCTAAGCGCAAGAAAAGAAAAAAATCTTTGAAGCCAAAAGTCTTAAGCAATGCAATGCCATGTGTGTTAGCTGTTTGAATAACAGGCCACTTTTTAGCCTTTTTTCTAAAGCCTTCAATCAAATAAAGCTCACAATTTCCACAGAAGTGCAGGTTTGGTTTTATAATATCAATACCATTTAGTAGTACTAAATCTTTAAAACTTACCCGCTATTACTTTTCAGCCTTAAAAATGCTGAGCGCACAAATAAAGTGCCCAGGACTTGCTCTCACAAAAAAGAAAACTATTTTTTCCTATTGACTTCAATGTGAGTAGGATACCAACCATAACTGCAAACTAATAAGCACATGCCCTCACTCTGGATGTTAATTGGTTCACTCAGATGCAAATTTAGTAATAAGCATAATTGACTTTTTCATGTAAGACTATTAAAACACTAGACTGCTTTAAAAAGCTCCTAAAACACTAAACTCTGTTAGAAATCACAAGCAACAAATAGTAGTAATATCAAATTACCATTTCAGTTCACTCATGAAGTGCATGTTAATTTGACCTTATCAACTATTTCAGCATTTCAATTCTAGTCCTAATACAGTATAAATGATACTATTCCCTCTCATGAATCTCCTCCTTTCACATGGAAACACTGAATACATTTAGTAGAAGAAAGTTTGTTTTAGGTTTAAGGGACAAACTGAGAGTGTTCTAAATAAACCACATTATACCTTCAGCTACTGAACTCTGCTGTCATGGTGGGTTGTCAAATGTCTATTATTTAACTGAAAGTATTGCTCTAGATACATGTACAATGTATATCAGAAAAAACAAACACGACTTCTATATTATGAGTAAGTTAAAAAAAAAAAAAATTACTTGCTCCTTCACATCTATACTATAAAGCTATTATAGACTCATTAAAAAAACAATGTTTGACAAGCAGCTTCTCATACATTTGATTTTAAATTTATCTGGGTTAGCCAAAGTAAGTTATGCAATGTTTTATACAGAATCAGCATATAAAACCTAAAGAAAATGTTTCAAACAGTAACTGCTTAGATGTCTTTTTAAACATAAACATTTAAACCCAATTCCTTATCAGATAATGTCTTTCCCCTTAATTCACTTCTTTTGAAATACACAGTACATATGCCTTGGTATTTTGATTTTATTTTCTCTTATTTGAAACAGTCAAATGAACATGTATTTTTGAGAGTTAAAATAGCTAGGATATTTCAGGTTCAGTTTCATCCTGATATGATCCCTTGAGAAAAGGGAAACACGACTGTCTCCACATGCCCAGCTCCACAGGGCAGAAAGAGGAGCTGCTGCAACAACAGAAACCTTAGCAGACTCCTACGATTCAGCAGCCACTCATAGGCGAGCTACATGCTCAGCTCTGCCTGCGCCTGCTTCATTCATCTTCCTCCACCAACAGGTGCTGCTGGCAGAACTTTAGAGAAGGAAAAGACCTTTCTGGGTAGTACAGGATGCTCCAAAACCAGCTACGAGCTTAAATACGGGGAGAGCAAACCTACCTAAATCCAGGGACATGGGCATCCGCATCCTCCGGGCGCAGCCGGCCGCCTGCACACTCACTGTCACTCACACATTATGCATTCCCTTGTCTCCTACTCCTCCTCCTTTCTGTGCAGCAGCCAGCACACTCCTCCCTCTCCTCACTCCTACTGCCTTCCCACTGCTCTGGGGATAAAGGGACTGGGATTGAATGGGACAGAGCTCTCAAGCCCCTGCAACTGCCCTCACTGCCCAGACAGTCCTGCCACTTAACTAGGACTGGACTATTTTATTCCTGCAGGCAGCAAGACTGGCAAGTTTTGCCTGGATTCTGATAGACTTTTGGACTTGATCTTAATGCACAACTATTCAGCAAAGGGTAAGCATGCACATTTTCCAATCCTAGACCCAGTGTTCTGGGATCAGTCATTTCTCTAACACCTAATTCACTTATTATAGTAATCTCCATGACAAGCAAATCCTGAGCCAAAGCAGCCCATCACAACAGAGGCCCTAGGACACAAAGGCAGCACCTGAATCTTGCCAGTGTTTGGCCTCAGGCTCTCTAGTTCTTCTCTAGTTCTCTCATTTAATGGTAAATAAGTGTCAAAATTTCTACTGATAAAGTAAATGTTTATGCATCTAAGCCCAGTAACATGGAAAATACTTTGATGAAGTCTAACTCAGTCCCATTTACATTTCCTTATTCTCTGAGATAGCTACGTGTCCTTAAATTTAAAAGCTATTGCAAAAATAATACAGCAGCATCGCAATTTTATTTAGTTCAATCCACTTATAAAGTACCAACATTCCCTCCACCTCATGTACAAATTGAAAGTGCTATCAAATGAATGAAGGAAATTCTACCAAATGAAGCAAAATCAAGCAAATCCAGACCCCAATATATTCTGACTCTACTACACCTACTTGGTACTTCAACCCTGCTGGATTTTTTGGTGCTAAACTTGCAGACTGTTCTCTTAGAACATCACTGAAAGCAGGTAGAAAAATTATGACTCCAACACAACTCCACAATGTAGAAGTAGATATCCAGTATAAATCTTGACAGATGTGTTACTTTAACCCTGTATTGTTCATCAGCTTTAAATAATCTATTTTAAATTTCTGTTTTCATTGCAAATTGGCATGTATTTGGATAAAAATTCAAATACACCTCTAGCCTAATTTTAGATGTTAACACACAGGGCTTACTTATAGGAAAGGCTGAGGGAAATGTTAAAAAGAAAATAGGAGTTTGCACTGAATGAAAGAAAAAAATTACAGCTTTTGTTATTCGCTTACCAAAAATTCTTACATTTCGGGTGAGTTTCCTTTGCTCTTTTTTTATTTGGGAGTATATGAAAAAATAAATCAGTGTTTAACACACTGATACAGACTACAAAGAAAAGACTGGAGGCAAACAAACAATATGCAGTAATGCCAGTTTTGAAGATATGCATCTAGAAAAAAAGAATGAAGGCCATGTTTATGGGATGGTATCCCGGGAAGCAGTGAATCTGAAAAGGATTTTAGGATCATGTGAGTCAAGATGGATGCCAAAAAGACTAATGTAATCCTTGCATGCACAAGGAAGAATTACAATGTATCACTAGAGCTAAAAATAAAAACCCGGCAGATCTAGACGACTTTATGTCTTCTAATGGCATTATCCTGGTCATTACATTTATACTGTGCAGAGTTATAGTGTTTACAATTCAGGAAGATGACAATTTAACTGGAAACAGAAAAAAAGATGCTAGGGAATGATGAAAGGTTTGAAGAAAAAAAAAAGACTGAAAGACCTCAATATTTAGCTCATACATGAAAACATGATGCTTCAAGCTGAAAAACATCCCACCTAACAGCAGCCATTTCGTCTAGCCTAGTCATACACTCGGATAGGATGAACTGTCTCCAGCAGGTCCTTTTTTTCCTTTCCAACTGAACACAGAGATCATACGACTACCTTGAAATAGACATCTTTTAGATAGTAATATTAATGTTTGCTGAGATTAACAAAACCTTGAACTTACTCTGCATGCAGCCACAGGGAAAAAAAAAAGATAACTAAGTGTGCAAGGTAGCAGATGGCTGGATGATCTTCCATGTAGAAGCACAATTAGACATTAAAACTCAGAATAAGCCACATTGTTGCAAAATCTTGCATTATGATGCTTGAGCATAACGGGTACATAGTTTTTGATAGGGTAGGAATCAAGTTTTTTCATTATTTATTCTACAATGATTTAGCTCAGAAAAATTAGTTCATGTTGCTCTTTTTCCTCCAGCTTCTACAGGCACTGCAGTGACTCTATTCAGCTCAGCTCCCACCAAAGGTTATCATGTACTCAGCAATAGAACTGCCTTAACAGCCATCAGTCTTCAATCACAGCAGATTAGAACATATTAAACATTGTTGATTACTGAGTTAAAAACAGGATGAAGTTGAGAACCCAAACTGGGGTCCAATGATTCACACAGATAGTTTCATAAACCTCCAAAGCTGCATTCAGATCTATAATGACAGCTTTTACTTCCTCTCCCACTCAATACGCAATCCTCCATTTTCGCTAGACACCTGATTATTTCCCAACTACTCTTCCATTTTCATCATACCACTCAGGAGACTTCTACTGTAACTTCTTTGTTAGATAAAAGAATGGGAAAGGGATCCCATGGGATTTTGTCAACTTTGGTCCTCAACGAGCTAGAAAGGTTACCACTGACTGACATGGGACACTGTGACCACTTTTAACACTCAGTATGCTCCCAGCACAGCATAACCCTTAACCCCTTACAAATGTCAGGAACCAACAATTGTGCTGGCTATTGGTCCTACAATAGATCTGGCATTGCACAGAACTGTGCATACAGGTCATCTTTCTCTTCTCAATAAAAGCAGTAGATAAGGTATACTAGATATACCCTACCCATTGTTTCTTTGCATTTCCCTTGGTCTGAATTGACAAAAATCTGCAAGTTAGAAAAACGGTTCTGCTGCTCAATAAACCAATACTGAAAACAGCAGCAATATAATCAATCAACTGCAGTTTGTTTTGAAATCTTGTCTTTTCCCTTTATGGGCATTATCAAAATAGAAAGACAGGAAAGACAGAATTAGAAGTAAATCACCAAGAAACAAATAAGGGAAAGGGGACCTAAAGGTTTAAGGGCAAGAGATAGTTGCAAAAGAATAGAATTGCAAAAAATCCAAAGATGTTCAAAACAGAACATTTTCTCTGTTTGCCTTTTTTTTTTTAACTTACAGATCATGCTATATGCCTGCCAGAGCCATTTCGTATTTAGTCATGCATAACTGTAGTATCATATTGTTAATATTACACAGCAAAGTTAGAAGTTCAGTAGAGCAGATTTTATCATCAACCTTTATAACTGTCATTAAAATTGAAAACTCTCTTATGCTTCCCAATTTTAAAATATCATCTTGCTTTTATTCCAATATCTAGTAACACTTTGTTTTCATCTAAGGCAACCAAGCTCCAAAGTTTTGATCTAAACCCTTGCTTATGTGCAAGTGGCAAACTCAAATTCTGAACATTTTGATTTTCAATCCTGCACATATTAACACAATAAATAACACCGTTATTTAAGATGAAGTATACTTAACTACTTTGAAAGAATATTAAGCATGTGTGTAGCTCTTCAGTAGATGCTCAAAATACATCACACAAGATAACTTTATTTTTTGGGTCTTTATTAACGAATACTTCCCATATAATATAACACTCCAAAACATGCATCACCCAGACGACACTGCTTTGATCAGTTCCAGCCTAGAAGCAGAAAACTCAGGATAATCTTATTCATTTGGTCATAGAGCAAGGGATAAGATAGAGATGATTTCTTTGTAGGAAGGCCCTTTCGAAAAGTAGATTTTCTTCGAATCCTAGTCTGCAGTAATAAACCTTTGAGGAATATTTCTGTAAGACAGTCCTTTCTAAGGAATCCTATAGACTTCAAGAACTTAGTCTTTCACATGCAGCTGTAGTTTGATATTTGATTCCACACAGAGAACTGTTTGCTTGGCTAAGATGCATTGCCCATATTCCTCCTGTTAACTTAATGTGATTTACCCTGGGGAGTAGACCTAAATGGTACTACTGAAGGAAAGAGTACCAGAAATAAAGAGCATGGCTTTGGTAGCATACTCTTCAAGGAACTATGCTGAAAAGTTACACTTTGGAGGGGGCAGAAGTGACTTGCACCAAGGAGCTATGCTCATCTGAGCTTGACCAGTCTGCATTCCTATGCACCTTTTCTTCTCGCCACTATCCCACACAGGCTTACTAGTAAGCTTGATACCTGTTCTTTGAAGTCCAAAACATTCTTGATTAACTTCTTGCTGTCATCTAGTTACCTTACTCTAAAAAAGTTTATAATCACTATCAGGGCTTATCTGATGCCTGATGAGCAATATCTACACTTTCTTGAATTCCTGCAAGTGTATCTTGATAGATAACTAAATGCATGTAAGAAAGCACAAAGTAGAAAACTAAATACAAGCAGTGGCAAAAGTAAAAAAAAGTGAGGTGATTACATGACAGTTTGAGCACTACAAGTTTCTGATCCAGTAATTTATGCCTGATCAGTTGATGTACAGATGGATACAGATTCAACTGAGATGTCTTGCTCCTTTTATTTCCAGAGACTGTATGGCTCTTCAAAAATAACTCACTGCATCTCCAAATTGGCTATAAAAGCTCCAGCATGCAATTATTCATTATAAGAAAAAATATCATCTCTGAAAAGGCAGTTTGGGCTCTCAATGTTTAGTGGCTCCCATTTGAACCAGAGTGTGAACTCACTGACTTATAGATCCCTGTAACCTATATGGAGAAACACGAAGATGAAAACTTGTAAAGAACTGTCTGCCTGCAAGAACTGTCTGTTGATAAACGGCAGTCTTAATTTTTCCAATTTTCCAAATATGTCCTTTCCTGCATGTATAACATGTCACTGCATATAGTATGTAGGAACTTGCTTCTTCAGAGAACACCTACCTGTTAAATTAAATACTTTGTGACACACAAGTTCAGAGCACTTCAAAATTAGACTGATTAGAAGGCAAATTCAGAAGGAATGCTTACTAAAAATGCATTTTTTTTCTGAAATCGAAAGTGAAAAGTCTTCTGCAAATCTTCCAGCTAAATTGCTCTTAATTTCAAGGACATCATTCTTTTTTTCTGAGTAAAGAAAAATGCACACAGTTGCCGCACACAATCTCACTTGATTTCCCAGTTCACAGATAGGTAACATGTATTCTTTGAATAGAGGGAAAACCACTTGGAAATAGGTTGATGCTTTCAGTCTGAGTTGACTTCTCTGAAACTCCCAAAGTGAAAGCAGAAATGTTTACCCATGTAAACTTCTTCCTCCTCAGGATCAAGGGGATATTTACTACTTAAATAAAAAGTCTGTACAAATTAGGGGCCCCACAATATAAGTATGCATCCACTGAAAAGCAGGAAGACCAGAATTTGTCTTGAAGGTAACTAAGTTCCATAAGTCTAGAGCATCATGTTACTGGGAAGTAACAATCCTCCACCTTTATCAATTTATTTTTTCTGGCTGTGAGATAAACCCTTCCATCCAATCCAGTTGGTAAATGTATCTACAAAGCAGCATTTATTTTAGCATTCTGACACTAAGGTAGTGATCCTACAGACAGAAAAAAAATACTAGCCACTAATATGGATGAGAACAAGCAGTCTTTTCAAAGATTGTTTGCAGGGAAAAAGATGCACATTCCTCTCCACTTCACTTATACTTTGCCCTGAGAAAAACCTAGGGCCTTTAGAATATCCTTCTTATTTGTAATGCTTGGTCCGTACATTTAAGCTGTATGCCTTTTTTAATGTGACATCTGAGAAGCTACTTTATCTTACTCTGCCATATGGTACCTGAAACATTGTATTCAGGGAGATGTTGAAACAACATCTTAGCTATATGCTATCCTGCAAAGCACCCTGTGTAGCCCGTGCATAGCTACATAAGAGTTCTGTACATTTGTTAAGCACTGTAAAAGATAATCTAGGTACTGTAGAAAACTGCACCAATGTAGCAATATTACTTGATACAAAAAAAAAAAAAAAATCCTACCAAAAGATAACCCATGTAGCACTTAAAGTGTTCTACATAGCCTTTTAATTTATGGTATTCTAAGTTGAAAGTCAGACAAGCAATAAGAAGGTTCAACAACAAAGTGAAATATGAAGGAAAACACTGACACACATGCCTGAGGTGTTTACAACATAAATCAATAAAAAGCTTTTTAAAAAAGTCTGTACAAGACTAGTTAACAATCTTTTGAAGTTGCTTGCAGCATATGCCCACTATGTGTGGTGCTTCCCTGTGGTTTGTTATTTTATTTCAATGGCAGGGGGATGAAAACAACAAAGCTCCGTAACTATCCTGCATAGCATAACGTAACCATGGAAGCATTTGTCCACTTGTCAGAGCCTCTGCAGAATGATTCGCTCATTCAATTCATTGAATCAATACTGCAGCTTTTGAGATTTATTATTTGAGAGTGTAGGAAAGCTAATAAAACAAATTCCTTGTTCCTTCCCATTAAATCCATCTTGCCACAGTAGGCATATTAATACCTTGTATTTACTGATTTACTTTACTGATGTGGTGTGGCCTACATTATTATCTCTCCTTATGGAGGGATTACTCAATGTATTTGCATTAACATGCCTGATACTGAAAGAGAACCTAAAGGTTTCTGACACATCCTGCTGTCGCATGTACAAGCTGAATCAAAGACAAAAGTTGTAGGAAACTGGAGATAAAAATCTTAAAATACATTAAAATGCTTCTACTAAAGAATATGTTTAGATCTCTTAAGCCACAGACTGGACACTTGTAGCCATGCTATAAATGCTTTAAGTTGAATGGAATTATTTTAGAAGTATGATGATGTTTCCTTAAGTATGATAAAGTTGAACTAAATTCAAAGTAATGCCTGTTTCATATGACTGACAAAGATAATGACAAACAGCAAAATAGCATGTTGTATGTGAAAAATAACAAATTCTTAAGCACTATACTGATAAATATTTTAATTTCCAAGTGACTAAGCACATGATATCTTTCTGCAAAATTTTATCAGAGAAAGCATAATAAGTTGTGCACAGTTTAACAGTACCACTACTAATAACAGGGCTTGAAAAGATTAACCTTCAAGGGTATTTATCCTTGCATATAATTATAGGTGAACAATAAAGGCACCTTAGCCGCACAGTTCAAACACTTACCAATATGACAGACTTAATGCATTAATTTTTTTAATGATTGTGAATCAGAACCTGGTATGAGTTAGTCTTCCTGTTCCCACACCTTTTTTTATCCATTCCTAAACCCTTCTGCAAAAGCTGGTTATCTTACTCTATGCTGTAAAGCAAAGAAAGAAAGTATTTGAAGATATCTAAATTATTTGAAATATTAAAGTAGTATTATTTGAAGTATTAAAAGTATTTGAAATGACTAACTCTTGTCTATAGGCCTTTTCCTAAAGACAGGACAGTAAAAGGGTGGTAGCTGACTAATAGTGCCTATACCAGGGCAATCTTCCACTCAGTGAAGTGAATTTAAAGGACTGTTTGTCAGTGGAAGCTCTTCAGTTTTAGCTGCTAACATTATTGAATACTTTTATAACCAGAATGTAGTTTATACCTTACAAATGGCCTGAATTATTTGAACATGCAGAAACTATTAGCTCTGAGGGTGACAGAGCACTGGCACAGGCTGCCCAGAGAGGTTGTGGAGTTTCCTTCCCTGGAGATCTTCAAGACCCGTTTGGATACTGCCCTGTGCCACATGCTCTAGGTGGCCCTGCGTGTGCAGGGGGGTTGGACTAGATGACCTCTTGAGGTCCCTTCCAACCTCAGGCATTCTATGATTCTATGAAAGAAGTTCACTAAGTATGCAGGGTGATGCTGTGACAGAAGAGAAAGGGGCATTAATCTTAAAATGTATCAACAGTAGATCAGTAACCAGTTGTTTGGTAAGGGGAGGAGAGTTGAAGCTGCATAAAGTTCTGGTGCCCACATTTTAGAAAGGCTGTTGAAATCCATAGAAGAGGCAAACAAATCCCAGGAATCTACAACTAGAGAAAGCAGAAAGCAAAGCTTGAAGCTCTGTGTTGAGCTCAAAACTATAGTACAAAAATTTATCCAGAGAAAAAAAATGTGAGCACTAAAGTGATTACCCAAGGAAAGCATACCAAAAATCAGATATTTCTGACTTACAGATTCATACAACTAAAATTTCAAGGATTCTATGGAAGAATTTTATATACTACTTTATGTGTTGCTGATTTCACTCGAAGATTTTTCCAGTGAAAAAACACATCAGATAAAGCTAAAACACATCAGATAAAAGCATGCTTTTCTTTATAGATTTTTAAGAAATACCAGGCAACCAATGCACCCTACTGGCTGTGCCACAGAAGAGAAAACACATTCCTATCGTGAATATTTATTAAAGTCATAAGTTAATGTTGGTTAGCAGCAAAAGCATGCAATAGGAAATTGAAAAATTACCTTTTTAAAGAAGGTTAGCACTGGTTATTCTGATTAAATGACGTAGTTTGTCTAAATTAATTTAAATAATGAAATTGAATCTTGCTAACTGAAGGGTTTCTGATAATTCTGAAACTCAAGTTCCAGTAAACATACACATGCAAATGTTTCCAGTGAAGAAGTCTCCACTGCCTTAGCATTCTCTTTGGCATACCTCTAATTCTTAACTCATCTTATTGTATCTTATGCATCTTGCTGTCAGATACTGCATTACTCTTCAGTTGGATTCTTCTGGATCTACTGACACATTTGTTGACAATTGTTTCCTATGAAACTTTGATACCATTCACAACTACCAAGCAGGGAAGCAGGTGAAAATAGACAAAGGCTGCAGATTTCTTTCTGTATGAGCCTTTAATTCAACATGACTCATTCAAGTGATTACAATATACACTTAGATACTTAGTTTTAGCCTTCTCAATTTAAATCTAGCTCTAGGTCCTAAAACATAATGGCTTAGACTTATAAAAACTAGTGGAGGAAGATGATGTATATACTTACTAGAAGTAGAGTAAATGTTTATCTGTTCAAGTTGACTACAAAGTATCAGCTCTCAGTCTTGCCTAAAGTTCTTTTGGCATAATTTCATAACAACACTTTTAATATTCCTATGCGCATCAATTAAAACTCCTACCTCTGACTGAGCCACACTAGATATGTTGTGCCCAAAGGGAATGCGACAGATCCCTGTAGTCACTCCTGGAATGCTGTGGAGTGATTAACACTGACCCCGCTGCTCACTGGGAATGCACTATTAGGATATGCAAAGTACCTTACATGGCCATGGAGAAAGGCTCTGTTCCCATTAGCATTCATGGGAGCTAGGCAGCTACAGTCTTGTTCATCAAGTTTGGAATATACCCTTTTGTTATTGATGGGAAAATGTCACTGGTTACAAATGGTTACACATAGGGGTGTAGCAGGGTCAAAGCAAACTCCAATACTTTCCCCCACGCCTCCTCCCCAAGAGTGCTGCTTCAGCAGTTCTTTTTTGACCTGATGGTACACCTCTTTAGATAAAAGAAATAGCAAAATTTCCCACCCTGACCTCTTCTGTAGTTAGCCTATCCAGAGATTAAAGAAAAATGCAAAACCTCCCAAAGGACATGCTATCACCAGCATATGCTGGGACAACCAAGGCAACCCTAAGTATGGAGTCTGCCTTCAAATGCCTCTCAAGGTCCACCCACAACTCTGATCAGCCTCATAAAACAGTCTTTCAAAAGCATGAATAGTCTGAGTCATCAGTTTCCCAGCTACAGACAACTACAGTTGCTTCATTTCTACTACTGAAAGCTTCCCTTAGAAAATCAAACTAGTCAGTACTGCAGATACTCTCTGCCAGATGTCCATGATGGAGTTTCCACTCATTAAATTATATTTTTTTCACCAACCTGAGAACAAGATTCAACTTAACTTATGGGGTGAC
This sequence comes from Crypturellus tataupa, assembly GCA_034781795.1. NCBI lineage: Eukaryota > Metazoa > Chordata > Aves > Tinamiformes > Tinamidae > Crypturellus > Crypturellus tataupa. Next base: position 2,455,455 of record JAWLRI010000918.1, on the reverse strand, counting down.
TTCACCTTGTCACCTTTAATAAGACATACTACCCTTGCTGGAAAGAGTCAGAGGGCAATTCAATTTCCTTACAATTTGCCATGCTGCAAAGTGGCTAAAAGCGTATTGGGACTGCAAGCATGGGCACAGGTAATCTGTCAACCCAAACCTGGGCTGACCCTTGTTGTACAAAGGCTGTTTCATAGGACCTTCAGTGTAATTAGCACAAACTCTGCAGCTGTCCCCACGATAGAAACAGAAAGCTTATTTCTGAGGCAGCACCAACTGGGAATATGCTACAAAATACTCTGAAGAGTGGAATAAGCTGGGTTAGTCTCCTAAACTATTTAGTGATACTCTCCTTATATTTAGGAAGCTGTTCTGAGGCAGTTCTAATCGCATTGCACAGCTAGAGTTACATTATAGAGCTGCATAAGTGAGCTCATAAATCAGCTTTTACCTACTTGCCCAACTCTGCCAGAATTGATTTCCTGTTTACACTGCTGGCAATGTAGGCTGTTCAAGGCATGTTTAGAAAAAGACAGGAATACAACCTACCCAACTCTAGTCATCTTTTATTCTACCCTTAGCACATAGTTCTGTATCCAGAATATTTATGTTCTTTCATAAAAACTTTCTTTCTTACAACAAAGAATAGTTCTACCCTTGGCCAGGTACCACTACTGAACAGGGTTACCTTTTTCCACTGATGCTACAGAGTTCCCAGGTAGTCCAGAAATAAAATAATAGAGACTTCTGTCTCATCTCTCCATTGTACACATAATTTGAGAATTATTTTCGCTTTTAATTAGAACACATTAACACACTGCACATCTTAATGACATATTCTATAGTGTCCAGGCAATGCTTCAGCCCTCCTCAGCTTGCATGACTGCAGTGTGCATGAGCACTCCATTGATGCATACAGTAAATAGGTCTTGTGACACCAGATGCAAGTCCTCCATTGACAGAATTTAAGATGCAAAGGATTCTGTCTTTCTAAGAATTTAAGCACAAAGGCACTTCCAGCCAGACTCTTGAAGGGACCTGTATTTAAACGAGAGTCTGGAAATACAAAATGAAGACACTTTTTCCCCTCACTCTCCTAAACTGCTCTTTCTTTAGGGAGATGGATTACATGGGAAGGGGAGCACAGCACAGTTAAGCAGCCCTTACACTTAGCACACTATCTTAGCCTCTAGCAAGAGCTCACCCAACAAAAATTAAAAAAAAAAAAAAAGTTACACTACTTGGGCATGCTTAGGCACACTAGGTTCCAAGAATTAAAATACAATAAAGTGGGATAACACTCACGGGAGCATATTAACCCCAGGAGCAGCCACCAAAAAAACCCTTTATCCCGGCGGGCACGTTCAGGACTCGGCCCCTCGCGGCGCAGCAAGGCCCGGGCCCTGGGAAAGGCCCTTGGCGAGACTGCACCGAGCCGGAGCCGCCGCCGCCACCACCCTCTCGCGGACGGCGCCACCAGCTGGTTGCGACGTGCACAAACAGGCTCGCTCCTCACCGCCTCTAACGGACACCACACGCGCGCCCAACCGCCCTAACGGTCAACAACCGCCGTAACGGCCAATAAGAACCGCTCACTCAGGGGGCAGCGCGTGCGGCCCCTCCCTCTATAGCACCGGCGCGGGGCGGAGGGGGCGCGCGCGTCCCGCATTTGCTGGTGCGGGGCAGGCCAGGCCACGCGGAGTGCGTTTGTGGCAGCGGCGGCGAGTGGGGCTGCCGGCGTCCCCGCCGCCATTGCCATGCGGAGCCCCGGGGGCGGCGGCAGCGGCAGGTGCGCCTCCCACCAGGCTGCAGCAGCACATGGAGGGCAGTCAGGGGCGGGAGGTGAT
>JAWLRI010000918.1:2431953-2453421 GCA_034781795.1 Crypturellus tataupa | reverse complement strand
GGGTGACGGCGGCGGCGGTGACGGCGGCGGCGAGGGCTGTGAGGAGGAGCTGGAGGTGTCCGAGCTGCGGCCGCGGGGCAGGGAGAAGGTGCGCAGGAGCACGTCCCGGGACCGGCTGGACGACATCGTCCTGCTCACCAAGGACATCCAGGAAGGGGACACTCTGAATGCGATTGCGCTGCAGTACTGTTGCTCAGTGAGTGCCCAGGGAGCCGCTCTATGTTTTGCCTTGCAGTATGGCTGGTGGCTCTGTGTTGTTATCAGTCCTGTTGCTTCGGGGTTGAGTGTGCCTGAAGGCTGTCCTGCTCAGATGGGTTCAATTACTTTTAGCCTAATCATGTAGACTAGTAGCTGAGATGCTGGGCCTTTCAGAGTTTTAAAAACTCGTGTTGAATGTGGCTGAACTTCCTAAATAGCTAATAGGATAAAATGCAGAATGTGTCCAAAAAATCTAGATTTAGAATGTATTTTTTTCAGGCAAAAGCTAAGTAATATTTTTCTTATGTATTGTTGATGCCCCACTTCAATATTCTGTGGTTGAATCCTCATGGTGTGTAGCCACACATGTGCACCTTTGCTAGTCTGGTGTTGCCTATTGCAGTTTGCCCTGAGAAAAGTGTTGCTGAACCGCCTTAGGAGCCTCGGATGGAACTTTAGTTCTATTTAGGGGAACAATTTGCTGCCTTTTTTTTTTTTAAGTCTCTGCATTGTTGCTCAAAATGTTTATTAGCCTGTGTATGCTCAGCTGCTGGGAACTACTTGCCCAGAGACGTTCCCTTTTTGTTCAGATGTTTGTTCTACTTTAACTCCTGTTCAGAGTTCATAAACTGGTCTTGTGAATCTCCTTCCTTGCTATTTTTTTTTGTCTGGCTGGTACTAATTAAGGCAGAGGCTTTTCATTTAATGTTCTTTAATGATTTCTTCTGCTTAGTAGGATACATGCAAATCTATCAGCTGTGTGTGTAGTATGGCATATCTCCTACTAATGTAGCTTTCAAGAGGTCAAGCTTGGTCAAATTAGGAATCTATGTTTTCTAAATCTTTGCTATCGTCTAATGGTCAGGCAGGAACAATTCTAGGGGCAGAGTACCATGAACTTAACTACCAAAATCTTGACATCATTTTGCTAAGTAATCATGACATGTTTGAGCCTAATTAGGAAATTCTTTGCCTCAGTGTCCACCTCAATGGGGTATTTTGAGGAAACTTACTATAACCAGATTTCAGGTAAGAAATGGCTTAGGCCTTGAAGATTTAAGGGGGCTGTGAAAGAGGTCCAAGTGTTTGGGCAGGAAGCATAACACATGCTGTGGTGATAGAATCTATTAATCCTTGAGTAAATGGTGATGTTTGACACTTTTTAATCTTCTAGTTTAAAGCACTTAAATATGCAATCTTGGGAACTGAAACATACCCACAATATGAGTGCATACGCTAGTGTTGGTCATCCCAACTTGCTAAATGCTTTTGGCTAAATGTGTTCAAACTGGAGCAGTTATAGCAACAAGGGTCTCCAGACTTTGCACTTAACTGTCTCATATTATGTCTGTTCATACTTGTTCCTGAAATAGATGGCTTCTAAATAGAGGAGTGGTTTCAACTCTAGTTTTATGTTTTCTGGATACTGTATAACTTAGCAGCTGTTGCTTAAGAGCAGACATCCTATCTTTGTTTTTACCAGGTGTTGCAAGAAAGGTTTTGTGGCTATGCATCCTTGGGGAATAGGAGGGTGTAGTGTCTTGTGAAGAAGTGGCTAATTCTCCCAGGGCAATTAAATACTTGCAGAATATTTAGTGTGAGGCTTTTGATTCTCAACCTTTTAAGAGCACAATGAGATTCATATTGAATCCTTCAGCAATGAGGGAGGAGGGGAGAGCTGACTTGAGAAGATGACTTAAAAGATTTTAAAATTTGTCTGGGTTCTATGTTGCTGCCCCCAAATCCCCAAAAGCTGGGAAAAAATCAAATTAAAAGCATGGCTGGATGAATTAGCTCTTAATTTCTATTGTTCCTTAATTGGAAGTTTTAAACTTAAGTTGGAAGCTGTTCAGAAATTAAATCAGCAAATTATCAGAAAATTAAGTTAGAAATCTAATCCCTTTGTAAGACATGGGAGCAAAGTTGTTTGGTTTCAGAAATACTTGCCACAAAAAGATGAGTACACATTCAGTGGCTATTAATACACTTAATGATTTTTCAAAATCTTTGTCTGAAATGAGAAAGTTTGTTACCTTGTGACTGCATGCAAGTTCTTGGTTTAGCATTGTTCAAATTGGATCTCTGTTCTCTTTTCACCTCGTATTTTTCAATAGCATAAAAACAGGTTCTCAGGAAAGAATTCTATTTCTTGAGGAATTAGAGCTTGTAAAATTTTGATTTCACCTTTGATACTTAATCTTTTGTTTGTTTGTGTTTTTCAGGTTGCAGACATTAAGAGGGTTAACAATCTTATCAATGATCAAGATTTTTTTGCGTTGAGGTCTATCAAAATTCCAGTGAAGAGGTTCAGTATATTGACTGAAACACATGTGTCTCCGAAAGGAAGGCCTGCTCTACGGGCTGCTCACCATTGCTCAGAGGCACAAGGCATGTCACCTTCTGATAAATTCTCTGCTAATGAGACTGCTGGCAACTTCTTAAAAGAAGTGGATCGTGATATAGAACAAATAGTGAAGTGTAATGATACAAAGAGAGAGAATCTTGATGAAGTTGTTTCTGCCTTAGCATCCCAACAGGTTTGTTTTGAAACTGAGGGTAAAGCTAAGAAATGCAAAGATCCGTATTATGGAGCAGATTGGGGTATAGGATGGTGGACCGCTGTGGTGATTATGTTGGTTATTGGCATAGTAACTCCAGTTTTTTATCTTCTGTATTACGAAGTTTTAGTGAAAGCAGATGTCAGTCACCATTCTACAATGGAATCTTCCCATGCAGGTGTCACTGCACCATCACATCAGAAACAAATAGAAAATGGAATAAATTCAGAAAATATTATAAATGTTAATCGAGGATATAAATGACAATCAACAGGAGCTTCAGCATTAAGCCTGAAAGCCCCATGCAAGTGTTATACACAGATAAATAACTCTATATATGAGGAGGAAACCACAGAAAGCAAAATGCATCTGGAATGCAGAAAAAGCATTTTAATGATGTATGGTTTGTATTTGTAGGCAGTGTTCCATTATATGGATGTTTGTATGGCTTATGTAATCTCTGAATATATCTGAGGTTAGGGGATTTTAATGCAAGATTGGAATACAAATTGATATAAAATGGTCTCTGAAACTTTGCACTTTTTCCTATTTTGATAAGCTTAGGTTTTCTAATGACAATGTGAGATAGCTTATTTTGAATTAACAAAAAAAGAACTCTCACTGTATCTTTTACAACCCTAAAATGGGTATCTGGGGATGTCTAACTTTTAAATATGTTGAAATATTTATATGGCGCATAGTACACTTGACATTTTAAGATCAAATTTACAGTTATCTGTTGAAACTGCATTCTCATTTTATTTTTATAAGAAACAGCATGAAACAATCATTCCATAATTAGCTGCCACTATGAAGTCTCCTGTTAAAAGTGTTTTTTATAGAGACAGGAGCTAATACTCAAGCTGGAGTCTTTCTTTTTTTATCTGTGGTCTGCCTGTTCTTTAAAGCTTTCAGTACAGATAAGCCAGTTTGTTAACTGTATGTGATGTGCCTCAGCCTAGTCCAGTTGAGACAGTCTGACTGTGGTATTCAGCTACTGAAAACTGACCTGACTGGAGTCCTCTTTTGCCAGCTTAAAATGAAATAGGATAAATAGCATCTTACTCTGCTTCATTCTTTTAATGCTAATGGAATTTTCTTCCTCTCCAGATAATCTAAGTTCAGAAGCAACTTTTTTGTTTAGGAGAGCTGTTACCTGGAGTTTCTGAAAATACCTGTTGCCATGCACTCCTGAACACCCTTCCTGAAACCTAGCTCAAAACTTTGAAAACTCATGTAAATTGCAGCAGAATGTAGCAGTTGCAGCTTCAAACTGTACTTTAGTGTCTGTCCATCAATCTTTCCCTCTCTGGAAATGCTACTCTATTAAAAGAAATTGGACTTTTCCTATAGAAAAGTAACAACAAGCAATATACCAATAATCTTCTATTTGCCTTGTGGAATAAAATTTCCATTGTCCTCTTCAAAATACTGTTCATTATCAAAGTCCAAGTTAACTGACTTAAGACTTGAAGGGAAGAGGAAGAATATCACTGTCATTTCTTTACTCTATGCTGTCCTTCAAGTGTCAAGTATGCAATATAAAACTGTGAATTTCTTTACTGGAGGTATTCAGAAGTGCTTTATCAACTTAACTTTGTGGAAGTGAAGACTCCTACCCCTGTTGTCCTTCCCTTCATGCTGAACAAGTGTATGAACATAAATCTAGTAACTTTTGATGTAAGTGAATGAAATTGAAGTAGATCTAACCCTGGAGGGGAAATTATGCACAGATGGACCTATGAACTGTTTGTTGCTGTTTAACCTTGTGATTAAAGTGCTATTGCTAGAGACAGCAGTAACTGCTTATAGTTTCTGCACTAGAAGAGATATTCTGGAAGGGCATGAACTTTGTTTCATACTGGTTTTCTCAAGAAAAATATGTAATACATTTTCCATGAAAAGAATATTCTAATAATACAAACATGAATGTTGAAGTAGCAGTTTTTTCTCAAGGCTGTATGAGAACATGGCAAAACTTATGGTGTTTTTTGTGAGATAGCTTCTATGCTTAAAACTGTAGAAGTGAACTTTAGAAACTTGCCACTTGCTGTAACCCAAAAGGACCTTTGGCACATTAAGACAAATGTTTTCTATGTAGGGTTGGAACTGTGGACATAATGTGTAACTTTCTGTGCTGCAAACTTATTTGCTGTTTTTTCCTTTATATTTTCAGTCTGTTTCTGAAATCTCAAAGATTTCACTACTTTACCTCCTCCTTTCCTGTAAAACTGAGCAACATGAATGTAGGCTTATGTTGCGTATTCAAGCTAGCTAAGTTACTGCACGTACCTCAACGTGCAAGTATTGCATTGCCACCAGTTTGGAAACGAACTTCAGTTTTGGTTTGATTCAATCAGCTGTCTCTCCTGTTAATGTGCAAGTAAAGAGAATCTTTGTCAATGGCTGCATTTTGTCCTGTGGTGTTGCAACTGAGTGGTTCTTTAGTATGTTTCAGGTTTGGGTATTTTTGGCAAGGGTACTAAGGGAAGGCCTGTGGCTTATTGTCAATGAGCTGATAAAATCATGGGGGATTTTTACATACTTTATGACAAACAGTCATAAACAGAGGGAAAGATGTTCTTTTTAATACCATATTCTCATCAAGAGTCTAGCACATTTTTAGTATATAACATATTTTACATAGCCTATTTTTAAAAGCAGGAAATTAATTTATCAGAAAATACAGCAAGTGTCTTTCGGAAATGGGATTTCTGGTAGTACTAGCTCAAGCATGAGCTGGATTTGTACTGCAGAAGATGCAGGGAGCTCTACTGTCTTTTTCCAAACTACACAGCTGGTAATGCATCATCATCTGTCAGCTTTGAATAAATGAGGTAACTGCTCTATATGGAACTAGATTTAGTAAGTTAGGTCAAGAGTCTTCTAGAAACTGACTTGTAAAAAAGAGAATTTTCAGATTAACTACAACAAATTGTTGGACAGAAGTTAAGTGCATGTTGCACTGTTGACTTCTTTAGAAATGCAAATGCTTAAACATATTTTGGAGTATATTGTCAAAATAGTCTTTGTATAACTATTTTGTAAGGTCTCAAAATGCAGCTTTTTAGAGTAATCCTGAATTGAGGGTGCAAGTCTTACTTTAAATATTCCTGCTCCTTTGCTTTTAGAAGAATATAAGTAATATAAAAGATTTTATTTTACACTACAATGTATTCTTAGCTTCTCTATATATGCATCTATTATAGGAGGCCACATACTTGTGTTTGTGTTGGCTAGTTTTGATATTATGAAGTAAAAACTTCTTAGCCAACAGGAAGCATTTTGATGGCATATAGCATTCACAGCTAGTAACAACAGGCTTAGCAGTTTATCCCTTGCATTCCTTACATAACTCAGAAATTCTTAGAATTTTCTACAAGAACTTGTTCTGTGGAATGAATATTAAAACAGGTGTGAAAAGGTATGCACTAGTGAACTTGAGTGTCTCCCTACACACCGAAATCAGTTGCATTTTCCTGCCAGTATTAGAAGGTGTTTTTCCTCCCTGCTATAAGATAGGATCTGAGTTTGCTTGAGACCCGTTGGACAATCTAGTCTTACAACTATTTTTGTCTTATAAGCTCTGAGCACCTGGGGATGTCAGATTATAGAGACTGCTATGAATGCTATATCTCCTGAACACCACAATTTGATTTCTTTTCAGAGTGACTTGGCACAGATAGAGCTGTTTTACTGCAGAACTGGGCTTGTTCTTAGTATTTGGCTTTATTTGCTATTGTTAGACTAGTATTGAAAGGCCTGGACTGAGATTTTGCTTTTTCTTTTGGAAGAGTGATCATAGATCACTTTGTAAAGAACGTGAAAACATGGTATTTGCCCAGGTTATATTTCTTAAAGCAAGGAGGAAATGAACTGTAGGAGGAATTTCTTTGCTGTTAACTCTGTAATGACTGAAGAAAGCTCTCTAGTAGAATTAGTGTCAGCTACAAAGTGTTGTACCTAGTCAGGCTTGCCATAGCTTGTGACCACATTATAACTGGCACTGTATTACTGTGCTGCTGTGTATTCTCTGGTTATTCTTCAGAAAAAGCCCTCCTCTATTTGCCTTCCCTGTTTGAGAAGCAGGGATTGCTTCAGTTTTAGCCTTTTCTAGTAGGGAGCAAACAGCTAGGGGCTACTGTGGTTTCCACTTAAGGGAAAGAAAATAAGCTTTCAATGCACTCGCCTTCTTTACAACAGCTTTCTCTGGTGTATTCTATGCAAAAAGTAGACACATAAATTGAGCAATTGCAGACATCTATGTTAAAAGAATATGAACACAATACACTTCATATGCAATACAGCAGGATGTTTATTAAAACATTTATTTGTATAGCTCATGAACACTTAAATAAAAATAGTATACATGTGAGATGTGACCTGCATTGCATTTTAGTTTTCCCTTTGGACAGTTAAGTATTTTTTCAGTTTGAACACTTGAAAGCTATACCTTAAAGGAGTTTAACAAATGCTTATTTCAGGTAGAAATTGATAGAATAATGCAGTACTAGTGACCATTCAGCACTGAGGTAAAGTGTTGTTTAACGGAAGAGCAAGCTTCAGGCTAAAACTTCTGCATTTTCCTTTGCTGATATAATTGGGTTTGTTTTAAAACTCTTTCCTCATCAGGGAATATTCTGTTCCTTTGAACTAGTAAATCTACCCAGGTAGGGAAAATATAATAATAAAAAATAATAATAAAATAAAAAAAAAATACAGCTTGCCTCATTGAGGGAAAAGGGGATATAGAGAATGGTACCTGTCTCAAGTCTCTATACTCAGGAGGAAATAAAATTGCTTTGAGAAATTTTGTTTTGCTATTCTCAGCACTCTTGCCTTGTTTTCCTAACTAAGACTTCATGTGTCAAAATACTTGACCACCTTTTCCAATGCTTTTGCCCTCCTCTCACTGATTTGCTTATCTGTTCTTTTATAGGAAAGAAAATAAATGCATTGACACTTGGATAGCTAGCATCTACCATTTCACTTAACAGATCTATGAGGTAGGAATTTAATATTCTCCTTAAGTGGAGAAGTTGAGGTGTCTCTTTTAACAGCACTAGTCAAAACTAGGATTCCTTTTTACTTTTCTAGTCAACCACATTTTTAATGAAATTGTTCTTAATTACTTACAGAATGCACTCATAAAGGTATTAATACTCTTAAATATTTATTCTCCCTCTTGACCAAAGTGCTAAAAATCTGTTGATAAAATAACAGCTCTTAAATACTCTCATTTCCTTGTTAATTCATATTATTAAGGTACTTTCAAGTCAGTTTAATAAAGTGCTTAGTGTTAGGTTAGCTATTTTCAATGACCTGAATTCAGAAGTTATATAAATTACTTCAGAGAAGGCATCTCCTAAATATGAGCACTTTGTCCATAAAGGCCCTATCTTTGCTTTGTTCTAGTCAAGTATTTCACTGTTTTCAAGATTTGATTTCTAAAGCATAGAACTAACTAGTGCAAATGCTTAGGCACACTTCAGTTAAAATGCATACATTCTTTTTCCTGTGCAGAGGCAATACAGTGTTATATAGCTTATTCCATTGCTTATTCCAGAGAACGTTAAAATGGCTCATGTCTGCCAAATTTGGCAGGAAAAAAAAAAAAATGGAATCTAGTGTTCTATTTTATAGCAACAGTAAAATAATAAAATATTCAGTATATTGTTTAAAATTAAAACCAGACTGAAAACATTAGCTCCATCAATAATACGCAGCCTACCTTCGGATTTATGGAAGTAGTGTAAGGCTTGAATATTGTACACCCTAAGCAACGCTAGCTAATATGTTGCTTCATCCATATTGTCATCACTGTCAGCACCAAAATCATCTCCATCCTCGAAGTATGAAGAAATGTAGTCATTTTCCTAAATAAAAATATTGTAGATAAAATAGTTGTATGTGGAAGAGAATTTATGAATAAAGTATGCTGTATTAATGTTTCAAAATTTTACTCAACTGCAAACTTTTCATTTATTTTTACTTATTTTTTGCAAAAGTTTAAACAAACAAAAAACTTTGTATATACAAAGGGAAGCAGCAGCATTTGATGCAAGGTCATTCCTCTGTTGTGATGACAGAAATCAATGAATACATGTACTGATTGTGGCAAGAAAATCATACTTTTTGCAGGATATTATTGCAAGTTCTTTGCAAGTAACATATCTAGAACAACTATTTAGTTACATTTACCATAACAAAAAAAAATCAAGGTAATGATTCCTCTCACTGTTCCACTCACAGCTCCTTCGCATCTCTAGAGAAGCTAGAGGTACTGCTTGCCTTTTTGCCAACAGACCATAGGAAAAATGATGCATACCTCTTCATGCTCTTCTTCATCATATTCTTCTGGTTCTTCTGGTTCTTCATCATCTTCACCTTCTTTATCTTTGGCTTTATCTTTCTCATCTTCTGATTTTTCTTCTTCATCATCCTTCTTTTCTAACTCCTGTCACAAGGCAATCTTGTTTGCAAAATAATCCCATGTTACATCAGCAACACATCCCCCTATGCTACCAAAATGTTATACTGAGTTAACAAGATGGCAGATATTAGCCAAAATTTAGTATTAACAGTAATAATTATCACACACCATAATGTATTCACAGGAAAGAACTAATGATAACAAAGCTAAAAATACAAAGCACTTTTCACCTTCCCATTCCCACACAGTGGGTACTCACCTCCAAAGTCACATTCCTCCTAAATTTCTCCTCTGCATTTTTCTATTTCTCAACTTGTTACATGGGTTGGTTTCCAACATCAGTGTATTGGAAAAACAGCAATATATTTAAAAGCTTTGGCACCAGTTTCTCCTTCAGCAAGTTCTAATGGTAGCTCTATTGTTCATAATTAGACTGATGTTCAAAAGCAAAGAAAATACTTTCTTCACAACCAAGCTCTTTGCTCGTTCTCTCCTTTGTGCTACCCTATCACAGAACAGTTCTCTGTCAGTGTAGTAGAAAGAGGTTAGAGAAGGTGTTTTGGGGTTATTCCATTTGGTGATGGAACAGTGTACCATGGCAAATACTTCCTTTTCCAGCAATTTCTATTGTACAAATTGGTAAGATTATGCATGTCTTTCTTACCTCAATTTTTTTCAACATATCCAGATTACTTTTAGGCTCAGAGGGTGCAGAGCTTTTTGCCTTTTTTAGTTTTGTACCTGCTGAAATAAAATGCATCGCTATTATTTTTTGAATATGAAAAAACACTTAACACTTTTCTTTTACTTGCTGTTAGAATGTTACATTTTGAAAATGGTAACTGCAATGATAATCCAGTAGAGTCTGTATTATAATTACATTAGACTTTGAACTACCTCATGAAGCTGCAATAGCCTGATTTATATGTGATGCCAACAGGACCAGTCTCAAACTTCTTTGAACAGGTATTTGATCAAAGGCTTGTCCAAACTATAATATTCAGCTTCACAAAATATTTTTCACCTACGGATTCAAGGTATATTAATAGAAAAAAAAATATATTATTTTTCTTTATTTCAAAAAAACAAAAATGCCTCCCTGTTCTAAGGACTCTTCCTGAGTTGACACAACATATTCACGACTTCAGAGATAGCTAAGAACAGGCAAGCAGCAGTTTATTCATAGCAACAGCATAGTGTGGTTATTGCCACTACATGGCTTTTGGACCAACCCTGGCTCTTACCTAAGGAGTCTAGAGTGCTCATTTTCACCTAATCAGTCGATTCATGAATAAAACCTTCTCTCTAGTTACTCCCTACAATTCATCCTTGTTATCTTCCTTAGCTGTATGGTGGAGTAAAGGTCAAAACCAGGATTTTATTTACCCAGAGAAAAGCTACTTGGGTTGCAGCATTGTAAGGAATACCAGTTCTGGTTGCAGGAAGGGCAGCTTGACAAGTAGACTTGGCAAACAAGAACACATTTCAAGATCTCTCTCAGACAGCCTCTTTCCAGGCTGCCTTTTGGCTTTACTGCTAAGCTCAGCACAGCAGCACATAATTTACAATGTGGGGACAATTTACCATACCTACCACAGATTAGCTGTTCTCAGCACTGTAAAGCAGCCTGTGTAAAGCTCCATGCTGGTGTGTTCTTATAGACAAGTCAACTTCAGACAAATAAGTTTATGTAGCTTGTGACTTTTTATTTATGCTAGAGAGCACTAAGTGATATCAAAAAAAAAAAAAAATTATAATGCACTGATAGAGGGAGTATCACTTCCAGAGTAGAGAGTGACCCAGTGCAGTATGGATTTCATCTGGCTGAACATTTAAGGAAGAACACAACAGCTGCTAAGAGGATTACTGTATTTTGTCAAAAGCTTTTGTTACGAATAATATTCAGTTTGCTTCAACAAGGGTCCTGGTGACAAAAGCACTGTATACAGCTGAGAGAAGTCCTCCTAAGCATTGCCAAAGCAAGGTCCAAAATGAAATGATCAGTATACTGCTCAAGTAGGCAGTGCAAGAAAAACAGGTAGAAAGTGTGACTCAAAACAAGCATTTTTGCCCAAACACCTGCAAGCTTTTACAGATAATGCTGTTAGAAGAAACAGACTGGAAATCAGAGCAGATATCAAAATCATTGCTTTAGTGGTGTTTTATCTGTGAGGCTTGATCACCATGAGAGTTAGAGACAACGACTCATCACTGGACAGTGAACTTTAATTTTAGATACAATGGACTGCTCTTTCCAAATACCTCTTCCTACATTTCTCTTGCTTAAATCCACATACACACACAGAGCTGGCCCACAAGAGCTGACCACAGCTGCTATCTTGGCTACTACGGCCCATGCCTCAGTGTGGGAGGGATGTTGGGTTCCACCTACAGTTATGTAGGAGGCGTGTGGTTAGATGTTAGATTAAAGCATTCAAGGAAATCAGAAACGGGGCAAAAGATGAAGCCAGCCCTGTAAATTTAACCACACAGCTATCCAGAAATCATTTCTGCAATCTATGAAACTAAAATAATAGGAATTTTGCTCTGACTGCAGTATGGATAAAATTCACTTCACTCCCACACCTCTGTCCCACTGACAATAAAGTGTCATCTAAAATGGTCTGTCCACAAACTCCACCACTGACACGTGGCAGGCTTTAAACTGTCACTGCTCAGCTGTTTACAAATCTCCTGAATTTTGTGACTTTAGGACAGCCTCTGTATATCCAGCATCCCCCCAAAAAAACAAAACCACATTACTTTTGCCTTTAGAGGACCATATCTTTTTATCCGATCAAATTTGGGTGGCTAGCCAATCGTTGCCATTACAACTGAGTAAGAAAAATATACTTTTGAAAGCAAACAGAGAAACTGGCGTAAAAAAAAGTGAAGAAAATGAAGTGAGCAGAGATCTTCTAATCCTTTATGTTAATCACAACATTATTATAAGAAAGGGATAATAAGTCAGAATTTCTGTTTGCATGGGATCAAAGGGAGGTAATTATTGCCCCCAGGTTTATGAAAGTCAGTGCTACTTTTTTCTTAAAAAAGCTGTGTGTACTCATTGCTTTTTTAGGGTGCTTGCACATAAGTATGTGATTTTCAATTGAATCTTGCAGTCTACCTTTAGTACCATGCTTCTCAATGAGGCTCTTAAAAGGAACAAAGCTTCCAGCTGAGCCAGTCTCCATGACTACTGCACTTTCATTTTTCCTTTTCTATTTTATCCTTGAATTGAAAAATGACACACGAAAGACTTGGACAAAAAGAACAAGAATGTAAACAGTTATATATAACAGGCAGCTAAGCAGAAGGGTCCAAGTGTTGTTTCACATCAACAGAGCAACAAACTTCTACAGAAAAATTAAAATAACAGTCATGCATACTAGAAAACACATTGAAAAAATAAACACACTTATGATGTTGCATAATAAAAAGAAAAAGTCTTTTTTTTTTTTCCTTTAAGAACAACCAATACCAGCTCCAACTGCTGTTGAAGGATCTGGTTCACAATTCTGCAGAAGAAAGCTGAAAATAAACAAAAAAAGTAAAACCAGGGAAAATAGAAAATAACCTACATTAAATCACATATAAAAGGCTTAAAAAATACAAAAGTCAAACAAATCATAAATCAGAGGACTGAGAAATCCAAAATATAAAGGAAATTGGAATAACTAGCTATTTATTAAGCAGAAAAAAAGGGAGCACTATCTGAAGATACAAAATTAAAAAAAAGTTTAGTGCTACTTAAAACCTTTTACTGTTAAATACTGACACCTACTATGTTAATATAAAATGTCAGTCTGAAAGATAGAAAAGAAAGATAGATTTGTTCCAGTAACTTAAAACATCCTATAGAAACAAAACCAAAACCACAAAAGCCAAAAAGACTAGTAAGGTGTTTAATAAACATCTGCCAAAATATCTGATTACTAGGCCTTGTAATTTGTAATGATACTTTTGTACTATTTTTTTTTCCTGATCAGCTCCAGGATTTCTGCTCACATTCAAGTAGTGTGGACTCTTTGAAAGGGCTCTTTGAAAATAAATAATTACCTTTCTTGGTCTTTTTGCCTGGCTTCATCTCTCTTGGGAGTCTTCGCCAATCTGCATAAAAAATACCTTTAATATATATGACTAATAAATTACAACACAGCTATAATCCCTCCACACTCCCTCCCGAATTAGGAGTTTTGTAATTCCCTGTTGTGCTTGAGCCTGTAAGCATGCACATTTAACTGTTTTATTGTAAAATAGTTCCACCAACCTCTGATTGCACTTCAAATTAAGAAGGCCAGAGTAAGGATCTACATTGACATGAGGTTAATGAAGACTGGCATCTGCACCAAAGAGGATAGGTAAAGTTGCCAGTTGCCCGCATGCCATTTAACTTACATATTACAATTAATTTTGCACTAGTGAGCTCTGCAGACACATTTGTGAAAGTCCAACATTATAAAACCCAGCTATTGGTCACTGAGAAGACAGACTTTCCGTTTGAGTACTTTTTTAAGCAACATCCATGTTTGCTCCCACTTCTAAACTAATATTTAGAAGAGAAATTAAGAAGAGGGGAGAAAAAATTGCATGTTTGCTGCAAGATAAGCTGCTGAATTTCAATACAATGTTTTTTTTGAAGTATGGGGAAATGACAAAACACTTTGATTTGAGCTGGAAGAAAAATGACAAAGGCATAGCCCACAAGGCAAGGCAGGATATATGACTTGTAAGGACTTCCTTGTTTTTATTACTTTAAGAATAATGAACCCAACATTTAAGAAGAACAGAAGATTGTGAAGGCTAATAAACGACTGACCTTTGATTATCTGCGATATTACCTGGAGTCCATGCTGCATGCTCCTTTTCAATGTCCAGGTACTTTTTACTGTATCTTTCTATTACTACAGAGAAAGATACAAAGACTTACTGAGTTCAGTTTCTTAAAAGGGCAATTCACACACTGACACATAAGCATTTTTCAGTACTTTTTCTTACCCAATTTTCTATCAAATTTTGCCCAACAGCAAAATAAACTTAATAAAAAATATCACTGATTATGACTGCAGTAAAAGCTCCTGCCGCAAAAAGTAAAAATTTCTGTGAGTATTCTGCAAATGAAAACAAAGATTGGGGCCTTTATGAACTAAGACATCTATCATACATACCAGAAAGGTGTAAGTGAAAAGGAAGATATACAAAAATTAAGCTAAATTTTAAACTTAGTTCTGGCAAGGACAAGCAAAAGACCTACTTAAAAATGTGCAGTAGGAGGTTTGTGTTTAAAATGATGGCATCTCAAGGGGCATTTAACATAGATGGCTTTTTGTAAATGCTGAAGGAAACTGTCAGCAACAGAAGAGGAAGTAGTAGTTTTGATTTCTGCTTAAGGCCCTTTAATAAATAATTAATTGCTGATACCGTCAGTAAAAGATATAGCTGGCTCTTGCCACCCACAGTCAAAAAATTAATCCCAAACCATTGCTAAGGTGACAGCCACCAAGTCACAGTAAATATACCTGCAACAAAAATATGAATCATTCATGGTTTATGAAGTGAAAAAAAACAGAGAATTTACTACAGAATTAACCTACTACTCACTCATAATGGGTGTTCAAGTGAGTGATGAAAATCTATTCTGAATGAAAGAATAATACATCAAAATTTCCAGGTAATGTTAAACATGGCATGAACTTACTGCCTAGCTAATGACAGAAAGAAAGATAGCTATGTTCTACTTAAAACATTTCCCTTCTCACGCTTCAAATGGACCATTTGGCTCACAGGCATTGTGCTGAGGATTTAAAACAATGTATTTCCTCTTGTAGCAAAGCCAATCTAAGAAGTTCCTGCCCACCATCGTCCTCTTGCTGCTCTCTTATTCCCATCAGATGCTTTGATGAAACACTGGGAAGGAAAGGGCTGGAAATCCAGGCAACTGGAACAATAATTCTATCTTGGGGAAAGAAAGTGGCTTTTCTTAAAGCCAGGCCACTTCTGCCAGACATGCCCAGAGATAGCTGCATCCTGTGAGACAAAAGCAAGCTGTTTTATGATAGCATCCGTGCTGCAGACAGCCACCAGCGTAAGCATCCCACAGCACCTCAGATGAAGTATTTCTGTACAACTAATGTTTCAGTCTAATATCTCACCTTACCAACCTACTCTTGGGGAGATGATGACAACACTTGCAGCATTATTCATCTGAAGTGGCTATCTACCTGCTTTCACTGCAATTGCCAGTTTTTGAAGAAAAGCAATCTTCAAAGCTGGCAATTCTATTAGTAAGTACCCTCAGAAACTCGGAGATCACTCTATTCCAGGAAGAGGGTTGCAGAAACAAAGACCACTTGAGGAGAGTAGTGAGAAGGATTGTAGGAAGCAAAGCTGGGAGAGAGAATGTGTTCTCATGAAAGTGGCAGGTTCTTTGGAAATAAATCTGACAGGCTTTCAGGCAAAGTGGTGCTTTTTCATTTCTCCAATGGAAACAGCAAACTTCAAGCCTGAGAAAGATCAAGGGTACAGAGGAAAAAAAAAAAAAAGAACGGTGAGATGAGAGACCAAAGAGACTGAAATTTGTTTACTTAGAAGATAAAAGAGGAGATGTCATAAGAGAGTAATTTTGAATTCTTCTGCAGCCATGAAAGGATCTAAAAAACAAAGATCAGATTTCCTGGTTTGCCCTGTCTCATAATCAAGGGTTCAACAAGTTGCCTCGTTCGGCAGCAGCTGGGGAGAAAGGCTGCAGCTGCATCTGGGAGCGCCACAACCCTTCCTCGCTCGGGGTGCGAGGAACGTCCTGCCCCAGAGCACGGTCTACACGCTGCTGCACGCTGCGTCCCGGAGCTGCTGCAGGGCGAGAAACGCTGCCCTGCAGGAAGCAGGACTGGATTCCCGGACAGGAGCTGGGGGCAGGAGCTCTGTCCTGCCCCAGAAACGGGTGGCCTGCAGCAAGGGATCAGCAGTATCTTACTGCTGTGAGAAGCCTGAGCTTCCGAAAGCATTTTGAGGCCTCAGCAGGAATTCAGGAATGGCAGAAGTTCCCAGGGAGCTTCTGAAGGAATATTGACCTACCAGAGATGTGATTGCATGGGAATAAGTTCAGAGGGAAAAAAAAGTGGCTATCTGCTCAGCCAACAGTGTGCTGCTCCATTTTAAACTGTGCTTTGACCCAAGCATAAGTGGACAATCAATGAGGGATGCCAATCAAAGTATTGTGTGTATGCATCTATACACACACGCTTTATAGTACAATATATATTCCTCTATTTAAGTATACGTACAGTCAAAAACAGCAAAAGGAAAAATTTACACATGCACATTTTAAATATATATATATATATATAAATGTGGAATTCAGTATTAATGGGGAGAACACCATGACCAACAATTATCAACATTTCAGAAGGGACTGGACTATGTATATCCATGTCGTACCTATTCCATGAATATTCAGAGTGAGGAAATATTCCAGTTGTTTCAGGAGGGATATTATATCTCATGTTTAAAAGCTCAAATGGGCTCTCATTATTCAGTATATGATAGCAAGCAAAGCATTATGTGGTGTTTGACCACTGTAGACTTCCTAAACATCTCTATAAGTCTGGTGGAAGACAGTCTACTGTACTGGCTGGACCTTCAGTCTAATGTATACATCATTTACTGCTGTCTTTTATTTCCTACTTTCCTTTAACAGAACTTAGCATTTATACGAGTGAGATCCAGTTCAGCTTTCTGACTAAGAAGAAGGATTTTAACATTATCAGTGATATGTAACTTAATGTTAAGAATAGCACAACACTTGTCACTACTGAACAGTAACAGAGATGTTATTGTTTAATTCTAGTATGTATAAGCAAAAGACATATTCTTGGCTTCTAATCCAAGCAGCTCTGCTTCTGGCACAAACCTCAGCAAATCACTTGTCTTCATGTGAAAAGTCTTCACATTTCAGGTATGTTGTCAGTACCTTACCAATAAAGGTTACTGTTGTCAGTAACCCTTACCAACTTTTCCCTAATAGGAAAAACTCATGTCCTAGAAGAGGACCTTTCAAAATGCCCTATTGTCAAATACATCTTTAAATGTATACATACAGTTAGAGAAGCAAATAAATTTTGTATTATGTATGTATTTACTATACATACTTACTTAAATACAAACTTAAATACATACTTAAATACTTACTTAAATACATACTTATGTATTTACTATAAATATATTTTTGCTACTTGCAGAATTTTAGGGTATTTTCAGCATGTACAAATGTCTACTTCATTTGCATCTGATCGACAAGCAATTGAAAAGACTGCACAGAGTTGCTCTTGGTGCTTTTTGCCTTATCTCAAACCAAATAGATGTTTATTCCTCCCCTTTTCTCACAGAGCAGTTGTTTTCCAGTAACAACCATTGCAGACGTTGACCAATAATTTCCACATGTGTAAAAAGAGAAAATTTCCCTCTTGTTTTAAGCTGCCATTTTTTATTCTTTATTATCAGTACATCTTCAATACATGCATTTCACTGCAACTTTCTTCATAGAATAATAACTACTGAAGATATAAATACAAATAAAAAGGACACAAACAGACCTTCAGGATCTTCTTCTACTGCCAAAAAATAAGGCATTTTTTTCATAGTTCCTCTAAGATCTTGTTTTAAGGCCAACATGTAATCTTCATCTTCTCCTGTTTTCAGGGGCACTGGCTTATTGTCTGTACTCTGTACAAATTATGTTTATTATTTATAATGCATTAATATCCATCAAATACACAGGAATACCAAGAAAAAAGCTACAACAAACATGACTCATGAAAGAGTGGAGCTGTACTCTGCTACTTTGCAAGTATATTTTACTGCATTCTGACATGCGCAACACTATACTTACAATGAAATTTACACCTTTTATGATTTAGCTATATCTTTCTGCAAAAATATAGGAAGAAAGTGAGAAAAAGAAGCACATTAAAACAGGGAAATAGTCATTCAATTAATGTTACGCTCACGGGACCTATATTCTTAACTCTAAATGCAGTTTCTCATGCCAGTTCAGAAAACCATTACTCAGAAACTGCTGCTTCTCTAACTTTACAGCCCTAAGATTGTGTCATGAAGGTTAGTTTAATTGTTTCAACTATATTTACTAACTTGCTAACAATTTAAATCGTTAAAGGCAACAAGGCAATGGTGAGGCCTCTCAGCTCTGAAATCTGAGTTCTAAGTGCATTTATAGTAAATTTAGAAGAACACAAAAAGAACCTATATGAACAACAATTCATTGTTTATAGCAATTCTTATGAAAGTCAATTGTA
The DNA here is from genome assembly GCA_034781795.1 of Crypturellus tataupa. Classification (NCBI taxonomy): domain Eukaryota; kingdom Metazoa; phylum Chordata; class Aves; order Tinamiformes; family Tinamidae; genus Crypturellus; species Crypturellus tataupa. The sequence continues at coordinate 2,434,921 of JAWLRI010000918.1, read as the reverse complement.
ATGCTAGGTTTTTGGTCAGTGGCCAGATATTAACTGTGCTTAAGTTTTTGTTTGTTTGTCATGCTACTTGCTTCTTCTTTTTTCTTTTTTTTAATGGCACAATGAATCTCCTAGAAAGTTTAACTTAGTTCTGTATGTGACTGCTCACAAAAGGAAGATGTCTTTAACTTCCTTCTGGTCTCCATTAGATATAGTAGGGCTAACAAATCTCTTTCTTACGAGGCAGCTCTGTTGATGACATTAATTGTGGAAGCTGTAATTCACAGAGAATTCCTGCTATCAGCAGACAGCAACATCCACATTAGGAAGAATAATAGCTGGCTTGCTCAGATCAGCAAAGTTATATGATTTAGCCTGTAAAGGAAATACTAGACCAAGAGAAAGATAAATAACCAGTAAGATCTGGTTCAGTAGGTCAACACTCATGGTACAACAACTATTCAGAGGAATCTCTGAATAGCAACAATTATACGCCAAACTTCAAGTTTGGAATCAGAACATGTGGATTGCAATCATGCGCCTGGATCAGACCCTATCATAACTGGCAAGTTTTCTTATATAAAATTTCAACACTATTGGTGTTTCTTTTCCACTTCATAATTGCTGAAGTTTTCCTACATAGCAAAATAAAGCTTAACAAGAGAATCATTTTCCTTTTTTTACACTTTGTTTTTACAAACCATTATAATTTGAAATCCAAATCTTGATTTCCTAATTACATGAATATGTCCCAGTTATTTTCAAATTATTTTCAATTTTCATCTATTAAGGTAGAAGATATTTATCTAAAATCTTTCTATTTTTTCCTATCAACAGTAAATTTCTAAAATTCACAGCTTCAAAGAGTAGCATGACTTTACTTCAAATTCAGATATCTAGAGCTTCCATTACTGTAATATCCAGAAAAAGAACAATTTAATTAATGATCAAACCTCTTGCAAGCAATCCAGCTAAACACAGGATACAGAAGGCAGCAGTCAGGAAGTAATAACGACAAAGCAAAGGAAACCTATAGAGATCTACACAAAATACTTCAAAATTGACTTGAAATGCTTATGGATGTTCATATATTCTATCCTACTATCTAGACATAAAGGTGAAAACATTCCACTTGGGCACTGTAGAGAGTTTGGTGTGAGAGAGTAGCAGTACTTACAGGGAACAGCGGCGGGGGCTTACATGCGACCTCGGGCAGAGAGGCCCCTTTGGCAAAGCCAATAGCCTCGATGTTGAAGGTAAACGCGGCACGGCCTCTTCCTCTGCCTGACCCAGCCATTTCGAGTTCCTGGATAGATTACATATTTTTTAAAGATTACTTTTTGTCACATATAGGAAATAGATACATTCTAAGTAAAACATAAAAAGCTAACAAACATGGCAATAACATTAAAACATGTTTAATTATAATTTTAAATAGCAAGGCATTTTACTGCCCATCTTCAGTTCTTCAACATCCTCCAGATTAGGTACATGTTTAAAATCAATTCCATTATCTCATTTCTGCCAGCCACCTTTGCATGCCTGAAATTGTCTCCTAACCTATGAATTTTAAACTTTTAAACAGACTTACAGCTGCTCCTGCACCTCTCAGCTATACTCAGGGCACCCACCATTAACGTGCAGGAGAGATGGCTTCAAATGGGAAATAAGAAGTGAGACATTACCTACAGATTTTCATGCAGGTGTCCTGGATGAGAGAGAATCCAGGAGAGAACAGAGGTGAGAACAAAGGAATGCATACTTAAGATTAAGATCTTATGATGCAATCATTGGCCTTCTAACTAAATGTCAGCAAAAAAAAAGGTTCATGCAAGTATTTTCTCGTTTACTGTTTTCCTCATGAATAAACTTTATACGGGTAAGGCAACACAATGTACTTTAAACATCACTCAGCAACACAGAAACCTCTCTAAAAATAAACAGAAAGACCTAAATAAGTCATTTTAGGAAAGGGAGCAATTAAAAAAAAAGTCTAAGGATGAGCATTTAATTAACTTAAAATAAAAAGAAGTGTCAGAAGCATCAAGTTTAGTTGAAAAACGGGATAAAAAACAAGATGTGAGCCTGGCAGAATGGAGAAAGACAGAAGAGATAGAAGTCCCAAACATGAACAATCTGGGTATGGAAAAAAAAAAAACAGAAACCATCCACAGAAGAAAAACAGAAAAGTGATGTGGGAGGCAAGCTGCTAGGGTGGAAGGGAACGGCGTTTAAATTAAACATAGAAAATATAGAGGCCAATTTTTGGATGCTGCTGTAAAAATCACCTCTACGTAAGATTTTCTTGAAAGAGTGAATTAGCCTAATGTGCAGTAACAAGCAGAAACAAGTCTGAGAACCAGTCGTAATCCAGGTCTGCAGTTTCAGCAGTTTTAGGGAGGCCCTTGACTCTTTTGGGGGGTAGGGGGTTGGGAGGGTGTTGTTCATCCTCGATTAAAGAATTTTTTTATGAACCAGCACCATATAGTGAAGAGCACAGATGAGAGGAGAAATCCTGAAGGAAATGCCATGGCTTTACAATTAACTAACTGTGGCATCAGCTCCACTCGCCACTGCCACGTGAGATGCCGCTCAGGTGCATTTTCCTATGCAGGGAGTTCCCGTCTCATTTACTCTGCAGATGAGAAAGCAAATTCCAGGATTAGACCAACGCACACATTTATGCTTTTAAAATTGGGGGCATCCAGAAAATTAGCCGTCCTTTGAATGCAATAGCGCTCGCAGCCCCGCTTCTCGGGGACGGGCATGTCACAGGAAGGGGCAAAGGAAGGTGTAAGAACGACACGAGTTTAGAAACCGGCTGCTGCCTGAAGGCCGCACGTGAAGACCCGCCGCTCACGCTCGGTCCCTCCAGACCCCGGGCCTTGTCCCCCCGCTCCCGCTTAGGACCCGGCGCAGGCAGGGACCGAACTCACCCCCGCGCGGCCGCCGCGCTGCTCCGAGAGGGCCGCCCCGCCCCGCCCCGCCC
>JAWLRI010000918.1:2410851-2422691 GCA_034781795.1 Crypturellus tataupa | reverse complement strand
GAGAGGCCGCCCCGCCCCGCCGCGCCGCGCCGCGCCGCGGGCCCCCACGCGGCTCTCACCGACCCCGCGCCGCGATTGAAACGTAACCGCCCCCGCCCTGGCAACGCCGGCGCCGCGCCGCCTTCTGGGTAACCACGCCCCTCCAGCGGCACGGGGCCAGCCCCGCGCTTGAGTGGCAGCAGCCCCAGCCCGTAACTGCGCCCGCCGCGCGAGGGGGCGGGAAGAAGCTCGCGCGGCAGCCAATGATGAGGCGGGCGGTTGCGGCAGCTGCGCCAGGGTTGGCGGGCCTGGCGTTGTAGCGCGTTTCTAAGGGGAAGTGTGTGCGGAGCGGTCCGGTCCGGTCCGGTCCGCGCCCGGGCCGGCAGCATGAGCCTGTCGCTGAGGTGAGCATGGGCTGCGCGGGCGGCGGCGGCTGTGTCCCGCGGCCGCCCCCCGCCGCACTGCGCTGCCCTGGCGGAAGGCGGGGGGCGGAGGCCGGCCTGTCGCTCAGAGCGTTAACCGCTTATGTCTGATCCCCTCAGAGAGGATCGCCGCGCGCAGCCGGAGCCCATTGGGCCCGACGGGGTCTTCTAGCACTGTTATTAGTTGGAAAAATTCACCTGGTCGTTAAAAGAATAATATGCATCTTCAAAAAACGTGTTACTAAGTTTGTTGTTGTTGTTGTTGTTGTTGTCGTCGTTGTGTTTTTTTTTTTGTTGTTGTTGTTATTGTTTCTTTTTTCCCCCTCCTGATAAGGGAAAAACCACCAGAAGCAAGATTTTAGCAGCTACTCTTGAGTCTTTGGATTTTTTTTTTTTTTCTTAAGGTTCAGTAACTTTTGTAAAAAGAACCTGTGGCTTATAAATCCTGCACCTTGCAAATCCTCGTTCTCAGTTTATTTGGTACATTTGTGTAATATTAAAGGGTGTAATAACTTCATGTTTTGTGTGGTAGAAATATTTGTAGTAAAAGCAGTACTGAACTACTTAAATATAAGCACTGCAAAAAGTCTTAAAAGTGCTTTATGCTAGACATTAAGCAAGCACTTGACAGATCCCCCTTTCTAAAGAGTTCAGCGTTAATCTGCTTTTCAGCTTCTAAATAGAGAGCTTCATTATCACGGCTCACAAAACACGGACTTGAGTAGATCTCCCACTTGTAGTTGCACAGCCAGCTGAGAGAGATCTTAGTCCTGTGAAAAACTATAGTAATCCAAAACTTATGTGAAATTAAACTGTCTTGACTGGTCTTTTTGAGGGCTTCTCACCATTTGGGAATTTTGGACTCTGAGATGGGTTCAGTTTGTGCAACTTAAATTTTCTCTGTATATATTTGGAATTTTCACTACTTTGGCTAAACTTGCAGTTGAAAGCTGAGTTGCAACTATGTGTTGAACCCTTGAGTTTGTTTAGAATTAGCTAATATTTTTCTTTAACAAAGGAGAACAAAAAGCATCTAATTTAAGCAGATGTGGAAAACAATATTCTTCTTGCACAAGCAGTTTTCCATCCACTCTTCAGTAATTACTGTGCATTTTGTAGTAAATGACACTGTGTGCATTTAATTTCTGCTGTGAATAAACAAATGTGTATTGATATACTTCCTCCTGAAGTATATAGAATCATGCAGCAGTCCAGGTTGGAATGGACTAGGAAGTCACCTAGTCCAGCTTGTTCCTCAGAACAGGTCAGATCTGAAATTGAATGAGTTTGCCGTAGCCCTTGTTCAACTGAGTTCTGAAAACTTTTAATGGTAAAGATTTTACACTCTCCCAGGGCAGCTCTTACTCTACATAACCATTCTCACTAGGAAAAATGCTGTTTCTTAGATCCAACTTCATTTTCCCCTGTTGCAACTTGTAACTGTTGTTTCTTGTTCTTCCGCAGTGCATCTTTGAGAGTCTGGCTCTGAACTGTGTAAAATAACCTCCAGAGTAATGGAAGGCAGCTCTCGGTCTTTGCCCCATACTCTGTATCTTATCCCTCCCCATCTAGGCTAAACAAACCCAGCTCACTGTGCATCATGTATTCCTGCTACATAAGTGTCTTAGTCCTTTAGACTTGCTCTTGTTCCTACAGAGGTCCAAAATTGGATATAATATTTCAGATGTCGCCTCTGGATTGTGGAGTAGAGTGGTTTGGTCCCTGCAGTTAGCTAACACTACTGAAAAGGTGTGTTGTTAAACTTTATGCAAGTCCATTTCTTCCAGGAGTACAGTCAAGTACTGGCAGCTTTGCTAATATCATCTGTTACTTCAAACGCATTGCTTTCTGTAGAAAGCCTGCTCTGGAATGGGTGTCTTCCAAGCAATCACTGTGGCTACATACCAGTCAGTCTTTCTGACATGAGTAAAACACAGTTACAATCAGAATAAAAGGCTCTTGCTCTTTTGAAAGTATCATTGATCTGTCCCATTCTTTCAGGAGTCATTCTTGTGAATTAAAAATTCGATGGGATTATGCAGGAATTGTTTTTTTTTTTTTTTTTTTTTTTTCCCTAATGCTCTGAAATGCATGTATTGCTAACAAGTAATACCTTATTACATATTTCATAACAGTGTCTGTTAATTTTATGTGTATACTAATTCCACTTTATTTACATATGAACAACGTATACTTTCTTCAACTGTCATGCTCAGTATGTGTGCCATATACCTTCTACCTCTATTATCTGAAAATTTAATCTTATTTCTAGACTACCCAAAGAGGGCTGTGTTTGAGCAAGCAGTTTGTTCTGAATTTTGTGCTTGATCTTATCCATTTTGTATATACCGCTAACAGAGCAAAAAAGACATTAGATTAATTTGTTAATTAGATTAACTAGATTAGATTTAAAGCATCTCTAACAATCCATACAAGGTGTTTATGTAAAAACTGTTTCTGATATCAAAGCCTAAGACTTCAGGTAACTAACATTTACTTCAGCAACAAGACAACTAAATGAAATGTCCAGTTAAGCATTTAGCTGCATCTTTCTGAAAAATTTCTCCTGCAGTTAGGAATAAAGTGTCATTTCATCTGCTATTCAAGTTGTAATCTCAAGTATTTCTGTTGGGCTTTTTTCTTCTATCTTTTTAATAACTTATTAATCAAACCCCCTTTGGCAGTTTTATTTGGGAATGTCATTCGATCTTCACAAAACTATTATCTATTTCAAGTGTTGTTTTATACTGGGAGAAACTGGGAAAAGAATGAAGGAGATGTGTAGAATGATCTGTACTATTGTGGTGGTATTTTATTGATGCAAAAGTATGTTGAGCTTTATCTTGGCAGATCATTTACACTGAGCTTACTTCTTTTCATACAGGAATGAACTTTCAATAGACAAAACTAAAAGGAAAAAAAGAAGAGAACTGACAGAAGAACAGAAGCAGGAAATTAAAGATGCGTTTGAGTTGTTTGATACAGACAAAGATAGAGCAATAAACTATCATGAATTAAAGGTAAAAGGAAGTACTTAATCTAACCTTCTGACTTCATGGTTAGGCTTTATCAAGTAATTCAAGAAATGGGGTTTTGTTACTTTAACTTTTCCTATAGATATGTCTTTGTGTTAAGTGTACATAGATTGTCTTTTAATTTCAGAGTTCAGGTATTTTGTCTGTTGAAAGCTACAATGTGTGAAGGCTATAGGTAGTATTTGATTATGTAAACTGTTAATGCGTTTTGTCCAATTGCCATATGCTTTGCCTTCCCAACAATTTAGATTATTTGTAAAGATGTTCTGTCAGTTGCTGGATTAAATACTTTGACCCTGAAACAGGCAATACTGTGATAGAACAGAGATGTATAAAATTACAAAATATCTTCTTTCATAAGCAGTTAACACATGGCATAGGTTAGTATGGGTATATCCAGGAGGATTACAATTTTCTATTGATCATTCAGCCTATATTCATATGTTTGCAAATAAATTAGTGCATGCAGAGATTTCTTTCACTTTACCATCTCAGTTGAAATGGGAAAGCTAAGGATGTGCTGCTAACCTGATACAAAAGTGAAAAATGGACTGGCTTATGTTATCCTAAAGGCATCAGTGAAGAAGTAAAGTTAGGTAATGTGTAGGATGGCTAGTAAACTCATGAACAAGCGTATCCTCAATATGAATATTGAGGAAGAATAGGTTAAAGAATGTTTTCAATGTTATCATATTGAAAAAAGACAAAATTTCCCGTTAGAATGACTGTTCAAATACTTGAAGTATTTTTGAAAATGATTTTAAAAAAAGTCCTAATCTTCCTCAGAAGCGTTTGGTTCATCTTAATAAAAGAAAAAAAAATCCCTGAAAATTCAAAATTATGTTATTTTATTCTAACTTGAAGCTGTACTTGCTAATACTGTTTTAGATGATTTTATATCCAAAGCTTTTTTCCTGCTATTTATTTTTGTTTTATTTATTAATATTCCCATTTCACTGATATGCACCTTTTTTTAATTGGGTAACAAGATAACTTAACACAAAGAAAAATATCTGTTCTATTTTAATGTTCACATATTGTTGTACTTCTCTCTTATTCCAAAAGGTGGCAATGAGAGCCTTGGGTTTTGATGTGAAAAAAGCTGACGTACTGAAAATACTTAAAGATTATGATCGAGAAGCAACAGGCAAAATCACCTTTGATGATTTTAATGAAGTTGGTATGTGTTTGATTGTGTATCTTGAGGGAACAGTGGGTAGAGAATTAATACTTTGCATGGTTTTTCAATTCAGTAACACTATTTAGAAATTTGAAATTTCATTCCATGTTTTTCTTAATAAAAGAGAATGGAGTAGTAAGATTTTTTGCATACTGAACATGCAGTTGATATGTAGAGCTGAATCTTAGGATCAGTATTAAAGGAGCTAGAGTTTACACAGTCATGATCTGTTTCAGACTTCTGCAAATGAAAAAAAGCTTTAACTTACGGATGTAGATATTCTTTTGCTGCTTTTGAACATTATAGGATTCTCCTTGTTGTGGAAAAAGTATTTGGAATTGAATTTCCTGAGAAGGAGGTTACACAAAGACAAGCTGTAAACACTGCATGTATAATAAAGATAAGAGAAACTGAAACAGGTATTAAAATGATGGTTTTTCTTCTTTTGATAAAATCAACAAATACTTTCACAAACAACAAGTTTTATTAACAATGGAATTTAATTAGGTTGTTTTCATCTAAAATTCTTGTATTTTGGAATTTTTTGCATATTTTCAGTATGCAGTGATTGCAGAATTTGTAAATACTCAGGATTAAATGTCTCTCAGTATTTTTTGTTACATATAATTTATACTTTTGTGTACAATTTTCTCTTTACAAAAATATAAGATGTGATTCTTTTCATGGACATTGTGGATATATTTCTCTATTTTACTATTGCGTTCCATCTGTTTAAGGTATTAGATGTCTATAACATTTCACAAAAGTCAGTGCTGGTCAGATGTAGTTGTTCTTTGCTATGAAGACAATCCAGTTAATGTCACAAATCAATTACTGATTGAAATATGCCACAAGTTTTAAAGCCTAACAGATAAGAATTGGAGAAAATACTTAGGTAATGACAGAAAATAAGGTGTCCTAGATGTGTTTCCAGGTAGGGCAAATTATGGGTCAGAAGAATGCAAGTGAACACTGTCATTGCAACCAATTTGAAGAAGCAAAGCCAAAGAGCTTGGCAATTCATTTAGATGTGATAAATTATTTTCATGTAGATATTATCTTTGGCCTATGACAGACTGGAGATTTTACATCTGGGGTGTCTGGGAGAATAAAACTTGTCTCAGCTCTTTACTGTGAGAAGACTCTTTTTTTTTATATGTCCTTGTAGGCAATCCTGTCATTATTTGTTAGTTCCTTTTTCTGACCTAGCTATTGGGATAGGTAGTCAGTAAGTGCTGTGCAAAACTAGGAAAATTCATACAGGAAGAACAGCTTTCACTATGAGAAGGTACTGTAATTGAATCTGTCCCAAAACTTGTGTCAGATCTCTGTGCATCTATGACAAATACACAATTAAATGCAGAAAGATCTGGGGGGTTAGAGAAGATAGATTGCAGAAAAAATAATACTGAAGATCTGGTTAAATATTCTGAAATAGTTGTTGAGCCATCAATTTTCCATGGATTAATTTATGAAAAGGTCTAACTCTTGTTAATGGTGTACACTAATTTTCTTATCTGTACAAATGCTACTTAATGATTTTTAAATAGAGGAATGGTCCTTGTGAAATATGTAAAGATACAGTAGTATTTTTCTCATGTTTTGAGTTGCATCACATGATATTTAGTGACATATTATTTTATTGCTCTTCAGATAATGTTGCAGTTATCTTTTTGCCCTAATAAGTAAAATTTTAAGCGCTGTGGTGTCATGAATAGATAGTTGTTTTAAATCAAAATATTTAAATTAAATTTGGGAGATTTATATGTACTTTCAGATCTCATTGATATAGTGAGCATATATGAGCTAGAATTTATTTTTTCCTGTCAAGTTCACTAAACCAAGGAAGGCATCCCATCGGCAAACACTCACAGATTCCAAGTGTTTCTGAATGCACCAGCAGGGATGAGGTTATTTATGATTTCCATCAAGCCATTAAAAGTCTTGTAATACAAGACTAGCAGCAGGTACAGAGATGTCAAGATGTTTACAGTTGGTTCCAGAAATGTCTGAAATAATTATCAATAAAATATTTTTATATGGCAAGTTATTTAGTCTGCCTTTATAGAAGTTGACAAATGGATTCAATAAAAGAAATAATCAAGACGACTGAGTCCTTCCACAGTTGGAAGTCATGTGCTTTTTTTTTTTTTTTTTTTTCTTCTTCCAGTGAAGTTGTGTGTCTAAAATAGAGGTTTATTATGAGTGCTTTTCATTGCTCAGTGTTGTTCCTCTATTTTCTCCAATCAAAATTCTATCAAATCATAACATTTAAAGTCAACAGATGTATGTATCTGCATCTGTCAGAGTTGATTTTTTTTGGTTGTGAGTTGTATGCTTGGAACAGACGAGGAGCACATGCATTCAGTTCCTTTTGGAAAGTGTTTATGAAAAGCATGAGTACATCTGAATTATGACATAGACTTTGATTGTAGTTGTGTCCCAGAGAGATATGTGTATTATGGAAAGAGAAGTGAAAAAGACCAAACTGCAGCCACAAAAATGTACATATTGGTAAAAGTGAAGAGTAAATCAAATATAAAGTTTTCACTCTTTATACTACTTTTTTTCTGTTAATGTCATTTTCAGTTTATTCTTCAGAGTTTCTTAGTATAACTTTTTTGGTTTTTTCCTTACAGTGACAGACTGGATATTGGACAGAGATCCACAAGAAGAAATACTCAAGGCATTCAAACTATTTGATGATGATGACTCTGGTAAAATAAGTCTGAGAAACCTGCGCAGGGTTGCGAGGGAACTTGGTGAGAATATGACTGATGAAGAATTGAGGGCTATGATTGAGGAATTTGATAAGGATGGAGATGGAGAAAGTAAGTCTTAAGAGTTAAAATTTAATACAATCCTTTTTAAATTTTCTCCCCATTTTAAATGGGGATATTATTTTGAAGATGACTGCAATCATTATCCTCTCTGTTTTTCTTCTAAATGATTTCAGATCAAACTTATTTAGCTGTCAAACAATGGAGCTTGTTACTTTTTAATAGTTGCTAGTCTCAGAAATATATCTTGGTGTCTAAAAATCCACTTGTGTTCTCTGTCCTTAAATTCACCAGTGACTCCCATTCAGCCTGCTGGTATTAAAAGTGGTAAATGTGTAGCTGAAAGAAGTGAATTGGTCCTCGGGTAATTCAGTTGTTTTCTAAGTACACTGCATTTTTATTTCTGTCTAAATTAAGAGAGCTAAAGGGCTAAGTTTCTCACTTCTGGCATCATGTAGTCCAGTGTTTTTCAACTGTCAACTGCCATTGCTGTGGCTTCTGTATATTACTGAGGTGGAGAGTATTAAGCTAGTAAACCATGCTGGACTTACTTTGGGCCCATGCAGGATCACTTTGAATGAGTTTTGGCTATGCTTTTGGAGGTAAGAGTGGTTAAAATGCAAACAAAACAAAACCTGTGTTTATGTTAGAAAGCTTAATGCTTGTATTGCCTTAGGGCAGTGCTGCTCCCCTGTGTTGTTCCTTTGATGGTTTTTATTGAGCACTTCTCATTTTTCTAGCTAAACCAGTCTGCTATACTGTTCATAGGTCTCTGTAAAATAAGGTGTTTTTGGAATATTTATGCCTTGGAGGTCTGTTTTAAGAAACTCCGAGGCATAGGTTCTTGTAGCTTTTGTGTTTACTGAATCTGTCTGTAGGAATGGTGATCTAGCATTAGAGGTCTCAGATTTTTGACATAGAACTAGAAAAAAGGCTTCACATGAGATAACATTCTGCCTTTATCTCCAGAGGCAAAGTCAGTATTTACTTCATATTAAATGGGATGATAATTACTTATTTCGTGATCGTGTATGTCATAGCATTGAGGGAATCTTAAATTAGGAAGGACAGGTATGTGAAACTAGGGAAGACTGATCTGCGCGATGAACTCAAAAACAAACTTTCAAATACATAGTAAATCTGAGAGGATTACCTGGGTAATTGAGAATGGTCACTATATTTCTCTTTATAATTGTTTGAATGTTAAAAAACAGGTTAATCATTGTAACATTGTGTTTCCATTCTACTTTGCTATATTATTGAACAAAGATGTCAGGATATTTTTGGGAGGATGTTTGGCTTTATGGCACTCAACTTTCTTTGGCTTCTAGTTTTGGTATGTGCGTAGTACTGGAACTGGCTATCTAATCTATAGAATATATATCAAAAAGAGATTGGTTGGTGTGAATACTATTAAGCATACCTATTTTTTTTTCTTTCTTTTTTTTTTTTTTTTTTCTCCTCATTTGTTTTCATTTCTTATTAAGCAGGTTGCTGACAGTCAATTTTAATGGACTGCTTTGGGAAGCAAAATATTTTTCTTTACATTCTATATTCTTCAGTAGTCCATCATATAACTAGGCAATCCCTGAGAGAACTCCACCTTAATCCATTATTTTTTTTTCCTATGTACTGGAAAAATTAAAAGGCCTCAATACTTTGTGGAAGAGGTATGAAAGACATTTCCACAGAGTTTTTTTTTTTTTACTATGAATGCATTCTGTCCCTAATCTTAAGGTAGAAAAAATCAGTTCAAAATAGATAAACACACAGTTTGGCTAGCTGCATTTTAAAATTGTTCTGTAAGTTGAAAATGCAGGTCAAGGGGGGAAGAAAAACAAGTCAAGAGGTAAAGCTTATTCATTCTATCTCTTTGCTGATACCCAATATGATTCTTCTCTGAGTTTGATGGGACATTCTCAGAGCCCGGAGAGTATAAGGTACCAAGGTGAACTTCTGTGCAGAAAGAGAAGTGTAGTATACTCTGAATAGCAGGCCTGATTGATTACAGTAAGCAAATATTTTTGCATTTAAAAGTTATAGTTAATAATATATCACTTTCATTTTGATATGAAGCAAAATACATGAGTGATATGTTGTATTTATGTATGTGTATGTTGCATTCTGGTGCTTAATGCTTTGCTCTGAGGTTTATGGCTCAAAGATAAAAGGAATGCAACATTCTTGCATTTTATCCCATTCTGTATCTAAAATATGCTTTCTGGGCAGTAATATCCTGGGATGGTAATGCTGAAATGCTGTGACATTTGTTTGGTTCTTCATGTTACGCTGACACACGGAGATCATCACGTACTGGCACGGTTACGCACGGAGGAAGGTGTTGTGTCGTGGCCATTGGGACTGCTAGAGGACTCTGCTTCCCACACAGCAGCCTTGCTTTGAGGATTGCATGGGGGAGAGATGTATAAAATCACTTAAGGATTTTCAGCATTCTTTCAAGGTGGAAAGAAGCTGTAATTGTTTAGAGGCCACAAGAGCAGTTGAGCACTGGAACCTGGGAGGTATTCAGAGCTTCACTAGCAAGAACCTGAGCAATCTGATTTAGTTGATCCTGCTTTGAGCAAGGCATTGGGCTATGATTTGAGGATTATTGGCTTCAGTAACTTGAAAAGTATTTAAAATCACAGGAATAATGTATTTCTTAATATGGAGTTAATTTTTAATAGGCTTAGCCTATCGCAGATGTTGGTTGTATAAACGTAGAATTAAAGAAAATGCAAAACTAACTCTGCTAAATACTAGTAAAAATACATATTTACTTTGATTGTAGATATGGGAAATTAGGACTTGTGTATAAGACTCAGTAAAGACTAGCGAATAGTGAAAGCAACAGTAGAGGAGAATTCTGTAAATGAGGAACAGTGTTAACCCAATCTATCAACTTGTTCCTCTTCCCTGAAACCTTACCACTTGAGGCCTGGCAGTGGTACATTATTATTACCAATTTTATATTAACATTTCAGTGGCTTATGAAGCTGGGCAGTAGCATATGTACAGTTCTCTGTAAATATAATGGCATAAAACTGTTTAAAAACTGTTAATAGTATTGTTTCCTGCCATGGTCTTGGTGTGCCAACCATATGTGTGTTTGTGTATATGTAAAACCAGGGGTAACAATATGATTTTTTTTTTTACTCTTTCCTATATTAAGATGTGTTTTTTTTTTGTTTGTTTGTTTGTTTGTTTCTAAGGAGGGAATACCATCTCCTAAATTGTTTTCATTGCACCTATTTCACTTATGAATCACACAGAACAATTAGACCACAAGTCTGGTTGTAGTGTCAGTAATTTGACCTAGACAAGTAATATCATCACCAAAGGAAACTGTTGCTTTTATCTTTTAATTCTTAGTGGCTTTGCCAGGTATTTGACTTAATTATTACATTTTAGGGAGTAGCTAGATTTTTTTTTGGTCACTTAGGAATCTTGCCAGATACATGTGTGGTTACATGTAACTTCCTTTCCTGCAACCAAAATGATTTTCATCTGTGAATTTGATTAGTGTGGCTACTGAAAAGCTACCTTGGACTTCAAATATATCCTTTAGATAACAACCATCAAGAAAGGTCATGTATGCCAAGAGTATCCCTCTCTCCATCACATAAAGAGTGAAATTGGAAATTATCTTAAATAAGATAAATTGTAAATATTTTTATGCAATTGACTGATTTCAATATGTAATCTTTTTAATTGGCAAATTTTTGTGTATAACACTTGAAGTAGTTTTATATATGAAGAAGTGAAAATAGTTCGTAGTATGGTATTTAGTGCTGCTTTTTGACCAGTATAAAACAAAAAGCTTATATACTGTTTTATGAAGGGAAAAAAAAAAAAAAAAAACCCTTTCAAAATCTGGAAAATTTTCATACTTTTGATTTCCCCTGTAACTGATCAAGAATTGTATTCTCCCTGAATATAAAGAACTATCAAGAGGCAAAATGGGCAAGCAAGCATCTGTTTTATTTTCTGAAATGTTCTTTTTCTGCCTTCCACCTTCTTGTTTTCAGGAACAAACAGATAAATATTCATACACATAAATACCCTGTATATTTTTTTCCGATCATTTATTTTATCTGTTATAAATTCTGGCTCATGCTCCAGATATATCTCCACTTCTTGATTGGTGCAGTGGTCTCTCAGCTCTTTCATATCTTCTCAGGATGTACTTTTTATATTAATGCTAATCCTCATCATAATTTTGTTCATTTATGTTAATCATTGCTGGCTATTATATTCTATGAACAAAATGCATTAAAATAAAATTAACATGGAAAAGAGATACCAGTATATAAGGCAGAAATCTCAGTATTGTAATTATTTGCACCCAAACCATTAAGAATATCTATAGAATATCTATAGAATATCTATAGAATATCTATAGAATATCTATAGAATATCTATAGAATATCTATAGAATATCTAT
>JAWLRI010000918.1:2367467-2383263 GCA_034781795.1 Crypturellus tataupa | reverse complement strand
TGTGTGTGGCACCTTGGTGACTTGGGGCAGGTTTCCCAGCTGGCCCAGCTGCTCCGGTGCGGTCTGGCTGCGGTGAGCAGGGTGCCTCTGATCGCGCTGGCACCTCTTTGCCCCACGTGCCCACAGCTCCCCAGGCTGCAGCAGGGAACCACTAAATAACAGATATATGAATAACAGTTTCTCGTTCTCCAAACTGCTGGAGAAACGGATGTCCCAAACTGATTCAAGCTAATGTCCAAGGAAAGCCAGGCTGGGAAACCTCCTGCCTCTAAGCACCCTGGCTTTGCTCTTGGTCCAGATGATATGGAAAGGGCAGCACCTTCCTCGCTGGAATCACTGCTTCTGACTCAGATTTGTGTCTCACATGGCTGGGAGTTAGAGCCAGCCTATGAGGAGGCCTTTGCTGGGGAAACTTGGAACAGCACATGGAACTGGAGTAAAAGAGACAAAGAAAATTCCTCCTAATTTAAAGACTATAACAATTTCAGCTCCAACAGAATTAAAACTCTCTGGAATTACTGAGGATATATGGGAAAAGTAGTAACAGCTCTTCTCTGTGGGTGCCACCAAAAAGGAATGCAATAAAAAAGCTGCATTATTCTGGCATTGCTTGTTTTGGAAGCATTTCATCTGGTAAAAAAGTTTTCATGAAGTTAGACAGCAGATACTAGTAATGAAACTGTCACAAAAGCTGAGTGTCTCCTACATGAATATAAAACTTGTACATCATTTTAAAGGAAGCCAGAAGGTAGAAACGCAGAGGGATGTGAGGACAGTCCACTGCTGAGAACCAATTTTCCAGTTTTAGACAGCTCACACCTATATACTGATCAGAACAAATTTTGAGAGAAAAAGCAATAGTGAGAAAGGTAGACAGAACTAAAGAAAATAATGTAGCTTGTGCATTGGAAGATTCAGAATTAAATCATAAAATGAAGAAACTTTATGGGAATTTGCATGTACAAGTAAGAGCTCTGACAATTTGGGTTTTAGAGATGCAGGAGGTTACAGGAACTGTAAATCCTTAAAAAATGGAAGTGCTCTGTAGGTGAGAAAACAAAATACATGCCTTGCATATGAAAAAGTGTGATAATGGAATGGATTGCATCCCTGTCCAATAGCAAGCATAGGTACTGAGAAATTCTTGTAGGTGTAAAGAAGAATGCTGCAGCAAAAATGTTCGAACTACTTATGTACCTTATGAACTTCTCATTTTCTGTATGTGAATAAAGCATAAAGGCCACTGCAAAAGTTTTATTTTAGAAAAAAAATATTAAAAACAATAATTATGTGATACAGAATGTGATGAGTCTTTTACAGTTCATGACTATTCATGCTCTGAAGTAAAACCAGTTGATGGACAGATTAAAGATGGGCAGAGAATATCTTATCAGTACAGGAAGCAGCACTGAAAAGTTATTGAATGAATCATGCCCACAGCTTGCTTTAACGGATACTAGTATCAAAAGGGCAGCACTTTGCCCTGCTTATTGTGGGAGCACTTTTGAGGTGATAGATGTCCTCAATATCTTGACATATAAGCAAAGTTGTAGCTTGTGTTTTGGGGAAAAAACATTTCTTAAATCTGTTTTATAGAGTGGGCTGAACCTAATGTCTTGTTCCCGAGATGTGGCACAAGGATTTTAGACCTGGATAATCTACCAGTTCACCACATTTCTCGAGTTTATGAACTTAGGTCTTTCCCTGTCTTTTTTTACCCTATCTGCTAATCTTTTGCTTTCCCTCCATGCAGATTGTTCTCCCCAGAGCAGCACAACACTGAACACAGTAAGTGGGTTTCTCTTGCATGGAGTGGGAAGGAAAAGCACAGGCAGAGAAAACACTTCTTTCCCCCCATTCTCCTTTTACTCTTCTTTCTCCAGTCCTATGCAGACAACACAAATGATTTAGTGTTTTCTGTATTTTGCCTGTTTGTTCTGGGTGTTATCAGGGAGCAAGTAAAACAGCCCAGTGGTTTTCCTCCCCGTCATTCCTGGTCCACTTGAAGGAGCAGAACAAAACAGTCATGAGGCTTGCAGTTTTATGTCTTGGAATATTTCTGCCCTGCTGGTCAGAACAAGAGCATGGAAAAGACAAAATTCTTCCCTGTGATGGCTAGTAAATGGTTTGTTGCTTGATTTGAACAGGCTTCTATATTTGCACACTTTTTTAGATATTTATAATTATCGTTTATCTGCCAGATGTAGAAGATGACTAGTTTGTTCCTTTTTTTTACTCTATTCTTGTGAAGTATTTGTAATCACAAAAAATGGAGATCTGAGAAACACTATTACTACAAAGACTCTTCTACTGAAAAATAATAAGGTAGATGGAATGGGATGTAGCTGTCTGTACAAACTCCTCTGGGATCAACTATTTTTTTTGTTTTGTTTTTGTTTTGTTTAAAAAGTACTTAAATACTTGAAATACCTTTTTTCCTAATATTTTAAAATTCTATTGGAATGTGGCAGCAATTTTGTGCTCCTGCCCAATGACTCTTGTCTTTTGCAGTGCAGTGACTTTTTCTTAAGGATCAGGTTGGAGCCTCGGACCATATTTGCTAAGTAACTGCCTCTACAACAGACTTCCCATTTCTTTTATGGGCTACTCACTGAAAGTATCATCTTTTAAAAGTGAAAGGAATTCAAATCACTTATTTAAAAATTGTGATCCCTTGTCTCTCTGCTTCATTTCCATGTTTTCTTACCTTGTGCATTTAAGGCTTGTCATGACAGGTGCTGTCTCTTACTATCTGTTTGCAGAATGCGAAGGATAATGGGAAATTTCCTGGGTGGAAGTCATGGCATACTGCTAAATTAAAAATAATGAATGAGTTTTAATAATTATAGTAGATAGCAGAGGGTGCTCAATTTATCCCCTATTGTCTGAGGAACTGCATTTGTTCTCAGGAGCATACCTGAGCTTCTAGACTCCTCTAATATTTCACTTTTCAATACTTTCTCCATAGCAGAATCCTCTTTAATGCCCATTTTTGCCCGTTGTTGCTCTCAGATCATATTTTCCTTTCTCAGTCTGTCTTGTATCAACATTTTATCACTGTGATTATATTCAAAAACCTTGTAGTAGTTCTCTTGCCATTTTTGCGAGTGCTTTTTAAAAATTTTATTTTAACTAGACATAGGTTGAATTTATGATGTTAGACTGGTTCATGGTGGCCAGTAGGTTAGAACTGCAGGAGCAGACACAAACCTGGCCCTGAGTAGAGCTCTACTGAGAAGAAGGTGGTGGATGGCAGGCAGGCAGGCAGGAATTGCATTTGTTGAGCATGGAGGCTCAGGGATCTAACAACAGTCTTTCAATATTAGAAAGGTATTTATAGAGAAGTTATCCTCTCTTCACAAGGATTAAAGGTGACCTAAGAAGTGGGCACAAGCTCCTTAAGGGGAAATTTTCTCTCGTTTAAAAAGAAATTCTTCACTGTGTGGATTACTTGAACATTGGTATATGTTGTTTAGAAAGGAGGTGGAATCTCCCTAGCTGGAAATATTCAAAATATTTGCTTTACAGAAAGCCTAACCCAAGGTCCTGCTTTCAACACAAAGTTGGAGCAGATGAACTCCAATAATCCCTCCTAACCCGGACTGCACTATGACTCTGTGATTCTGTATTTCCATTATTCTCCTCCTGTAAATATACCCATAGTTTATGAACTGACTTCATGCCTAAATAGGTAATGATTTTTCCAATATTCTGACCCTGCATGTCAGTATACTTTATACTGCTGTTAATTTTCCTTTAAAGAACTATTGAATTAACCATTTCCTCTAGAAGAAATTAGGGTGATAGTACCTGTATTTTTCTTGAAGAAGATGTAAGGCTGGATGTAAAGTCTTGCCTTACAGGCCAGGCTGAATCTACCTTTATTGCTTCAAGCTTGAGGGGTTCTCTAAGGCAGCACAGCCTTTTTTTTTTTTTTTGTGTAGGGATATGGAGAAAATACTTGGATCAGCAGAATACTCTTAATGATTACAACAGCAGGTAATATAAAACACAGGTTTTGTACAATATTAATGCAGTAGATGCCAGGGTGACACATTGTCATATTAAGCAGAGAAACTGCTTGTGAGGCTTAAGTACAAGAAAGTTTTGAGGGAATGGGAGAGCTTAGTACTTTGTTTCATGTCAGATAACACCACTGCAATGGGGAAATATGTCAAGACAGGACGTTTTACCTTTGGGTAGCCTCACATGTTTGTGACATGGACTGTATTACATCAACCTGTGAAAATGAGCACTTATTTTAAAAACCTTCTGAAGTGCCCAGTTTGTCCTAATATACGCACTTTGCAGGTATTTAGGTTATAGCACACCAGCATCATCAGCCATGACTAATACATTCTTTACACTGAGAAAAGCTTTACTAAGTACGGGCCTGGGTAGCAAAGTGTTCCTGGAGTGAAGACATTTGAAAGACATTTTAATTCGGTGGCACCATGCAGAGGGCATTAATCTTTCTTGTGATTTCCTCTATTGTAACAAAGAAAAAGATTTTTAATGTGCAAACCTCGTTAAATCAATCATCCTTGGGAATTTAGATGCACAGTATGATAAAGGCAACAACTTTCAATACCTAGAGGCAATTTTTTCCATATGTTTTGGATGTTGGGATTTAGGAAAATAAGCGTTTTAATGGATTTTTGATCCTATTTAAAATGTAATGTTTTAATTTAAAGATGCCCTACTTTAATATAAAGAATACAACTAAAGTATACAGTTAGTACAAAGAAATTTCAATGTGTGTTGTGCAAATTTGCTTTTGGTGGACTGTGAGGACACTTTTGGGGGCCTGCTCGTTGTTGATTGCCTAGTGGTGTGGCAGTATGATACAAAATCATGCCAAACGGCAAAAGGAAAGTAACTATTTTCACAAACATCTTTGAATTTACTGAAAATTTAAGAAAGGTTTTAAGCTATTGTGTTTTTTCTGTTCCTGCAATTTAGCAAGATATTGGTTATTTGATGATAAATTTATACACTCTTTTTGCATACTGTTTGCAAACCTGGAATCAGGTTCCTTCTCTGGAGAAAGAAGTAGTGTAATACTATTTGAAAAAGTCAATGATTATGTCATTTTGCATCACAAAGAGATGGCTGACTATGACTAATCCTCAGGCATTTGTCAAGCCTTGGCTTCCCGTGGGAGAAGATTTTTACTAAGCACCATAGCCTTTAAAGCAAACTAGGACATTTGATGTATTTCCACATGGATAACAGCATTACATGACATCTAAGTAAACCTACATTATCTATTAATTGACAGCTTAGATCTGCCTGGCTCAAGGGGACCAGACAACTGTGTGAAGACTGAGGTAAGGTTAGAGGACAAAATGTCAGTTGTCACTGAGCTATATCTCATGAGACAACTAATGGTCCAGCATTGTAACCTGGATTTAGGCTTATGTCATGATCCTTTTCCATTCTGTCCTTTTGAGGGAAAAAATGCAAATAGCAAAGACCATGCACATTCAAATAAGATGATCATTTTATATGGTGTGCCTAATATGATATAATTTCAGAAGATTTTAAGAGATGCTTAATGTATTTGCATAATAGGGTCCCTTTAGACTATTTTGCAGCTCTAAACAATTATACACTCCATTGTAGAATAGAGAAGAGGTTCAGGAAGCTTTGTGTCTCTCAGCTATCTGTTTCTGTCCCTGAAACAAAGCACCACAGCTATGATACAAAAAAAGGACTAATAAATTGTTTACACTCAATTTAAAATGCTTTAATTATGCTTGGTCAGTTACCATGTAGAGACTTTTTTTGAGAACTTAGCTATTTTAGGCATTGCTTCTGCATTAAGCTAAAAGATAAACCTTCCACAACTCTTATCTTTACCACCTTGTGCATTTGCTTATCAGGAACTGTCTTAGGGGAGTAGGTGGTGTTACAGCATGAAATGCAGTCTGCTCACAAGGCTCTTTTATGTGATTTTGTAGATGACAAAAAGTATGTGATAAGATGGCTGAGAAACATATCCTTATTATTTAAAAATACATAGTTTTCCCCTGGCCTTTCCACCTTCCAGCCCGTCTTTGAGTCTGGTGTTCTTTCTCTTTGCTGTATAGACTTAGGTGAGCCTGCAACCTCCACTGTGGGTGAAACCTGTCCCCTCCTCACTCACATGAGCTTAAGCTCTCAGATCTCAGGATGGGCAAGAGCAGGGATTCTCTAATTTGTTTTGCTAGCCTTGGCTTCTGGGCCAGCCTATTCTCAGATCAGGTCCTCAGTACTCTTGCTTCTCCTTCACCACGGCCCTTCCTAGCGCTGGGCTATGACTGCCACCTCCTGCTGCAGAGCTCCTGGAGAGCAAGGCCGGACAGGCAGTGCTGCTGAAAACCACTGCTCTGGAGAGTCACATAACCACCTCATCGAGAGAGGTCTGTGCGAAATCCCCTACACTGTGACAAACCTCTCTGTGAAAGCATTAAATCATTTTCCTTGCCTGGGAATGAGGGATCCTGTAGGCATATGAGCAGTGTCTGTGAAATAGCTCATGTGTTGACAGGTCAAATGCAAACCTACCTTTTGGCTAAGCACTTGTGGGCTCGTACTTTTCAGTCTTTACAAAAACAATACCTAGGCCAAGCCCAAGGAGAACGTAATATAGTCTCCTCCTATCTTTAACTATTAGATTTATTATTGCTTATCAACCAAAAATAGTTATGGCTAATTGTATTAAACTGAAGATTCAGTTACTTCCCTAGTTTTATTAAAAAAAAACTCTTTTAAAGCCATTGTCTATCTGGGAGCTGCAATATTATAAATACTGGTAAATATTCCAAGCACTTTGTAATGCACCAAGCTTTGTAGCTCAAGTATTAAGTGTTGGAATATTTATATTGGCTCGGATGTGAGCTCTGGAGCAGGTTTGTTACCAGAGGTGTCATAAATATAGCCTTTTTTCTCACATGACTTCCTTCACTCACTATATTGTACAGGCTAGGAAATGCACTATTGCAAAGCATCTCTTGAGATTTATATTGACTAAACAACAAAATGGCAAATCAGATGTGGAGAATTTTAGACTCTTCGGTTGCACTGTAAAACATAAGAGAGTTTGTTAACAGTGAAAAACAGATAAAGAACAAACAGAAAATAATTAATACTGCGGTGAGGTGTGAGGAAAACAAAAGCGATGTCCTTGTTGGGGAAGCAAGGACTGAGAAGGATACTATATGATAGATCAAAGCAACCAGTCACATAGAAATAAGGCTTTAAAGGAAGCTCTGGGTCAATATTTTAGAGCATACCTAATAAATTATTTATTTCTTGTATAATAATCCATTTTTGGAAAATGCATTGGGTGTAAATTAAGTTTTCTGAATGCATTTTGTAACCATTAAGGCTTGGACCTTAATTCTAATATTAAAAATACATAAGTCTAAAAATGTGAGAAAGAAAGGATGCTGCTGTTTGAAACTGTCTGGCTTGCGTGTTTCTGGTGATGGATGCAGTCTGCGATAGCAAATGATTACCATGCAGACGTTGCCTGAGTGTATTTATCCCAGGTTCAGTCAATGTTACTAAAACCCAGCAATGCAAAGAATAGGTCACCTGGGGGCTGTTAGGGGACAGCTAGGACTTTTGCCACAGAGGTTTCCGCTCTAGCTCCCTGGGGGCTGAGAGAGTAGATTTTTGATGAGCAAAACCATAGGCCAGGGATGGTCCTGGACATGTCTGGACATGGCCAGGCCTGCGCAGGGCCTACACGGATACCTGATAAAGCTGAGCAAGGTCAGTCCTGGTTAGCAAGCGAGAAGCCCTTGGGTAAATTAGACTGGCTAGGATTATTTGCTCTTTTAAATCCCCTCTTTCTCAATTCCTTCTTGCTGTTGAAATCAAACGCTCAGTTTGAGGAGAACTGTCAAAGCTCGTCAGATTCCTGAAGAGCTGGAGGTACTGAGCCCTGCTGCCTTCCTTGTAGGATTTGAGGATAACATCTGTAGACCAGCCTTTATGCCTCTTCTGGTAGAGCAAATCATGATTATTCCTCACTAGGAAAAGAAAAAATAAAGAAAAATAAGGTGCAAGAGTTTAGCAAACTATATTTTTTCTCCCATATATAGCCAAAAATAACTTGCACTGTTTTTCCAAGCTAAGGAAATATGTACAGGACCAACATACACATGGACGCACACATGCATTTATCATCTGACTTTTTATGTTAGTTCAGTGTCAGATCAGAGATCTTTAGTAGAACTTTATCTGATAAAAAGCTGTAATATGGAAATTAAGACTAACAAGAGGCAGACTGCAAATTCACTATGCAGTTTTAGTAATTTGAAGATCCCTTCACTAAATCTTCCATTTTTTCCCCAAATTTACAGGCAATTCTAAATCTGAATTTCAGCACACATTAGCTCAGGGAAACTATTACTTTAGTAACTATGCACTGGCATGTATGTTTTTTACCAAGTCAGGCTCTAATGTCTTGCAGACATGTAGGCAAAACAGTGGATTTTTTAGGATCTGAGAAAGTACAAGTTGTAAACACAGCGCAGTAAAAATGCCTTCCTCTCTGTTTCCCATTGGCTGTTTGACAATTTGTTTCCTTCCCACACTCAGAAGACTTCATGTATCCTTTCCTAAGCCTGAGATCCTCTGATGCATTAGATTTGGACATTTATTCATCCTCTTTCATGCTGCAGCACAAATGAAGAGAGATGCAGAATGCTAACGGGAAAATGGAGCCGCTAACTACCGTCACACGCTATCGCATCCAAGCATTTGTTAGAGTTTCATCACTGTAGGGAAAACAATAAATCAACCTCATGACATGTACTACAGAGGTAACAATTAAAGATGTATTTTTCTGAGGAGATGGTCCCTCTATTTTGAATTCAGGTTTGAGGCATATGTTTGTTTCCCTTTAAATCATAATCTTTAATCATAACCTCACAGGCAGCCTATAAAAGCTATACAACTTACTGCAAATATTCAATATTGACTTTCCTATTTGTTCTTTTCCCAAGGGGGAAAAATGATGTGCAGTTTGCCTGTCTAATGCCATGTTATTTTATTGGTTATAGAAACATGAAAGACCATACTAAAAACACAGAGTTACCAGGCACAATATTTCTTTATAATCTTTCTAGGCTGTGTTCTCATGAGAGCAAATTTTATCCCTCATGTGGAGGTCCCCAGGAAGAGAGCTGCAAGATTTGTGTGAGAAAATGTGCACATTTTTTATTTTTAGAAGTCGCCTAGCCTACTTGGGCCAAGGTGTTTTGGTGGGTAAGTGCAGAAGTTCAGTGTTTCCTCTCTTTTCTACATCCTTTTCAGATGGAAAGGAGTATATAGAGATAGGGAGATTCCCTGTAGGCAGCAGTGGCCTTCACCCTATCCTGCAAAGGCCAACTCTTTGCTTACTGCTATTCCTTGTGCTCAACTTGCAAGCCTATGCAGTACAGCAAAGTTTTGCCCTCTGAAGAACCTTTGGGTAGGAAGGGAAGACCACAGGGCTGTCTCTACAGGGCTGTATTACTCATTCAAAGTGGCTTCTCATGGAGAGATTCTTACAAAGCCCATTGTGACTGGCCATGCCTGTCTTGTCGTGTAAGAGTATCCCTCACGGACCTTCAAGAGTTAATTTCCTTACTGCTTGAGCACACCCCACCTTGGATGCCAAAAGTGATGTTTCAAGGGCACTTATCTCAAAGACAGCGGTAGAGATCGAGATGATCCCTTAGTCAGGCTATATAATTTGAAGGATTTATTATAGGCTGTACATGTATGAAAAACTAAAACTGTTGGTTTGAGGTAGGACTTGAATGCTGGGGTTTTCCTGCTTATGTTTTCTCATTCTAAGACTAGTTTTGAGAAGAAAAATACCCTTGTAATTTCCTAAGCTCTGTTAAGATATCATGTTCAATGAGGCTTGCTTTATGATCATTGATTATTTGAGATAATGCCTCAGTGACTTCAGTGAAATCGTTTACACTTGTCAGATATATTGGTTCTGGCTTTCAGCTAGTTCTCGATTTAAAATACTTCTTAATAAGGAAAAAGGCCTTAAAAGTGTGGATGTTCTGGAGAATGTGCTGGGAGCATTAAGAGGGCTGCACTTCCTAACTTGTTGCAGCCCTTAACCAGTTCTATGAGAAATTTGTGCATATATTGAGCTATGGCAGCAGTGTGTGAAGATAGTAAATAATTTCTCCCTCTCTCTCTCTCTTTCTGTCTCTGGAGACTAGGACTCTATCAGCTTTGGGAGTAAGTGCCATTCACATTGCCGCCTATCATTTTACACCTATAATCTGTAGAATAGTGCCAAGGTAACATGGCTGCAGTGATGTGCAGGAAGTGGAGTCGGCGAGAGATAGACACCCTTCCTCTCAGGTTATAAAGTCATTTGGCAGGTTAGACTTGCACTTAAAAGTATATATATATATATTGTGTGTACGTGTGTGCACTTCTGCTTATCAGCACTGCAAAAATTCACAATCCAGTAAGCCTGATAATGGCCTGATAATGATTAAAAGTGATATTGAAGCCTCACTACCTGTGTGGTGGATTTGACACCTGAGGCTAATGCTGTATCCTCACACATGCACTCTCCATTTTAAGCCACTCATCTCTTTTTTTTTCCAAGGTAGTGGGAATCAAGCAAGGAATGAAGGTCAGGGTGGAACATCAGAAAGCCACTGCTTTCCCCAGGGGTGAAGAGAAAAAAATCATCACTTTTTTTTTTCCCAGAAGCTTTCAAGAAAAACAAAAGCTGCAGCTTTATTTTACAAAACACACTTAAACAACCTAACACTGAATTATTCATGCACATTTTGAAACACAAGCTTTATAACCCTGAATTAATTGCCCTTAGTGGTGAGTATATCTACTCTCATTGTAAATACTTTGCCAATTGAAATACAAACATATTCTGTACAAAAAAATGTTAACACAAACAGTGTCATACACTTAATAGAATTGTCACCTCTTTCCTTGTAACTGTTTTGGACCAAGTCTTGCTTTTGAAGCCAGTAGATTGGGTTTTCAGTGATGTAACCAAAAACAGAGCTTTCTCACTAACCCTGTTTTTCAGGGAAGATCACTGGTTCTACCAGCATTTAGACATAAGAATATCGCCATTTATCTTATCAAGCTTCTTCTACAGCTAATAATTCTTCTGAAGGATCCTAAAACAGGATATTTTCCCATTCAAGTTCTGTTGTTAGCCAGATAGCCACCAGAAATCTATGACAAGGTCCAATTTCTTGAACATGTTCCTAAAATCAGTATTGCCCCAAGAAATGATGCATGCACAGCTTGATGCCTTCTTGTGTGGTACGAGATATCTATCAATCTATATATATATAAAGAATTTTCTGAAGTAAAACACTAATCTAAAATTTGCTTTTTGTAGTAACTGAAAATAACCTGCAATGAAACTTTTGTGTGTATTCTTATCAGGTGCATAGTGTTGTGCATACTTATGCATAAACCTGAAGTGCAGTTATCATAAATACACAGAAACCTCTGAGACTGGCTGCAGAGGTTAGGTGATTATATTCTCAGGTAAGCTCTTCTGTGCACTGTTGATTACTAATGAATGGAAGTTGATCAAATAAGAAATACAGAATATTTTAATAAAAAAAAAAAAAAAAAAAAAAAAAAACTATGTCCTGATTCTTTTACTGGGCTTTTGAGAGGCAAATACAAAATAAAATTCTGTCTCTCAACAAAAGTCAGTACGAGTGACATTTTGCTAATAGGCTGAATCCTCAGCTGCATGGAGCTGCTGCTCAGCACTTTTGATGTGGGTGGTGGGAGGAGAAAGGTGACTCATTCATTTCTAAACTCCTCTGATCTCAGGGCAGAAATGGTTGTCATTTAAGCTTTAAGGTCCTGCTGGCATCAACAATCCCATTAGGCAATCATCCATAGCACTGCACTGTTTGCTCCCGTCTGATCCCTTTGTGGAGGGGAGGGAACAAAATATCAGAGAGTCAGAGCCAGGGAAGTCAATTGAATGTCACTAAAGGGCTTCTCTGCTGGAGAGGACCCCTCTGCTGCCCCACCAGCCTGCTCTACAGGGCAGGGCAAGGACCCAGCTCTTGCAACACTTGGCGAGCATATGCTAAAGCTGTATTTAGTGCTGCCGTATTGCTTGGCATTGGGATTTTACTGGTGAAGCTGCTGCTGTGCTCTTCCACTAGGCCTGCCTGCTGTGGTCGGGCTCTCCCCTGCTTTGGGCCTTGCTTGCGATCCTGCCGAGTCACGGACGTCACTAAACATTCAGTCTTCGGTGCTTGGCATCTTTGTAGGGCCAGCCTTGGTTCTTGCTCCACACTCTAGAGGTTTTCTGTGGCTAAAATACGAAGAGGGAAGAAACAGTGTGGTGGTAAACTTTAGCTTAATCTCTGTGCAGCCAAAAGCACCCTTTTCCTGCATCCTCCCTTTTCATGGTATTTACCCTCTCTTGAACTCCTTAATTGTGCCAGCACTCACTCAAATCCAAAGTGCTTTGTAGGTTCAAGTCAATCTAGGGTGAAGATAAATTAAAAAAAAAAAAGTAAAATTAGTGCATGATGAAGCCTCAGCTATCCTGACAAGCCTGACTTTAATGGGGGGCCCATGCAGAGGTTTTTTATTCTTACCGTAGATCTGGACAGTCAGTGGCAGGGGCTCAATCTGGTAGACTAGCATCTTAATCCGTCTGTGTGATTTGGAAACTATAACTTTAAGCCAGTTTGTCGTGATTTATTTTCTTACGTTGGTGATGTGCTGACTGCTTTTCTTCCGTTTGTGGGCAGGGTGGAGTATTTTCCATGCACTTAGCTCACTGCGGGGGGCTCAAGGGCTCAAGTCACACAGCGAATAGCTTGTCCAAATGCACGGGGGCACCAAGGAATGTGGCATTCCTGCCGAGGACGGGAAAGGCATGCCGTTCTTTTTTTTAACTTCTCTTTTTTTTTCTCTATCTGTGACATACCATATCCTAGGTGGCAGGTGGCATGACACAGATGAGAAGCCAGAGTGTGAAATGGCTTTCCTTTCACTCAGAGGCGTGACATATGCTGCGAGGTGCTGCAAACCCTATTAAGACTCTTGTAATTGTGGTACCTAATGACTGGTGCATATATAAAATATTATTGTGTTTTACACAGGTACCCGCATGTTCAAAAGCAACTAATGGTTTTGGACATGCGACTGGCAGCTGATCTCCTCCTTTTAAAAATCAGAATGCCAGAAAAGCTTTTGGAGGCTGTGTAGCTAAAATCACTAGTCCCTTTTGAAAATGTAAGCTATTTTTGACTAGCTAGGTATTGTGGATACTGTACTTTAAGGTTTTTGTTTCTCAAAAAATACTGGCAATTATCTTACCGTATATTTTTCTGGTAAAGGAAACCCACACTGGATGTGACAGCCAGGTGGACAGAAAAACATGTAGACACTGAACCAGACAATGATACAGTTGTAGGCCCAAAAGGAAGCAGAAATATAAGATGGAATTTGCACTGTGCTGGAAGGTCAGGAAGATATATCTGCGTGTCAGAGCAGAGTACCCAGGGCAGAACCAAGGCTCTAAGAATAAACGCTGGTGTTACATATTTAAACTGTTCTGCGTTTTAATTGCAAGTTCAGTCAAAACATTGTAAAAGAGCACGGTGGCCAGGCTCTTCTCAATATCAAAATGTAAACCCTTTTTCTCTCCGCTTTGTATGGGGAAACAAAGCACTTGCTTAAGATAATCATGCTTAAGGCTTTCTGTGCCCTACGCTCATAAGTAATCCCCTACGTATAGGCAATCAGTACATCTAGGGAATGACCGAGGAAGCCATCAAGCTCACATCTGATTGTGCTGCCTTATTTTATTTCTGCCATAGCTGCTGTAGCCATTGTGCATCCAAATCTGTGGCAAAAGTCTTGAAAAAAAGATGGTCTTAACAAAGCATAAAGCATGAAGTGATCTCGATTTCCTTCTCTGAGCCACTCCAAATCACCCAGAAGGGGGAGATATCGGCCCGCACGCGGCAGCAGCTCGTGCGCAGCCTGCGTTTCTGCTTCTGCTTGAAATTTGTCTGACAGGGAGATTTCAACACAAACCATGCAATTTGATGCTGGAGCACGCTGGACCTCATCTGCTTAAAAAGATGCACAGATATAGTCATCACACTTCATAATTTAATAAACTACTAAAAAATTGCACACGTTTTCATTTTAGCAACTTAGGTCCCGCGACTAAACTCACGATGCTACAAAGACATTTGAATTTTTCACTAATATGTCATGAGCACTGCACCCATTGCAAATTAATGAGTCTCTGAATAGCACTGTGCATTTGTCATTTGAATTTATGCTAATGTAGCAAGGTCTCCTGATGATGTTGATAGTCCACAGCAGCTGCTCAAACTATAGAATATTACATGCATGTTCCTCCACTTTTTATTCATTTTTTCTCTTGATTTTTTTTTCCTGCTCTATCATTTAGGCTGCAGCCCTGCAGCTGGTTATTGATAGGGCTGCTAATTATCTTTGACTTTACACTACAGGCTTGACCCCCAACACTGAGCAGAAGTAATGGATCAGTGTTGGGAGAATTATGTACATCACACAGCAGCAACCTCCGAACGGGGGGTCAGGAGGAGTTCATTGAGAACCAATGGTATTTACAAAGAATGTTGGCATGGTAACCAATAACCCCCCTCCCCCCCCCGATAAATTATACTGAGTATCATTTATTTCAATAAGTCAGTCTGAGGCTAGGACTCTACTCCCATAAATTGCATGGCGTGGTAGACGACATTTGCTTTTTCTGCGTTTAAAGTGGGGGGAAAAAAGCAAAGGTCTGTCACCTACCCTGCCACCCCGAGGAGATGGGTGTGCAACAGCCAGCGTGCGGCGGTGGCTCTAAGATGCTGGCCAAGGGCCAGACTGCAACCTTTGCATCCTGAGTTCAGGCAGTGCCTTTAGGTAATGAAGAACAGTGTCAGACTGAATCCACATGGGGTCCTGTCAAGGAAACAAAGGGAAAATTGGGAGGGAAACCAGCAATAAAAGTTTCAAAATATTTATCAGTGAGCTGTTGTATATCTGAAGTTGGAATATTCCAGAGCAAACTACAATCTTTACCAACTTTAGCTCTAAACATGACAATTATAGTGCCACTAATAGACCCAGGAAACAATTATTTGAGCTGCCTAATCATTTTCAAATGACTCAGAAAAATCAAGCACAGAGATGAAATAAGGAGCACAGGAACAGAAAGCGCAGCTTGTTAAGAGTTGCTCCTTTTCTTTTTTTCTTTTTTTCACTCTTCGATTTTTCACAGGGCCAGCAAGGTTTCGTAGTTTAATTCTGAAACATCTGGGAGCAGCAACACTATACAATATACTATGGCCTTTTGTTTGCAGCAGGTTCTTTTCTGGGGAACAAAGCTGGGTCGCATGAGGGAACCTGACTGAATTATCTGATAAATGTCAAAATTAGACAGATGCATTCTGTAGGCTCTTAAATACTATCAGGCAAGGGCTTTAAAAAATTAACCAGTTCATCTCAAATATTGCGGAGCAGCTCGGGAGCTGAACAATGGCACATACAAAGGGAAAAGATAGCAGACTGACTCCACAGTTGTAAAATGGCTCGGAGCAGAGCTCTCAAGAGAGCTGCTTAATATATAGATATGTCTATATAATCTAGCACCCTTCCCAGGGTTAAAGGGCCACTTCAGAGAAGCGTGTTTCAGTAGGAAGCAGCAAATAGCTGCCTTCCTATAGCACTGCAGTTTTCCCATCAAGAAGGGTAAAGACATTTTCACTGTTCTCAAAAAACT
>JAWLRI010000918.1:2341155-2358794 GCA_034781795.1 Crypturellus tataupa | reverse complement strand
TTAAAACTTTCCTCTTTTTGCTGTTAGCCTCATGAAAGGGAGAGCTCTTGTTAAACTTGCGTTGCTTTGTTGTCTCCGTAGTTCTGATGCCTTACACAGCAGTTTTTCTTTTAAAATAAATCCTCAGGACAGAAGATAAAACAAATGCCATGCTCTAGTGACTGGCATATACCAACTAGAGGCATATTCACATGAGAAAACTGCTTGACAAATATTTCGTCTATCTGAGATATTTTCCAGCTGAGTTGCCTTCCTATTCTGTTCCCACCACATTCTCTGCATTGCACAGTGGAAAAGCAAAGACATTCAACTTCTGTACTGGACTGGGAACTTCAGATGCTAAAAACCAGGTCACTTTTTTTTTTTTTTCCACGGGGTTTTTTTTTTTTTTTTTTTTTTTTTTTTCAGTTGGCACTGAATAATGGAAAAAAAGTAAATTTCAGCTGTTTTCTCCGAATGTATCTGTATAAAAGGAGGAAATTTATGAGGGGATAGCTGTATGACTCAAAAGTCCCTGGATACAATAGTTCTCATCGTCTAAAACTATTCATATATTTATTACAAAATTATAAAATTATAAAGAGCATACAATATTCTCAGTTTCTTATCATTAATATAGCACTGTAACAAGTCAAACTGTATGAAAGTACAACAAAAAATAAGGGAAAGCATTCAGAAAAATCTTGGATTCCAAATCTAGAGGAAATTTAAATGTTTTCATTGCGGTCACTTTATTTTAAAGCACTGTTGCAACTGGTCAAGCAGGTATTTTTTTTAACAAATATTTATATCATTGATTATGTGCTATATGCCCCTGGTTCTTTCCGCATTATGGAAAGTACACTAAGAATAAATTACTTATTGCAATAATGATAAGTAAAAATTTAGAGCTCATAGAGTGGTTTCAATCTTCAGAGCAAAACCAAAATAAAAGACAGCAAAATTAATTTTGCTGTGCCTCATGGAGTTAGAAAAATTAGTAACATACCAGTCTCACAAAGAAAGAAACTGGAAGAAAATTGTACAGCTTGTTCCAGACACTTCATTTAGAAAATAAGGCCAAAACTCCAGGTTAACTGGATGCAGTTAAGCAACATAGATCATGTATTAGAGGTTGATTATCTAATGTACCTATAGAGCTCTTTGTGTTCAGCCATGACATAAATCAAATCAAACAACTATACAGAGTGTGTTTGCTAAGTTTGAATACAAGTTCCCGTGAAAAAATCACCATTTGCTTGCGATATAGGGAAAAGGCTAAATTTGTTATTTTAATTATTTACTGCAAGTCTTTCGCGCAGCTCTGGTTATGAGTAAGAGGGGCAGTGAGTCAAAACGCGCCATGTAAGAGAGAGGCTTTGACGGTCAGATGCTGCCTTCCTACCCCCAGCAAACTGCCTTCATCTACGTGTCAGTAAAAGTGATGCTAACCGCAGTGCAGCATGTCCGAAGTCGGCGTTACAAGGAAATACTGCGTGTTTTGGCACGCTCCGGAGCTCTGGCCCTGGCTCCCATCAGCGCAGCGTGCGCCGTCCGAGCGCATCCACAGGCGCACGCTCGTGGTGTCAGTCGTCTGTTACTAATTCCACATTACAGCGAATGATGGACTCCAGTTTCCATTGCTGCCAGTGCTTTAATCTTCCTAAGAACAAAAAGTGATTCAAAACAAATTGAGCTCATGGACACTCACAGTACTCATGCTGGGTTAGGCTTGGATTTTTCTATTCTAGGCAGCCGAGGCAAATTGACTCTAAAGTAATAGACTACTCTGTATAACACCAGCCGCTGCGGATAGGCAGCAACTGTCCTGCCACAGATTTAGTGGGTTGCTCTTGTCTTGACTACAGTGTCCCTACAGCTTAAAAAGCTTGGGAATTTATAAAAAGAAAGACAGTGATGGGAGCATTTTGAAAGCACATTTTATGTTTTCTTATAGCACAGTTGCAGGAAAAATAAAAATACAAAACATGAGAAAGAGATGATGTTTTCATTAAGTTTTTACGTATGGCGTCCTTGTGAACATCTAAGGGAAGATTTTGCAAAAAGAGCATGAGTCCTGATTTATGGTCCTAAATTTCTTTTAGATTCTTAAATAAATGGTTGGTTTTTTTTTTTTTTTTTTTTTGTTTTGTTTTTTACTAGTGCTGATCAGTCAGCATGCCCGTTGGGGTCCCATGAGAAAACAGCTTTCCAAACAGTGAATCTGTCTGAAATGTTTTCCGAGTTCCTTCACATGAACTCAATCAGAGCTTTACATGGTTGTTGCAGTTGAAAATCAGACTGCTTATTTAGGTACCAAAATTAGGAAATCTTGCCCCACAGTTACATTTTTACCTGCGTGTCCATTTTTACCTGCGAGTCCATTAATTCCCCTTGGGGACAAAAAAAGATGTCATGGTAGAAAAAAAAAAGAGAAAACAACAACAAAAAAACCCCAAGCAAATAACAAAAAAATCAGCTCCCTACTCCCCTCATTAATAGAGACATAAATTTTCATGAAAAAACAGACTGAAGTGAGGATCATGATATTTCACCAGACCTCAGTCTAGACAAAATTTTGAACTTCAGATTGTTAATCTTTTGCTAAAACCTGTCAGTATCTTCTTAATTAAACAGAGCTTTCCTTCGGTAAAAGTTTTTGTGTCAGAATTATACAGCCTTCCAATTCTGACATTCAGACTACTTCTTGGCTGGTGTTAATGAGGTACCTTAGTTTGTTTTAATGAGGTACAATGCACAGCTTCATTTATACATGAGAGGAGAAACAGGAAGATTTTGAATAGGTTTTCCAACCTGCTCAAAATGCAAGCAAGACGAACAGACTTTGCTACTCACCATTAATACAATGACAAAAAGAATTGGCAGCATTTTCCTACCGAATACTCTAATCTCATGTGGCTACATTTAAAAAGTGGAAAATCACTGTTATCTCATATAGATCCTCACAATGCACTGTATGTATCTAGTGAATGAGCATCAAACTGACCCTGTGGGTGTATGCTGTACATCCTGCCAGCCCATTGATTTTGCTACTATGCTGAAAACAAAAGGCTGGCTTTGAGGAAGGGCCATGAACTCCCATTTAGGGGTGTAATTTTGCACAAGTTAGGACAGAGGAGAGACAAAACTGTCCTGCAGACAATAGGCTTCAGTATGAGGAATGCTAATTATAATGTTGGCAAGCTCCGGGGTCACGTTCTTTTCAGCCTTCTATAATTATGCTCCAGGAAGCATGGCACACAAGCGGTTAATTCCCTTGCTTCTCTTTTTTTTTTATTATGCTCAGGAATTTCATGCAGATGTAAGGCATAATTCCATAAGAATTATATTGTTGGTTATCATTAATGGCTGCTTGTTATGAAGTGCAGTGTTCCTACCTTTTAAAATTCAGCTGAATTCTAGACAGGCCTTTCCTCTGTTAGGATCTTGGCCAGTAAGTGACTCAATAGGGTGCATACAGTGGCTGGAGCAATATAATAGCATCACCCTTGGAAACTCTGTGGAACAGTATTGGTAACCACAAGAGCAAAGGGGCACTTCTTCACAAGGATGTCTTTCACTGGTGCAGACGGTCAACCAGAGGGCAAAACACAATGTTTCAGGCTAGATATAGATTTTAAATGGGGCAGATATTTGGCCGGCCGGAATCATATACATAAAGCTGACTTTGAAAAAATGTCATACAAAAAGAAAGATCCACTGTTACCACAGGCATTTGACTGTTATATAATGCTTTATTAGCTGGGTAGCATTCGGAGAGGAAAAACAAATTGAACAGACCCAAACGACATCCTTTGGGAACAGAAGGACATCACTTCTCTGCTGGCTTCTTCTCATTCACCATTCAGTTTCTGCTGACTGCAGTTCTGGCAGCATTTCCCAGATAGAAAAGACCTCTTTCCTCAATAGAGAGCTAATATCTGATCTCTTCATCCCTGCTCAACCCATCTGGGACTTTTTAGGTAACCTCCTCTATCAAATGTTTCTGAAATTCACCATGTTGCTTTATGGCTAATCTGGCATGCTCCACCTACCTGCTGGTCACAGGAGTTCTTATTTGTCGCTGTGGCCAGCCTTGGGAAGGAAAGCCTCACCTGAGGTTAGCGGCCCTTGGACATCTTTTGAAGTCTCTTTAAGCAGGCGCATGAAGAAGGGGCCGGCTACGGCTCACCCCAGGGTGCTCTCCGCGAGGGCGGGTGACCGCGTGACGGGCCGTGAGGGTTCCCCCAGAGCGAGCCGGCCGACCGCTTGGGCTCGTGTTTCTGCAGCCTGCGGCCTCACCGGTGGCCTGCGCCAGCGCTGCTGGGGGCTGCGGGGCCTCTGTGCCACCCCTTACGTGCAACGTCTCAGCTACTAATCTGATCTGTATCTGCATGACAGCAGAAGCACTCCTGAACAGCCAGAGACAGGCAAGACTCTCACATCCTCCATAGTCGCTTATAGATGAATGCCTGTATAATATTTACATCCTTAGTATACCTTGTTATAGTCAAGGGCAACTTACATGCCTTTAAAAGTAAAATTGCTGCTATCAAATGAGAAGTGCAGTTGCTCCATTAAAAATTGAGAAGATTAGCTTTGAAAAGCCTTTTCAGAAACTCTCTACTCTGTTATTAACTCTCTAAGAAAAGATCACAAGAAAAATGGGATAATTTTCCAGACATAAAGGACAATATAAAAATATGTTGTTTATAAAAGTTTTAGACTAAACCAGGTCCTCTATTATTAAGCAGTAGCTCATATTGCATGCTAGAGACTACATGCTTTTATGGCACTTCTACATATTAATTGTCCAATTTCATCAGAGTTGGTAATAATTTACTTATTACCAGCATTGGGGTCTGAATAATATTTTCCTTTCCATTAGGTTTCTTTCCCAGGATTTCTTCACAGTTATATCTTCTCATCTTTAATGTTATTTCTCATCACAGATAGAGAATATTCACATGAAAGATCAAATCACTGTTATTTTGGCTTATTACTGTTTTTTAATCGAGGTTGTTAACCCATCATTTTTATATTTTTTTACAGTAGTTGCTACAGTTAGAGAATACCTGCTAGTCCAATTCATTGTGAAGTCTAACTTCTTTTTAAGGAAAATTGAAAAAAAGAATACCTCTTTATAAACTCACACATATTAATGTGAATCCTTCTCCCTTTTCCTTTAGTGGTCATAATATCTGAAGAGTATTTCCTTTTTTTCCACTTTAAAGTTTTCTGGCTTTATATTTTTCAGCCTGAGACCACAAATGTAGAAACTATACTGTAGATAGTGCCAGATATAAATTTCACAGAGGAAGGGACAATGATCTTATAATTAAAGTCCTGGAATGGGGAAATGGGAAAAATTGGCTCTCCCTACCATTAACAGACAGGCTCATGAGTGTTGTGGATTAATACAGATATTCACTTTATGAGGTAAATATTTCTTTTTTGTACAGTGAAGTGAGATATAGAGAATTTGTTTGACTTGGCAGAAAACTTGACAAGGTTATTTGTATCTAAAAGGATAATATTTCTTTTCTTTTCTCCTAAGCCTTTAATTCCCAAAGAGTTCCTTTGTGGCCCTGGGATAGTCCCATCGGACCCAATCCATCTCACAGTGCCCTGATGGGAGTTCTATGAAACCTATGGTTATTATTTGTATGATGTTGCTACCCAAATGTGTTAGGATCATTAGAAATAGTAAGACATCAAGGAAGAAACAGTCAGGACAGAAAAAGGGAAAATATTCCATGGCACTTTCAAAGACAGGAAACAGAGCTGGAGAGAAATGAAATGCCTTCCCAGGTGTACACAAGGAATTTCTGGCAAAGCTGAGAATTTAACATGGAAGTCCTCTCTTCAAGTTCAGTCTGTCACATTGATCCTCTTGCTCATACAAAAAGAAACAAACCCTACATTTCTTGATCTCTTTATGACTCAGATTTTTTTGTGTGTTTAAAGTGAATTGAAGATGTTTTTTAGATAAGGCTGTAAAATTAAATTGGCTGATATATACCTTAGTATATTCTAGTGCCTGACACATAGGCTTTGAATAAACACAAATATTACTTCAGAAGTATCTGCAGAGTGATCCAACAGAGACTGTCGACCCACCTGGTCTACTGGGCTTTGGCTTACCCCAAAATGCAGTGTAAGAGAAGAGACATTATTGGCAGTTCATGAACCTTCAGATCCACTAGTTTAGCCAGCCACTAAAGGGGGCTGTGAGCGGTATCCTGAATGCAACATTTAACTTTTAGCACCGAAAAGATTCATCTACCATCATGTGTTAAATAAAGATTTAAATTCTGTTTTAGATGTTCTGGGACTGAGTGTGGTGAAGTGGGGTGGGGAAAAAGTCCTGCATAGAAAAGGTTTACTTAGAATAAAAATTCTCTGGGGACATGAGTTCTCTTATGTGTTTGTACAATATGTCTGTTAAGCACAATAGATATTTGGCCCAAACATTTTGCAAATAATAATAATGATGTTTGTGGAGATGGTGTAGCTTTATAAATCTAGAAGAAAGTCCTGGATACCCATAATTTTCACTCCTCAACATGCAGAACAGTAAGATGAGGCCAGTTGATTGAGGTTCTGCTTTTGGAAATTAAGGTTGATCCAGTTTCAAGGTGTAAGTTGTGTGGCTGCATACCCTCAGCCATACAGTCAATGGGGTTTGCCTCTGACTTTGAAAAAGCAGAACTGAACCATGAATTCTCACAGGGAAATATTGCAATTACCTGTGCAAACTGGATAACTACACTCATAACTGGCCAGATGCTTAATTTTGAAGACTGGTTTTGGAATGTTGAAAAAGTAAAAGACAATTTAGTATGTGTAACTGATTCCCGCCACAAAATTGTAGGTGCAAATATAAGGCTGTGTGTATGATTCTTAATTTATAAATGTTTGATTTGGAAGAAAAAGATATACATAGCTTTAAAATATCAACCTTCCAAATAATTAAACAAACGAGTGAAGATTTTATATATGCAGCAAATGCTGTAAAGGTGCCATAAAAATGATGGGTGGACAGTCTATCTGAAAAAAATAGCACCAAGTCAAATTAGCAGTGATCAGTTCTGCCTGTGAGGAGAGATAAAGGACAAACTTAATGTAAATAAAAATGTTTTTCAGAAATCTATTTCTAATAACCAGTAATTTTTTACCAACTCCAGTTAAATATGATGGTGGTCATGCAAATCCCTGACTTGAGGCATGTTGAGTTTGGGACCCAAGTTCCCACTGAATGACGAAGGGGTTTCTAACCAAGCCATACTTTGCCAAACAAAGTTATGATCAAGAAGTAGTCCCTCTGTCAAGAACACTCACTCAAATAAATATTATTATTAATATTAAAAAAAACCCATCATGGCTCCTTCTCAAGAAATCTCACAGTTTTTATTTTAATGCACACCCCTGCCTGTTCCATGTTTGGTTCATGGGAACCATCTCAGTGTCTGACTTCCTAGCCACAGATGAGTTTAACTACTGAAATTGGTTAGGCAAAGAAAAGACCGAAAATAGCATGATTTTCTCCTGAACTCCTTCCCTCCCAGCCCCTGGTGAGAAGGCGCTTGCCTGTGCACCGTGCTTCTGCGTTTCCGTCCTGCAGTCACCTCGTGCATGCTGGGCCATCACCCCACGACAGCTTCAGAAAAGCGAGGTCCTGGCTCTGCTGTTGCCTCCAGGGCGCAGATAACCTTTGTGCTGTCTTGTTTGCTCGTGTGCGTCCGCCTAGGAGTTGGGGTTTAACTCTTCCCAGCTAGTGCTTGCTGTTTTGCTATTTTGAGTTGATAGCGTAGGAGGCCCGGGGGCTCTGGCTGGTCGGCACAACCGAGCTCGTCTCTTGGGCAGAGCCTGCAACCCTGAGCTTGTCCTCAAAGAGGAGCGACAGACACTGCCCCTTTCCTGGTATGGGTAAAGTAAAAATCAGTCCATGAGGAAAACTGCTGATTATTTCACAAGTAGAATTTTTGTAAATTAAAAGATTTTGCAAACCTGTTACGGAGGCAGCAACCCAATTGGTATTAGAAGAGCCTCATGTCATGGTGCTGCTTGTGCAGCAAGGTAACACGCTGCTACCTTCCCTGCTCCCACCGCCCCCGTCAAGCCACGCAGTCAGCTTATGAAACACCAGCACTGAAAGCCTGGACCTGTTAAAAATGCTTCTTGCTGCCAAACAAAGCAAAAATCTTTCCACTTTGGACTGAGCAACTTCTGTGATCAACCAAATCTGTTCTCTGATGGAAATAAATGTAGGCTTCAGATCAATGAAGCGTGTGTGTGAGAGGGAAAGAAAGAGAGAGTGGGCGACTGGAAGTGAGAAGTGGAAGGAGCGGTGTATCCTTCAGTTTCCATATCTGCACATTATAGCTAATAAAAAATATAATAGCTTGTAGTATTTCCAGCAGAAACGGGAAGCTGTGACTGTACAGTCTGCAGTAAGCTTGAATCATGTGCACCAAATGGGATATCCTGTCGGTTTTCTATGGAGCTGCTCTGTGCACACTTTCCAATAACCTTTAACAAAAGCAATGAATTGCTGCTGCTGTTATAAAAATCTCAGTGTGCTTTCCTAACATGATACTAATAAAAAGTATCTTAAAGAACAGAAGTTCAGATTACAGGAATTTCAGTAAATAAATCTCATCATTCACCTGTATCATTTTACCAGGATTCTTTTTCATTGATTTTTAAAGAGAAGCAGGTGTGTGGCAGGAGTGACTAATTCACGCTGCAAAACCAAGACGTTGTGTGGTTTGCTGCTTCTGGGATCTCTCCTCCCCACTCTCTGAGCTCTGCCATGCTTTGGCAAAGATTCAGTTCCTATATTAGATAGCTAATATAGTTCCTATGTTAGAAAGACGATTATGTAAGGTGAGAAGACAAAAAAGCAGTGACACAAACTCCCTGCAGAGCTCCGTTACCCAACTGCTCCCCCGAACGCCATTAGGTTTGGGAGAAAAGAACAAAAACGTAATGATTCAGATGGGCTGCCAAAGGCTCACTTAGGACCTGCTGTTCCCAGTAGATATTATCTGCAGGGCTGTCCAGGAACTCGTCACTGACCTCTATTCTGCCTGTGAGGTATCTTCTCTTGGCTAAGTCTCCCATGTGCCAGGAGCTTTCATGGTGAAAGCCATGGGGCTTTCATGGAAGGATAAGCCTCTTTTCAGGCTGTGGTATGTTCGCTCGAGCTCCATCCAGCTGAGATGGATGCAGCTTGGCTCTGTACTAGGAAATTGTTAGTGTCTTGGGCAAAGGGAGACAGGGCCTCCTCTCATGTACTTACTGTCATGGTCCGAGCAGGTATGTACCAGAAATACATGATAAGTAGTGTTTTAGCATTTAAAGATTTGATGCTGGTGGTTTGCTTTTTAGACTCATTTTGCAATCAGTAATTAATTTTCCATTGACTTTGCAAGCTGGATGGCACTGGCGATGTTGCAATCCATGTCCCATAGTTTTTGCCGACAACGAGTACATCAGGGTGGCACAGATATAGTGATGTTGCTTCTATTGCGGAAGGTAACCAGACTGGTGTTGTTTCAGAAACTGGATGGGGCAAACAAATATTTTCCAGGTTTACCATGGGTCTTTACAGAGTCATGGTGCCTTACCGGAGGAATTCGGCACAAATACCTCGTGGCTGAATGTGTGGCTGCAGTCCCATCTAGGGATTCGTCTTTCCTCTTTCAGAAACAGTTAAAATACTGTTGGTACAAGTATCTACATAATACAATTCTCTTTAGATGCTTATGGCTTTTTCTGTATTCTGTCCAACCCTTTTTCACGAGAACATATTTCATCTTCCCACACCATGCTGGCAATACTAGTTACTCTGAAGGGGCCACTGTCTTTTACATTTCAGAAGCTTTCACATTGTTCAGATATCGAAGAGTCCTCAAACTATTAAAGTTATATATAAGGGAAATTCTGGTAACATTATTAATGCCTGTCATTTTAAAGATAAAAGCATTTCCTCAGTCTCCTTGCAATCTGATGGATTTACTGGCATGTTAAATTAGTACCTTTCAGTCTTTGAAACCAAGTTATGTCTTAGTGACCCGATTCTCCCCAGATCAGCAGACAGCCCCATGCAGGTGTGAATGCTTTAAAGGGACCTGATTCTGTCATGGTGATAGCTGCTCCTTTCACATGGGGAGAGAGGGGAAAAAAAAAGGCTTCTTGAGGCTAATGGCTACATTTTCAGAGCTTTATATGGGCGATTCAGACATGTAACTCCCATGTTTTAACAGGATGGCAAAGCTAAATTGCCACTCTCTAACCTTAAGTGTTCACATAACTTATATTACAAATGATATGATATCTTGCAGATGCTTCTGTTTTCATTCCACGTTATGTACTGTGAGCACTTGGTATATCTGAGTGTCCCAGTCTCATTATGGATGAATAGTAGCCTGAAGAAACCATCATTGAAATATAATATTATTGTACTGTCATCATGACTATTGTTATGATTCAAGAGATTCTTTTACTTTTCAACCTTTATTTTCAGTATGTTTTATAGTAAAATTCACTTTCAGGCTAAAATTTGACATTTTTTCTAAGGCCAGAGCAAACCAAAAATAAAGCAACTGAATAACAACTGAATTCTGTCATTCTGGAACAATAAAACCAGGGGAATATATATATATATATTTACCAACTAAGTGTATCCTTTTTTTTCCCACTACAGACTCTCAAAGAGGGTTTGAATGTAAGGCTGTAAACTTGGCTTGTACACAATTTTCAATGAAGATCACATGCTTTTGTACGTTTGGAAAAAATGGTTAAGCAGCACATTGCACACACAGCATATATTATTTTTCCATGCCATTTCATCCAGCTTAATCCTGTGGGACACTGAGACTGCCTGAGAAATGGGCAATGCCGTCAATTCCCAATGAAACCACTGCAAGAAGAGAACTTCTAAGCCCCGTGGGATACAGATGCACAAACTTAGATGTTCCTCTCACCTTTATGATGACTGTAAAGAATTAAGTGTGTCTGTCACATGGAAACGAGGATTTCTTTCCAGCTGCATTTGCAGGAACCTATTTTGTCTACTTCTTGTAAGGCCTGATACAGCTTTAACTCAGCACTTCCCATAACCATGTCACAGTTAGTAGCTCCAGCCCAGCAGCAAGCTCACAGTTCCCCCGTCAGCATTGTCCCACGGAGACGGCATTGTCCCCTATGGTCCCCATCATTCCCACCATGGTGGGGACATGGCCTACAGCTTGGGAAGAGCTGCCACCATGAAACGATTTAAAGCTGAGGAGCCTGCAGGGTTTGATTTATGGGGAAAAGCAATAAACTAAATATAGCTTTGCTACTCGGTGAATAAGTTGGGATTGATAGCTTTATGGAAGTAAGTGGAATGTGTGTGTGCCAGCACAAAGCAAAATATTAGGGTTAAACAGGAGCACAGAGCAGGACAGATGGAGGTGAGACATGTCCTGGCTGAGCACATTTCCCGGCTGCAGCGCTAAATAAGGTTCCCTTTGAGGTGACCAAGGCTGGGAGTTTTTGTCTGTTGCTTCCCCCCACGGTGCTGGGGAGAGGGTCAGCAGCAGGATGATGCACAAACTCCTTATGCACTACCGCTGCGCGTACATCCCACTTCAGGCTCCCTTGTAAATTGGCAGCAATCCTGGCACTGGATTCAACATGGTCATTCTGGGATGGTAAATCCAAATGCTCAGCTGATAGATCTAGCAGGCTGCGGATTGCTCAAGGCAGGTGTTTTTGTGAGGCCTAATTTTGCTGTCTTTAAATGCCAATTCATATTTTGGAGGAGCACTGAATTGTGCTGTTTTAAAACAGGAAGTCTATGTTAAGAAGCTGTGTAAAACCATTATATTGTAGCCAACACTCCAGGCTTTTCTAATTAGGTCATTTGGAAAAAAGATGACCTTTTACTTTCTGTGCTGTTTTTCTAGGGTCACATTTTTCTAATTATCATTTGTATTTTACTTTGCTAACGCTGTTGACAAGCT
This sequence comes from Crypturellus tataupa, assembly GCA_034781795.1. Classification (NCBI taxonomy): domain Eukaryota; kingdom Metazoa; phylum Chordata; class Aves; order Tinamiformes; family Tinamidae; genus Crypturellus; species Crypturellus tataupa. The sequence continues at coordinate 2,346,801 of JAWLRI010000918.1, read as the reverse complement.
GTGACTTGCGAGGGAGAAGAAGGGGATCAGGAGAGGCAAGATCCATACTTTATAAAATTTCTGTCTGGAAGTGTTCAGCAAATATGGAAGGACAGAAACAACAGGCTCACCAAGTTTAAGTGTGTTCAACTAAGTTGTGATGGAGAAACCCACAGGAGTTTTCCAGTGTGTGACCTTCTGAGCCAGCTTCTCTCGAACTTGTCCGAAGCTCCTTCATAAGAGCTTTGTTAAAGTCACGATGTTGCTTCTGCCAAGATTAAAAAGTAAGGAAAGAGACACTTGGGAGATTTTGACAAAGAAGCAGACATGTATCATGTATAATTTAAGCAGCACTCAATATTCGAATCCCTTGCATTAGAGTCGGGCGGCTTCTTTCTCCTCCATTTGTTCTGCTGCTTGCAAGCATTGGCACTGCGCCCCCTGAACCACACACTCACTTGGAAGCTTTGGAATCAGAACTTGAACTTGTTTAAAAGGGCATCATTGCTCTGTCCCTAGCACAGCTGAGAATCTGCTCCTCAATTAGCAGCTAGTATATTGCATATCCCTCCTGGAGGTGCTGCACATAGTAGTAAGTTTTGTGGTGCAGTGAACTGCCGATAATGCAGAGGACCTTCTGACCGGAGTCGCTGTGCGTGGGGCTTGCGTGATTATCTCACTGGTACAGTAGCTGAACAAATGATAACAAGATCCTGGAGATGTGACACAGGGTTTGTGCTCACTGTTCCAGAAATGTATTTCATCTCCTCGTTTCTTATAGGAAAAATCTGTTTACAGGGAAGACTGAAAAGGGGAAAGAGTTCCCATCTGTGAGTACTGCTTTATGAAGATTATATTACAGTTTCCTGTGAAAGAGAGAGAGAGCATTTTTAATTTCAAGAAAATTCATTAGGAATTCATCATAGAGTGTAATGTGACTCACCAATTTTTATTGAGGGTACATCCCAGAAATTAAAAACTCATAGTACAGTAGCAGCATGGACGAATGATTATCACTGCGAATCAACCTGATTCAGAAAAGTGCTGAACAGGTGCTTGATGTTAAACTAGAATTTTTGGATGACAGTTTTGAAACAAGGCACCGATATTGCAAAATCACAGGCTTTCCAACTGTAATCTGAAATGTTGCTATGACAGTTTTCAAGGTTTCTTTAGTGCCTGGCTATCTGTGGGTGGTTTCCAGGAAGAGGCACAAATCAGCAGTTGCAGGAAGTTACCTATAAATTGTTCCTAAAATCTACTTGCTATTTATTTATTTTTTTGTGTGTCAGTAGTTCTATGTACACACACACACATATATATTTATATGAATTGCTAACTTTCCCTTAGATTAAGTGACTAGCAGTGTTAGACCTAGTATCAACACCGTGAAGTCTCCGTAGGCATTTCATGGACAGCAGGCAGCAAGAATATCCAGTAAAAGTGTCCAAATGGTGAACCACTTACCTTGTAAATCATCAGGTGCAACACTGACGTTATGCTGCTGCACTTGGGTGCAGAATTATGTAATGACTTGTACATTCGCTTTGTGTCTGGCTTGCTGAGTAGCCACCTGGATTTCGAATATAAAAAATAGACAGGCCTATTTCCATGAAAAGATAATATTTAATGAGTGCTACAAAGGCAGAATCAAGCTGTATATCATAAAAACACACACAAAAAAGAAAAAGCTTTTAAGATTTTCAAAATTGCTTGAAAAGTAAACTGTAAATTTATTTACAAATCTTCTACCTGGAACAATACAACAACAGCACATTTTCAAAACCTTTAGTTTTCCAGAAAATAGCAGCCCTAGGCAAATGAAGCATCTACGACTTTCTTATCTTTGAGACTAACAGCAACATTTTGGTGATAATCAATGTGTGTAAACACTTTTGGATCAGGATTTTGAGGATTTTGGTAATGAGCAAGAAAGCAAACTGTCACTAAGACCCCCTGCATGCTGCATTCCTGACTGCACAGTTGTCTTCTTAAACCAATTAAATCGAGTTCTCTTTGGGGATCTTCTGGAGGCATCTTAGCTTCGCTAAGACCACTTGTGTGCTTAAAGTGACTCACATGTCCAGGCACTTCATTAAGTTTATCAGTTATTTTAAAGGGTCTAGACCCAATTCCGCTTGCTTCCAAGGAAAGCAAAATCAAGTGAAGGGACAGTGCTTCATGTCACTGATAAATCTGAATGCTAAATGTCCCAAACCAATTTTTTCAGTGGTGCGTCACAAAAGGCTACATGCAGCTGTTCCCCATCTTCCCTTGCTCCTTGTGCATCTAAGACTATATATATTTATCTGCAGCAAGGTACAGAAATTGATTATATTCCACAATTTGTAGTCACCGCCATAAAAATCTGCTAGTGTTAGAGTCTGATCTTGCCTAGACAAATGCGAGTGCAAATGGATCTAGTCATCGGACCTGTTTTGAGCATGGTGGACGAGGTGGCCTCCATGGGGTCCCTTCCACCATGAGTTCCTGTGGTGATCCATTTACCCGCTGGGTTGTTCCTTCAGGCACCGATGAAGTGCTTGTCCATCTGGCATGGCGCAGCTGTGATCTGGAGACCAGAGGCCGTTTCTGTTGGCGGTTTTTGCAGCCCGTTGTCCTGCGCATTCCCAGAGCTGTGTTGTTAGTCCTGCTGTTTCAAGGTCTGTACCGCAAGGGTTACAGCCGAGCAGGCGGTTTGATGGCTCCACAGCAGCAGGGGCGGCAGCTCTGGTCTGCACGCCGGTGCTTGGGTCAGAGCCTTGCTGTCAGTGTTACTCACGTGAAGCGTCGCCTTGAGCAGGCACAGGAAGCAGTAAGAAGTTGCTGAGTTTATAATTGTGCTTGCTGAATATCTGCTAAGTCTTCTCCATTCTATTTCATACAGAAAAGAGGCAAAATATACCCAAAGCACAAGACTAAAAAGGAAAAAGAAAGAATGAAAGACTAGAAAGAAATAGTTAAATTGACCTACATACTAGCAATTTTGCTGACCAGATTATTTAAAAGGCTAAAGGGCTGCAGATGTCAAATCCATATATGTATCAGTAAAATGATCATGATAATCACAGCTTATAAAATAGAACTGAAATGCTTCATTAGGTACTGACAGTTTCTAAACTATGTTGTCACTTTCTGAAAATGTGTCACACTGGCATTTATTTTCTTTCTAAATATGGAGAGAAAGAAATAGAGAATTGCACTGTGAAACAGGGATGAGCTGAAAGCAAATCAAAAAGGTCTCTTAAAGATATCACCATTCTCTCTCAGCAAAGCAGGACAATGTATTAAATAAAACTGCTCTTAACCTGTTGGGCACTTGAATCCCTTGGGTACCCTGTAGTTATTCTATTGAAAAGAAGTCCTAAGAAGTAGGGATTTCAACAGCTTTTCAATTGCCTGTGGCTCCATGTAAGGAAAAGTAAAATTTAAAGGTAAAGTGTATTCACTGCTGCATTCATATTACAGAAACTTACACTTGGCATTGTTAGGTTTTCAAAACAATTTGTTCTGGAATTTGTGTCTGGTATGTATTTTCCAGTGTAGGCTGTCTGTTAGTTTTAAAGTTACAGAGTAGTCTGTACTTCTTTTATGTACGGATATGTCCCATCATTTTATATGCAAAATTCTTGGTGAAAAAGGAATATTTCACTTAGAAACATGATATACACTTGTGAGCAAATGTGCCTTTGTGTCATAAAAAAAAATGTATACATGTACGCTTAACTCCTGCGTCCAAAATGCAATCTAAGTGATTCTTTAGAATTGACTCTACCCACTTCTGTATATTTTCAAACGGATGAATTTCAAACAAGTACCCTGTAATAAAGGAAGATTCCCATTTTGATTCTGCAAATATGCAGCACATGAAAAGCTCCTGAAAGCTTTCAGTGAAATCCCTCCTATGGGAGATTTCCTAACAGGAATAGCTTTGCAAATGATCCAAACAGACTGATAGAAGTGGCTTTAAGTATCCAGTTTCCATCTATTACGTGTAACTGCCAAATCATTCACCCTATAATGTAGAGTAATCACAAAGTGCTTTAAATTACCCCTCTTTCATTTGCTTTGTAGGATTTCCCACACTCCCATTTTTTTCTCCTTACCTCATGGTCACTTTGGCATTTCTCAGTGTGTAGTTCTGGGAAGCAGGCAGTGACCTGGCATAAATTAGTTATAGATGTATCATTCTGGGGGAATCTTCCTCATCCGCAGAAAGACTGCAGCAAAGGCATTTTAGCTGGGCTTGCGTATCCAAAAAGTATTAAACTGGCCCCAATCCCAGCTGCTGCACTACAGTTTTTCAAATCACTGGTGAGCTGGGTGCTCCGCATCTCACTTGAGGACCTACAGTACCTGGTACAAATAAAGGTAGCAAAGATTTGCTCTGCTGATGGACAGCAAGCATTAGAATAAAAATAATTACTTGTTTGGTGATCAGGGATAATCAAAGAGCCAAAAGATATCATCTTATATTTTAAGCTATTAAATGAAAAAGAGAAGAACATTTACTTATTAAGATCATTTCCTAATCATTCTTATAAGATTTTAATGAGTGACAAACTGACTCTGGATACAAATTTATGATTTCCCAAAATAACAATTTGATTGGTTTGAGTGATGTCTTGCATCAAGTAATCACAGTTAATTTTTGCTTCTGAAGCGAATTGACTTTGCCAGTCTATCACATCTCCAGTGCATACAGCTGTATTTCCAAAGCTGTATCTCTGTTCTTGGATGTCATTCAGGATGTCTGTGGGGAGAGTCTTTTCTAACCCTTTTTCCTACCATACACATGGACCAGTTCATAGGCAAGTGCTGCTTGTCTAGTTATTTTCTCCACACTCTCTGAAGTTTTCTCGTGCTACCTCTGTAGACTTCCAACCTTGTTGAAACTTCAGTTTCTTAGAAGATTGGGAAAGTAGAATTAATTGAAAAGAGAGTACTAATGGTAGGAAGAAATTATGTCCTGAACAGCTTTCCTGATAACGTGGTCAGCAGTAAAGACGGAATGGACAAATGTGCCTGGATAAGAGGCCAAACTGAAAAAAATGAATTCCTGTTTTCTTACACCTCTGTATGTAACTCGAGTCTATAACTTGTCCAAGTAATAGCGTTAACATGCGTTTCAGTACTTACATCCTGTATTATAGGTTGCAGGACTGGAGCCACAGTTTTTTACTTTGATGCCAAAGTTAAGCCTGTGGACTGATATTACACACCTAGATAAGTATGGTTTGCTTTGAAGGCAATAGACATAGGATGGGAAGGTGTTCAGTATTTCAGATAAAGTACTCATATCATATTCTAACTGAGACACTTACTGACCCAATCACCTTGGTTTGGTTGGGTGTGTAAGGATGTGTTGCTGAAGGCTGGAGCAAGGCGGGAGGCAAAGGTGAAAGAATGACGTCCGTGTTTCTGTCTGGAGGAATGAACCCATTACCAGGGAAAAGCAAAGCCATAAACCACTCTGCAGTGATGGCAGAAGACTTTCTTGCAAGTGTGGGTGCAATTGGCTGACTAGCAACACAAAATCCAACAACTGCTCACCAGATGTGCTCAGCTGCATGCGTGCTACCATGGGTCTCGGTGCAGTCCATCACACACCATAACTGCATTACTTCGGGTGGGCTCTGAGAAGCAGCAAGGAAGGCCAGAGCACAG
>JAWLRI010000918.1:2325804-2341055 GCA_034781795.1 Crypturellus tataupa | reverse complement strand
CTCACCAGGGCTGAGTAGAGGGGCAGGATCACCTCTCTCGACCTGCTGGAGACACTCCTCTTAATGCACCCCAGGACCCCATTGGCCTTCTTGGCCACGAGGGCACACTGCTTCCTCATGGTCAACCTGTCGTCCACCATGATACCCAGGTCCTTCTCGGCAGAGCTACTCTCCAGTAGATCGGTCCTCAGCCTGTACTGATGTCTGGGGTTATTTCTCCCCAGCTGCAGCTAATATATTGCATATCCCTCCTGGAGGTGTAGCACATATTAGTAAGTTTTGTGGTGCAATGAACTGCTGATAATGCAGACAACCTTCTGACCAGAGTCGCTGTACATGGGGCTTGCATGATTATCTTGCTGGTACGGTAGCTGAACAAATGATAACAAGATCCTGGAGATGTGACACGGGGTTTGTGCTCGCTGTTCCAGAAATGTATTTCAGCTCCTCATTTCTTATAGGAAAAATCTGGTTACAAGGAAGACTGAAAAGGAGAGAGTTCCCATCCGTGAGTACTGCTTTATGAAGATTATATTACAGTTTCCTGAGAGAGAGAGAGAGAGAGCATGCACGCATGTTTAATTTCAAGAACATTCATTAGGAATTCATCATTAGAGTGTAATTTGGCCAATTTTTAGTGAGGATACATCCCAGAAATTAGAAACTGGTAGTGCAGTAGCAGCATGGATGAATAACTATCACTGTGAATCACTCTGATTCAGAAAAGTGCTGAACAGGTGCTTGATGTTAAACTAGAATTTTTGGATTACAGTTTTGAAACAAGGCACCGATATTGTAAAATCACAGGCTTTCCAATTGTAATCTGAAATGTTACTATGACAGTTTTCAAGGTTTCTTTAGTACTTGGCTATCTGTGGGTGGTTTCCAGGAAGAGGCACAAATCAGCAGTTGCAGGAAGCAGTGTTACCTATAAATTGTCCCTGAAATCTACTTGGTATTTATTTATTTTTCATATGTGTGAGTAGTTCTGTGTATACACACACATATATATCTATATGAATCACTAACTTTCCCTTGGATTGGGTGACTAGCAGTGTTAGACCTAGTATCAGCACTGTGCAGTCTACGTAGGCATTTCATGGACAGCAGGCAGCAAGAATATCCAGTAAAAGTGTCCAAATGGTGAACCACTTACCTTGTAAATCATCATGTGCAACACTGACATTATGCTACTGTACTCGGGTGCAGAGTTATGTAATGACTTGTGCACCCTTTTTATGTCTGGCTTGCTGAGTAGCCACCTGGATTTCGAATGGAAAAAATAGGCCTATTTCCATGAAAAGATAATATTTAATGAGTGCTACAATGGCAGAACCAAGATGTATATCATAAACACACACACAAAAAAGAAAAAACTTTTAAGTCTAACAAAATTACTTGAAAAATAAACTGTAAATTTAGTTACAAATCTTCTACCTGGAACAATATAACAATAGTACATTTTCAATTCAAAACCTTTAGTTTTCCAGTGAAAATAGCAGCACTAGGCAAATGAAGCATCTGCGACTTTCTTATCTTTGAGACTAACAGCAACATTTTGGTGATAATCAATGTGTGTGGACACTCTTGGATCAGGATTTTGAGGATTTTGGTAATTAGCAAGAAAGCAAACTGTCACTAAGATCCCCTGCATGCTGCATTCCCGACTGCACAGTTGTCTTGTGAAACTAATTAAATTCAACTCTCTTTGGGGATATTCTGGAGGCATCTTAGCTTCACTAAGACTACTTGTATGCTTAAAGTGACTCACATGTTCAGGCACTTCATTAAGTGTAGCGGTTATTTTATAGGGTCACACCTGGGCCCAACTCCGCTCTCTTCCAAGGAAAGGAAAAGCAAGTGAGGGGAGATAGATAGTGCTTCATGTCACTGATAAATCTGAATGTTAAATCTCCCAAACCATTTTTTTTCAGTGGTGTAGCAGGAAAACCTACATGCAGCTGTTCCCCATCTTCCCTTGCTCCTATATTTATCAGCAGCAAGGTACAGAAATTGATTATTGTCTGCAATTTGTAGCCACTGCCATGAAAATCTGCTAGTGTTAGAGTCTGATCTTACCTAGACAAATGCGAGTGCAAATGGATCTAATTGGGCCTGTTTTGAGCATGGACTTGGACCAGGTGGCCTCCACGGGGTCCCTTCCTACGTGAATTCCTTGGTGGTGATCCATGTACCCGCTGGGTTGTTCCTTCAGGCACTAATGAGTGCGGGTACCTTGTCCACCCGGCATGTCATGGCTGTGGCCTGGAGGCCAGAGGCAGTTTCTGTTGGTGGGTATTGCAGCCTACTGCCTGGAACATTCCCACAGCTGCGTTATTAGTCTTACCATTCCGAGGTCTGTACCACAAGAGCTTGTACCAAGCAAGCGGTTTGATAGCTCAGCAGCAGCAGGGGTGGCAGCTCTGGTCTGCACATTGGTTCTTGGGTCAGAGCCTTGCTGTCACTGTTACTTACATGAAGCGTCATCTTGAGCAGGCACAGGAAGCAATAAGTTGCTGAGTTTATAATTGAGCTTGCTGAATATCTGCTAAGTCTTCCCCATTTTATTTCCTACAGAGAAGAGGCAAAATGTACCCAAAGTGCAAGACTAAAAAGGAAAAAAAGGAATGAAAGACTAGAAAGAAATGGTTAAATTGACCTACATACTAGTAATTTTGCTGACCAGATTATTTAAAAGGCTAAAGGGCTGCAGATGTCAAATCCATATATGTATCAGTAAAATGATCATGATAATCACAGCTTATAAAATAGAACTGAAATGCTTCATTAGGTACTGACAGTTTCTAAACTATGATGTTGTCACTTTCTGAAAACATCACACTGGCATTTATTTTCTTTCTAAATATGGAGAGAAAGAAATAGAGAATTGCACTGTGAAGCAGGGATGAACTGAAAGCAAATCAAAAAGGTCTCTTAAAGAGATCACCATTCTCTTTCAGCAAAGCAGGACAATGTATTAAATAAAATTGCTCTTAACCTGTTGGGCACTTGAATCCCTTGGGTACCCTGTAGTTATTCTATTGAAAAGAAGTCCTAAGAAGTATGGATTTCAGCAGCTTTCCAATTGCCTGTGGCTCCATGTAAGGAAAAGTAAAATTTATAGGTAAAGTGTATTCACTGCTGCATTTGTGTTATAGAAACTTACACTTGGCATTGTTAGATTTTTAAAACAATTTGTTCTCCAATTTGTGTCTGGTACATTTGGTTTATGTATTCTCCAATGTAGGCTACCTGTTAATTTTAAAGATACAGAGTGGTCTGTACTTCTTTTATGTACAGATACGTCCCATCATTTTATATGCATAATTCTTGGTGAAAAAGGAATATTTCACTTAGAAATATGACATATACTGGTGAGAAAATACGCCTTTGTGTAGTCAAAAATATATATAATGTATGCTTAAATCCTGCTTCCAAAATGTAATCTAAGTGATACTTTAGTATTGACTCTGCCCACTTCTGCATATTTTCACAAGGATGAATTTCAAACAAGTACCCTAAAATAAAGGAAGATTCCCGGTTCGATTCTGCAAATATGCAGCACACATGAAAAGCTCCTGAAATGATCAGTGAAGTCCCTCCTGCAGGAGATTTCCTAGCAGGAATAGTTTGCAAGTGATCCAAACAGACAGATCCAAACAGTATCCAGTTTCCATCTATTACATGTAACTGCCAAATCATTCACCCTATAATGTAGAGTAATCACAAGGGTGCTCTAAATTACCCCTCTTTTATTTGTTTCTTAAGGTTTCCCACATTCCCATTTTTCTCTCCTTACCTCATGGTCACTTCAGCATTTCTTGGGGCGTAGTTCTGGGAAGCAGGCAGTGAGCTGGCATAAGTTAGTTATGGATGTATTATTCTGGGGGAATCTTCCTCATCCACAGAAAGACTGCGGCAAAGGCATTTTAGCTGGGCTTGCATATCCAAAAAGAATTAAATTGGGCCCAATCCCAGATGCTGCACTACAGTTTTTCACATCACTGGTGGGTTGGGTGCTCAGCATCTCACTTGAGGCCCACAATACCTGGCACGATTAAAGGTAGTAAAGATTTACTCTGCTGATGGATAGCAAGCATTAGAATAAAATTACCTGTTCGGTGGTCAGGGATCATCAAAGAGCTAAATGATATCATCTTATATTTTAAGCTATTAAATGAAAAAGAGAATAACATTTACTTATTACGATCATTTCCTAATCATTCTTATAATAATTTAACGAGTGACAAACTGACTCTGGATACAAATTTATGATTTCCCAAAATAACAATTTGATTGATTTGAGTGATGTCTTGCATCAAGTAATCACAGTTAATTTTTGCTTCTGAAGCGATTTGACTTTGTCTGTCAGTCTATCACATCTTCCAGTGTGTACAACTGTATTTCCAAAGCTGTATCTCTGTTCTTGAATGTCATTCAGGATGTCTATAGGGAGATTCTTCTCTAATCCTTTTTCCTGCCTATGGACACATAGACAAATGCTGCTTGTCTAGTTATTTTTCCCCTCTATCTGAAGTTTTCTCATGCTACCTCTGTCGACTTCCAACCTCGTTGAAACTTCAGTTTCTTAAAAGACTGAGAAAGTAGAAATAATTGAAATGAGAGTACTAATGGTAGGAGGAAATTATGTCCTGAACAGCTTTCCTGATAACATGGTCAGCAGTAAAGAGGGAATGGACAGATGTGCCTGGATAAGAGAGGCCAAACTGAAAAAAAAAAAATCTTCTTTTCTTACACCTCCATACGTAACTCGGGGCTGTAACTTGTCCAAGAAATAGCGTTAACACACATTTCAGTACTTACATCTTGTATTATAGCTAGAAGGACTGGAGCCACAGTTTTCTACTTTGATGACAGTTAGGCCTGTGGACTGATATTACACACCTAGATAAATATGGTTTGCTTTGAAGGGAATGGACATAGGATTGGAAGGTGTTCAGTATTTCAGATAAAGTATTCATATCAAATTCTAGCTGAGACACTTACTGACGCAATCACCTTGGTTTAGCTGGGTGTGTAAGGATGTGTGGCTGAAGGCTGGAGCAAGCGGGGAGGCAAAGATGAAAGAATGACAGCCATGTTTCTGGCTGGAGGAATGAGCCCATTACCAAGGAAGAGCAAAGCCATAAACCACGCTGCAACGATGGCAGAGGACTGACTTGCTTGCAAACAATTGGCTGACTAGCAACACAAAATCCAACAACTGCTCGACAGATGTGTTCAGCTGCATGTGTGCTACCATGGGTCTCTGTGCAGCCCATCACACACCACAACTGCATTGCTTTGGGTGGGCTCTGAGAAGCAGCAAGGAAGACCAGAACACAGTTGACATTTTTCCTTTTCACTGTTTGTTTTATATTCTCCCACTCCTCATTTTCTTCCTCCTACACTCTGGTGCTGCATACTGGTGAGAGACTACTTGGTTCAGGCCCAGGCTGTTATTTTGGGTTATTAAGGTTGATGTTGACTGCCCAACCTACACTTTTTAACTTGCCAGAGTTGCACAGGGCTGTTGTTTTTGCATTGTCAGTGTTTAAGCAGACATTTAAAAGCTTTATAAAAACAAAATACACACACACACATGTGCATGCATGTAGGTATAGATGGATGCACATACACAGCCTTCTATCCTATATATTGAATTAGGCAATAGCAATTGTCTTCTGTCACATTTCACAGATTTCTTGTCCTTTCCAACTCTTATCAGCAACATCTGTAAAAAGAAATAAAAATAATAAAGGAAAGTGTTGGATGACAAAATGAGGGAGTGTTCTGTTAGGATAATAATATGCAATCAAAAGGATACAGGGACAAATATTCTTACAAAGTGTGTCTGGGAGCAAAAATTTGCCCATGGTATAAAAAGTAAGATGTAAACTGTCAGGGAACGGGAAAATATGCCCTTCTGGACAGAATGTTCTTCTCTAAATTAACACAAAAATATGTCAGTGAAACAGACCGTGGGATAAAGTGATGCAAAGAGTGAGTTTCAGACTGTTCTGTCACGCAGAGGATAAGAAATCAGTGCAAACTCCAGTCACTGCATGAGGCGCTCAGCCCCCTTGCTAGACTTCCCAAACATCCTGTAACGTCATCACAACGGGACTTGCTCTCCAAGGGAGATTCAAGCTGAGCCTGTTCTCACTAATATTTGCCATTTTACCTCCCTTGTAGAGGGTGAGAAAAGAGCAGGTATACCTGAGTGTACCTGCCCTATGTACCATAGGGCTGCTGTCCCTCGGTCTGCTCTGGCTGGTGTTGTGTGGGGGTGTTTGGGTGGTGGCGGCTGGTGAGCAAGGGGCACAGTGCAGGGAGCTGGGATAGCTTGTGCTGTTTCATAGTTATCCTGTTCAATTATCATTTTCAGTAGCCTTCCCAGCCTTGAGGTCATTTTTCAGATAACTTGCTTGAAAAGATTTCAATGGAAAGCTGTCATATTGTCAGGTCTCATCATCTTCCCACTAGAGGTGATCCCTGCAACAACCCTGGACTCAGGCAGATATTATGTCAGCCCACCTCTGTCATGCTAGGAAACAGCTAACCGGTAGCAAATAAAAGCAGAAATATGGGCTAACCTGTTATGGTAACTCTTATTGTGATTTGTTTTATGCAACCTGTCTGATAAAAAAGCTTGGTCAGATCTCGCTTCTCTTGCCAACTACCTCCCATAGTCAGAGCACAGCTGTACTCCTTCGGCAAATACAGTGTGTGTCACAAACCCAGGTGCCGGCAGCAGCACTGCCTGTTAGACATGTAGCTTTAGGAAAAAATTGCACAGGATGACACGCTAGTGCTGGTGCTTGGCATGCCCCCGGATAAGGACCGCGCTGGGGATACCCACTCTGGCAGCTGAGCATTAAAGCTCTCCTAGTGTAGGCATCTTGCTGGTATTCCTTCACATTTTCATGTGCTACACAGCCAAAGAGCCTGTGCATTGGGGGGTGTCAGTCACTTCGCATTACAGGACATGAACCAGGAGGCAGGCCAGTGTGCCTAGGAGCTGCAATGGGTGACAGCTGTGATAGCAGCTGAGTGGCCATGCTCCTGGTTGCAGGAGAAACAGCCTAGAAAGAGGTCACCAGTTCTGCATGAGGAAGTCCTCATGGTGCTCATTCCCATGTGTAGCAGCTGATTTCTCCGCTTGATGCTTGGAAGTCGGGATTTGGGTACGCCTCGCTCCAGAGAGCAGCGCCCCAAGAAAGCCACTATCCCTGTCCCCACTTCCTTTCTATTAAAACTACAACGGTCTTTGGGCTTTAATTGCCATTGTGCAGTGAGGATCAAGGTGGGGAGACCGATGAGTCATTAACCTGCTAGCAACAATGGAGAGCAGGCAGAATGAATGACCTTGAGCTGGGGGTACAAATATAGATGACCAGACCTCTATAATGAGTAAAAGAAGCCCTGAGGGCAAATGCTTGAAGGCCCCATACGTCTCTCTCTGTAGGGTGTGTGGTTCTGCCCACACAACGAACCAATATTTTCCTCATTCTTCGCCAACCTGCAAGAGCCTTTGCTTGCCCAGAGGAATCTTGACAACACTCACACGCCTGTAAACACCAGCGAACTAAGTACACTAAATCTATGCATGGCTATTTTTGGTAAGCTAAAAGAAAAATAGCAGGCTGCATTGGGAAAGCCTGGCCATGTCTGCCAAGGCCATGATGTAAAGCTTTCCAAGTGAATGCTATGGCTGAATCAGTAAAAGCATTTCTGAGTCAGGATATGCTGTAAGATCTTGCCATTTCAGGTCCCCATCATATCATTTCACCTATTTAATTCATGCCATTCTCCTATTTTCACTTTGGTATAAGGTAGGATCTGGTAGGAAAAAAACAAGGAAAAGCCAAGTGCACACTTGTGTGAGTTTGGGAGTCTGTCGAGAGGCAATTTCATGTACCTGTTGTTGGACTGTGCTGGGTAGGAGAGACATGCTTGCAAGGATGTAGAGGTGATGCTGTGATGAAGGGAGAAAAAAGCTGTGCAAGAATATGATCTTCTCTGGAAATACTCAGAGGTTCTGAGCTAAAGCTAAAAGCGAAGTTGTAGATTTTATCTAAAGCGTCTGATGACTGATGAGGAGCCAAGATCAGCAGACAGAGCATTAAGGTTTGGGGAATGATGCTCTCAAAAATCTACATAGCTTCATAGCTTATGCACCAGAGATTTTAGCATAGTTGAATGTCCAATATACATAAGTGGAGAAGAAGACGTGGAGAGGTATAAAATATTTCATACTTTTATTTATGAAGTAGCATTGTTAGCTCAAGCTTGACAGCACTGCCAAAAGTGGTCCTCCCCTGTCTCTGGCTACCTACCATCATCACAAAAGTACCATGTTTATTTCTTCAGCTGTACATGTAAGATTTGCTAATCAAATGGAAAAGCCTCTGAAATTCAGGGTCCTTTCAGGTATTCCAGCTTGACTAACTTGGAGAGCTCAGTGTTTCAAGCACTGTTGCTAATTTGGGACAAAACAAGATAATTTTAATATTAAAAAAATGCAAAACAAGTTTAATGTTAGAAAAACAATGGGAACTGGTCTGCTGCAGTAGTTCAGCAGGCCACTGACCTTTAGATGTTGTGCACACTGGAGCTGCCTCAGCACAGCAAGTCCGGGAAGCCCAATTCTGGAGCCAGCGCACAAGCAATGGCATGAGCACGTTGTTGTTTTTGGAGAAGTTCCTCCAAAGCAAAGCATTTCCCTGAACCATTTCAGTTTTCATGTGTTCCACTGGAAAAATGCCTCAACATGCCCCAAGTTGGTCTTCAGCTGGGCAAAATGACTGTGTTCTTTGTCGCAGTCCTCTCATGTCCACTGAGGAAATAGATTATTTGGGAAGTAATATTCCCCATTTATCACTTGCAGGAGTTTGCTGTATATCATGCACTATCCTGGAGTATTTAAGTCAGTGAAATGGTGTGTGGGAGATAGTTTGTATAACAGATGCAACATGAAATAAAGTTGTATTGTACTGAGTTATTGCACCCCATGACAGCTGTTTATCCCCTTTAGCAGTCTTTCTGCTGCTTCTCTTGCAGAGGTCATTTAAATCTTTGGGTTTTTTTTTTTACTTCTCTCAGCTACAGGAGAGCTCTCCCATGGCTACTTACCCTCCTGACTTTTTCACATTCAAGACTACATTTTTGGCCCAAGCTGTTCTTTGTATGTCGCTCTTCCATGAATCTGCCTTATGGCTTTTCACTTGGAGGACCAGCACTGACACATATTTCCTTCTAGCAGCATCCTGTTCAATTAGTGTTCTATGACAGGTCGTGATCCCTACTCAATAGTAGCTGGGGAGCTGAAACATAGGCCTATTTTTTGCTTGGTAGCCCTACAGAGGCTTCTCCATCAAAACCCAAATCTCTGGTGAATGTCTGAATCTCATTCTCTGCTCGTTTGCATTTTATACCTAGCATCTTGCTTTGCATTCATCTATGATACATCGCAGTATACAGGCGACTCCTTTCAGAGCAATTTTCTTGATGTCATTAGCCTTACTGGTAACTTCCTAAATGAATAGCAAAAGGGTTTAGGAGGATTCAAATAACAATTAGATAATTATGTCTACAAGAAAAACATGACATTTTGTAGTTAGACAGGGGAGCTGAAAAATGGTGCCAGTGATATTACCAGAAGTAGGTTCCCAGTGAATATCCAAAAATTTAAGTGATGCTCGCAACCAACTGAAGTCCCATTAGGCCCCAAATATCCCTTATCTAGCCACAAGACTCTCACTCTCAATATTTGCTATGCTTTGCTCTCCACATCTCTTTCCCTCTTTTGATTTCAAGTCAAGGCCCTCCACAACACACCTGCTATCTCTCTGACCCCATGCAGAGCTCCCTTCTTAGTCAAAGCCTCCGGCACATTTCCCTTTACAGCTTTGAGATATAGCAACGGGTTGGGAAAGTTCCTTAGCCATGCTCAACGTAAGCTACCTCAAACATATTATCTTACACATGTCAGGGGATTTACATGATACCCATGACTAGTTTACTTAAGGCAAATTAATTGGGAGGAAAAGAAGTACTTTAGAACTAAGCGTGCATTTTTATGGCTGAGTTTAAATGCCCTTACAAAGATTGCAGCACCAATTGCAATGAAATAGTAGCAAAACTTGCTGTCATTGTTACAAATGCCTGTAAAGTTTTATGAGAAACTCAGCAGAAAAAGTGTAAAAATTTAATAAACATGGCAAAACTTTGTAGGAAAGGAGATGATTACTAGCACACTTCACTGGGAAGGCTGAAGGAAAGCAGGGACCATCTTTTGGGGCCTTAAAGGCTACATTACAAACATGAGAAAAGGCTACAAAAAGGTTTCCTGAAATTGCAGCTGTTGAATAAACCTGATCTGGTGCCCTGTGATGCAGAAAGCTAATACTGCAGTTCATTGCCACTTACGTGAGGCATGAAGCCTGGGTGTGAAGAAAACCATGTGTAGCAGCTTCTCAGGGCCGAGAATCTGAAAGGTGATTTCCTCTCAGGGAATGTTGCTGCACATGAAATATGTTAAAATAATGTCCATTTTCCTCATAGTAACTTGGTTGCCGGAGCTGCAGTTCACTTAACTCAGAAGAAAACACAGAACTTTTTGTTCTTCAAGTGCGAGGCTATTGCAATTCATAATCAGTTTTTAGGAATATCTAGCTAAAAGAGCTATACTACGATTCACATTCCAAATGCCAGGAAGAAATTGTATTTTCATATTGTGGAGTTGTGATGTCAATTTCTGAGTGTTTGATTAGAGAATCCATTAGGAAGTATAAGCTCAAGATCATAACATAGTTGGAAGATATGTTTAAATAGATGAGCCCATCTCCAAGTGCAGGTGAATTCCCCAGGGAGACTTCTTCATCGCTAATCCATTCTCTGAATTCAATGCAATTTGCACAAAGTAAGGAGGGCAAGGACAGCCCATGCACTATGATAACTGTGCATGCAATTGTAAAGGTAAAAACCCCAATGTAGTCAGGGAACCTCCTCGATTGAGCTTTGTACACAAACATAAGCAAGCGAGGAATCAAACTGCAAATAAACCATCCCGGTTAGCAGCGTCCACTAGGGAAGATCAGGGATCAGGTTCTCAGTCACCGGAGGTAGGAATCCTCACATAGTGGCAATTTCAGGAGCACTTGATAAAGAGCTCTTGAGAACCTCTTGAGATGTTTGACTTCATCTTTAGATACATAAGTATTTTAAAATATGATCTATATGCTTGAAGAAGTTCATTCCCATTATTTCAGTTTACCGTAGGTCAGGCCAGAATAATCAATGGGACAAGGGCCTTTAAGGGTGGTCTCTGGTTGCTCATTAGGTGCACTACAACTCCATGCAATTGAAAAAGGCTACCAAGTAAGAGTCCCTGTAGTCCAAGGAGAAGCTTAAAAACCTCATAGCTGTTCATATGTGCCTAGGAAGGAAAAGGGCATGGAACTTAATATAGAAACTTCCCCTCCCTGTTATTTTTAAAAGAAGCTGAACAAGCTCCTTTATCAGCAGACAGATGGAAACCAAATAAAATAAATCTATGCTTATAATATGAAGGGTCATGCTGCTATAGAGAGTTAAAAGTGGACCAAAAGAAGTAGTATAATCTATCCCAGATTTCCCCCCTGACTATTTAGTATATTTCAGTGTACTAATTATTGAAATAAGCAAGACAGGATACAGAATAAACCTGATTTTTCTTTGCAAGCAGTTAAAATATCTCATCAGAAGCTGTTTAACCAAGTGTTCCTGTAGTTTAACCTGACTGATGCAGAACTCTGTCTGTATAGGCAGAATTTCATCTAAACACATTTGAGGACAATTTTGTTACACAACAATGAGAATTAGAGGTTTATGTCTTAAAGATGTGCAGAGAAACAGGCATCTTGGAGGGTATAGAGCTACAGATCATGCTGGATCATGATGGATCAAAAATGATTAAACTAGGATATTCTTCTTGCAGCTCTTAAGACACTTAGTATGACCCCATTCTGGAGGATTCCCCCAAAATGAACAAATTAATAGTGAGGAAGAAATATTACTTTTCTTAATTTATGGCCAGGGAAAGGAAGACAAAAGGAGAATAAAGGCGATTGTGACAGCATTGAGAACAAAACTAAGAACTCCTTTATCCCTTTCATGTCTTCAAACTTTCATTTATTTTCTATGCTCATGATTTTCTGTTTAGATGTAAATCATCCTGCCAATATATATATGGCTACTCCACTCAGTCTGAAATCTTACTAAATTACAACAGCGTTTCTTGGCAGAAGGTTCACATCTTCTATTAGAATTTTGTGAAAAATGGAGTGTATTACTGGAGTAATACACTCCTTTGGAGTGCTGCCAAATTCACAAATTAAGCAATATGTCAGGTGATCCAAAATTATGAGATTGTTGTAACAATTGTGAGATGATGGAGTTAAAATGTTCAGGGCAAAGTTTCTTAACCTAGAGATTTTGAATTTTCCATGTGCATTAAGGAAATTTTCTTTATTTTTTATTCCACGATGTGCACTAGAAAGATATATCTCCTTAAAAAGTAAAATAATAAATTCTCACATATATTCATAACTCCAGAAGTTGAGGTCCTAAGGGATGAACTAAACATTGCAGTATGAACAATAATGCTGTAAGCTGCCAATGCTGATGATGACACCCAAGCCTTAACAAAAAATAACAACATAGTTTAGATGATGTCTTGAAAAGAAATGTCTACCATCTGAGCAGCATTAGTTAAAGGTTGGACAACTATAAGTGTGATAAATATGTGCTTGTTATAGGCAGTTGCATCAAAGAAATATCACATAGGACTGCAAGTGGTGTAGCAAATAACATTCATCTGACAGACCAACTAATTGACCGCAGTTAGTCCAGGAAGATTTTACATCCAGATAGCTGGAGTTTCTGTATAAAATGTAATTTACTGCTGAAATGCCCTGAGAGGAAATTTCACAATTCAGTCGTGCCTATTGAGTGTTTGCCAAACAGCTCAGGTCCTTAAATAATCAGACCAAATTTCCAGCTGGTGTAAATCAGTGCACTTCCACTGATGTACGTGTAGCAGTGCAGATTTACACCAGCAGAGAATATCAGCATCTGTGTTTATTCATGCAAAATAAATGATTCTGAGGAATAATTACAAAACAATTAAGGCTGCCATTTATTGGCATCATCTCGCTGCATGCCAGTCTGCGTAAATGCAAGTACAGGCAGAGACTTACAGCAAGGACTCAAGCTGAATATTCAGCTCAAGTTGAATTCATAATAGATAGCTAAAGCAGTAGTGACACCATTCCCTGTTGAAATGAAATTTAATGAGGATGGCAGAGAGGAATAATTCTGCAATCATCTACCTTACTCTGCTCTTAATTTAACCAGAAGCTGAATGCTTTGTACAAAGTTACAGCTACTTAGTCAAACGATTATTTATCTTTCCACTTTTTTTTCATTCACTTATAACGTGAATTAATTTGTACAAATAGTCCACTGTAGAATTACTTTTAGACAAAGCAGGCAGATGGACCCTCTCCTCCCTGAAGCCTTGTTAAACTAATAATCTATAATATTCATTCTTTACCTTTTAATTGCATTTCATCAGCTAGTGTCTCCTAGTTTACACTTCAATTGTACAGAAATACATTATATATGTGTACAGGACTCCTCAGTTGAAAATCTCAGTGGGTTTTGGCTCTTCATCTGTGTGACTGTGATTCAGCATGGCAGGAGTTAGTTCTTAGGTGCCATCATACTCCAGGGAATTGGTAGTGATGATTAAGTTGAGAATCCCAGCCTTGATAATTAGCTCGGAGAGTCTGAATATGTGCTGTGAAAAAAAAAACAAAAAAAAAAAAAAAAAGAGAAGAGAAAAAGAAGCAGTGATTTTTAGAGCAGTTAGCCCTAAAGAGTTGGCTAACCAGTTGTCTCAGATTTTATACCTGCCAGCAGCTGGTTGGTCAAAATAGTTATTAGATGGAGTGGGCATGTTTACTGTCTCTGCCTTGATTTACTAGTTTAATATGTTGCTTTTGGAAAGAGAGAAAGAAGTGAAGCAAGAAAGGGAAAGAAGGAAGCAAGGGAGGGAGGGAGAAAGGAAAGGAAGAAGAAAGGGAGGAAGGATCTCTACTTTTTGGTGTAGGCCACCATCATTTCTGAACGAAGAAAGAAGAGCAACCCACATTACATAAAGCAAAATAGACTTACACTACAGGGGTTTATTTTTAGTTCTAGATGGCTGGAAAATATGGCTGCAATTTTCTTGAATGTTAGCAAAACTAGACTTTTCCTAAAAGCAAACAGGATTTTACATAATTGCCTTTTTTATTTGGCTATAGGATGCAAATTAGGGCTGCACTTCTTTTTGAAAGATTAGAGGATCATATCAGGAACCACTGAAACCTACCATCAGTAAGTTTCTGATCATTTCCATACCAGAACAAGAAGCACTCAAGATTATTATCTATTTCTTGATCTTTTTAGGTCTAGAATATATTTTGATCAGAGGAGCCTGCTTAAGCTTTCAAATTGTTTGGGTTTCTTTTTTCAGGAGAGGGGCAACCGAGATCTTTGTAGCTGTTACTGCAATTGTATGTTGCACTCTTTAAGACAAAATGTTAAATATCTCATTAGATCTGCTTTCTCTTAAAACAGATTTCTGTTTGTCTTAAATGTTGAGTTTGCAGCTCAGGAGTCAATAGAGACAGGTCAGTCAGTCAGATAAACCAATGGAGGAAAAGTCTGACTAACATGTGGATCTGAAAGACTCCTGATTCCCAATAGGAGCATGTGCAATTAGTCAAGTTTTGTTTGCCAAGGAACAAGTAGCAAGGAAAAAAAAAAAAACAGAAATATTACCTCTGGCCCTGCCTACAAAAAAAAAAAAAAAAAAAAAAAGTTTCAAACAGCCATTGTGAATCATATTCCTTTAGCGTTCACACAGTGCCTAGAAAATATATCTGCGCTCTTGAGCAAGGAGAGCTGAGATGAAAGAGCTTTAATACCTTTCAAATCAGTTTTACAGGCCACTTTATACCTAGATGTCAATTGGATGGTGTTTGTTTTTCTGTATCTTCCAGACCTCAATCGAAATGAATACAAGTATTACTATACTTGCATATTGATATAACAACTACAAGTACTGATATAAAAAGACAACATGACAGTCAATGCCTACATGAACAAGCAGTGATAGTGGTGGTTATAGCATTAGCCTAGGTGTTTGCAAGCACTGGATA
>JAWLRI010000918.1:2303527-2325704 GCA_034781795.1 Crypturellus tataupa | reverse complement strand
GCTCGGAGAGTCTGGATATATGCTGTGAAAAAAAAAAAAAAATAGAAGACAAAAAGAAGAAGCGATTTTTAGAGCAGTTAGCCCTAAGGAGTTGGCTAACCAGCTGTCTCAGATTTTATACCTGCCAGCAGCTGGTTGTTCAAAATAGTTATTAGATGGAGTGGTCAGGTTTACTGTCTCTACCTTGATTTACTTGTGTGATATGTTGCTTTTGGAAAGACAGAAGGAAGCGAAGCAAGAAAGGGAAAAAAGGAAGCAAGCGAGGGACGGAGGGAGGGAGAAAGGAAAGGAAGAAGGAAGGGAGGACAGAAGGATCTCTACTTTTTCATATATGTCACCATCATTTCTGAAGGAAGAAAGAAGAGCAAACCACATTACATAATGCAAAGTAGACTTACACTACAGGATTTTATTTTTAGCTCTAAAGGGCTAGAAACTATGGCTGCAATTTTCTTGAATGTTAGCAAAACTAGAATTTTCTTAAAGGCGAACAGGCTTTTACATAATTGCCTTTTATTTGGCTATAGGATGCAAACTAGGGTTGTACTTCTTTTTGAAAGGGTATGGGATCATATCAGGAACAACTGAAACCTGGCACTCAAGATTATTATCCATTTCTTGAGCTTTTTAGGTCTAGAATATATTTTGATCAGAGGAACCTGCTTAAGCTTTCAAAGTGTTTGGGTTTCTTTTTTCCGGAGAGAGGCAACTGACATCTTTGTAGCTGTTACCGCAATGGTATGTTGCACCCTTTGAGGTAAAATGTTAAATATCTCGTTAGATCTGCTTTCTTTTCAAACAGATTTCTGTCTGTCTTAAATGTTGAGTTTGCAGCTCAGGAGTCAATAGAGACAGGTCAATCAGTCAGATAAACCAACGGAGGAAAAGTCTGACTAACGCGGATCTGAAAGACTCCTGATTCCCAGTAGAAGCACGTGCAATTAGTCAAGTTTTGCTTGCCAAGGAACAAGTAGCAAGGAGAAAAAAAAAAATCCATAGTCAATCGAAACGATTACAAGTATTGATTAATTGCATATCGGTATAACAACGACAAGTACTGATATAAAAAGATAGCATGACAGTCAATCCCTACATAAACAAGCAGTGATAGTGGTGGTTATAGCATTAGCCTAGGTGTTTGGAAGCACTGGACACCTGACACTCTTCTCCAAGGCGGTCGATTCAAGCAGACATCCAGAGTGCCTTGTGTGTAAAAAGGCAGGGACACATGTCCATCTGTAGAAAAACCATGCTGGGAGGGGGTTGGCGTTTTGGATGGGCAAGGCCATGTGACACAGTACTCTGTGTGCCACAACAGAGCACCAAAATGTGGAGGGGACAAGTCCCTTCCTCTGCATTTCAAAGGCACAAAAGTGCATTTGCTTGTGTTAGCTCAAATGGATCTGTTACACAGCAAGAACAATAAGTAACAGTAATCACTCAACAAAATATAGCGGTGGTGAATTTTGTGACATTGCAGAGGTTCTTCTCAGTGTAAAAAGATGGAAGATCTGGTAAAATGCCCGTTAACTCAGTGTAAAGTCACAAAAGAGTGAAATCAGACGTTGTGCATTGCAGACTTAGAGAACTGAAGAATGACATTGTCCTGGGACGCCTGGTTTCCTGTATTTTCTCATTCATTCAGAGTGATTCACACAACAGAAAAACAATTGGTTCTGATTATGAAGGCAGTGTGTGTATGTATATAGGGGACTTCTATTCATTTCATTGAGAATTACGTACATACAACTGAGACCATAATCAGGTCCCTGACACTTAAAAGGCCATAGGCCTCTAATTTTTCCTGCTAAAATCTGTATACTTTTAAATACTGTAAAATTTATACTCATGGCTTTTAATGAGGAAAGGCACCATATAAATTTTGAACAATCTTTTCAAGACATGTAAATTAATTTCTGGAACAAAAGATGTAAACCAAGAGAATTTTTCTGGATCTAGCTTTCACAATAATATGGATAATTAATCTTCTTTCATTCCAAAATTTCTCTGGGGAAAATGGTAAATGGTTTTCATTTGTTGCTAAACATCAATCTTAAACAACTCTAAAGACTGTGCCTTGATTTGTCATGCAACATGCTGTATACTCCCCAGCTATTGAATGAGAACACTGCAAGCCATATTTTAAAAAGCATCGTGTAACTATCTTCCCTAAAAACTACGGAATTAATGCAGCTTTTTTCCCCGATTCTTGTTCTACTTACTAAGGTTAGATTCCTTGTATCAATTTTATATTGATGTTGCATTAGGAAAAATTTCTGACATAAATACTTTTAAATCATGTAATCACACAACTGTCTTTGGATAGATAAGAACTTCTGGAATCTATTTTTTTTTCCTTTTTTCCCCTCTCATCTCCTGAATTGATTCAGATTTTATTCTCACTGGAATATATTTGAGGCTGAAGATAAGAAAGCTAGTCTACCTTTACTTGATCTGAATATTATCTATTTCAAAGTGGATTTGGATAGCATCCAGCATGCAAAAAAGTAGCTGAGAAAGTAAAATAGTAAATATTTGAAACTATAGTTTTCTTTATTAATGCAGGGATGATACTAGGGGAATAGAAAGATAATCACAAGCTTTTTCTCTGGACTGGGCTGGGATCTGGCTCTGGCTCAGTTTGAAATCGTATCTGAAAGGTATACAGAACTCTTTTATGTCTTTTTTGTAATTAAGAAAGTAATTTCAAAGTATGATATCTTCAATGGCATATGTTAGAGTTTGGGGTTCTTGTTTAGTGTTCCATTTCATTCTTTTTCTTTTTTAGCTGATATTTAAGGTAGAGAGAGTCCTCAGAGATCATCCTCAGTGCTAGCCGAGTCCTCTGCTGAGTGTTGCTGAGGCTCCAGAGGTACCATTCCTCTTTGGTACCTCACCCTTCAGAGTGAGGTACCACAGCCTCACTTTGAAGTGCACGGTGGGAATTCTAAGGTCTCTTAGCTTTAGATAAACTCTTCTGGCAACATCAATGAAAACTGTAGCAAGGACAATGAAGGGAATTAAAACATCCCAGAAATTAATCCTCCGAAAATACCATCCTTGATAGTTACAGTGGACTCTATTCAAGCTGCTTATTATGGATGCCTGACTCAGGTGTCACATCTCCAGCGGCATCTGGGACAAGGTACTGAGCCCCTCTCCAGATGATCTATCTGCTACTTGAGGCGGCAGATGCTGCTGTCCTGTCCGGCTGGTGAAGAGAAGCAGGGACGATGCTTAGTTAGATTTTTGTAATAGGTGGTCTGTACATGGCATGTCCTGATTGTTCAGTTTGTTCCAGCACTTTACCTGAAACACACCCCAAACACACCCCATATAACTACAAGACTCAGGAGAAGGGCTAAGGAAGTAGTAAAAATCCAAGTGCTGGAGTAACTGAAGGGGAAAGGATGGGAAAGAGGGATTAAACCCCAAGAAATTATTCTCCAAAGTACCAGTTTGATTTTCTCTCTCCAGTTGCAGGACCTAGAGATCCTTTGAACTCAATGGCAATGAGCAGAAAACAGGGCAGCAGGCCTCGAGCCACGGGCAAAGCCTGAGAAGGAGCAGCAATCCGCGCTGCCTGCAGCACCGTGCCATGTGCTCTTGTCTAGATTGCACCCTCTGATACAGTGGGAAGGTCGTTATTCAGCCCGGGGAGCTGCTAGAAACCTGAGTAAGGCAATCTATTTCTGCATGTCAGCAGAGGCTGGCAGATCAATAGCCGATATTGTCTGTGCTGAGGAAGCCTGGGAGCAGCCTTGCTGCATCACTCATGGTTCCCTCCAAGCCCCAGACCAGGGAGCAATCACCAAGGTAAAGAACAGAAACAGTAAATAGAGTGAAGCACACAAGGTTTATCCCCACGTACATCCCGTGAGTGGAAGTGGCTCTGGGTGTCAGCACACTGCCTCCCTTACTCCCCTTGATGCGTTTGAGCGCCGCATGGTCCCTCTTCCCACTCCCTCAAGACTCGGTAGCATGGGAGAGAAGCTTTCTGACAGACAAAAGATAATCTTACACTTGACTTCCAATATCAAGGCTTTTTAACTGGCACACTTTATATTGAATAATTCATGGGTATTCAAGCTTTACTTCACTTCACAAAGAAAGTGCTTTCTCTTAGCAGCGACAGTAGATATGAGCAGCTAATTCATTATTTAAAGAGATTAAGTATTAGCAACTGGTATGGGCTCTTCAGAGCTCTTTTTATTCCCTTTGCTCATGTTATCCCCTGCCACTTGCCTGCCTAGTACAGATTTTAGATTGATTTTACCATATTAAATTTTTTTTTAATAGATATCTACCCTAAAACCTCACTATTTCTAGACCAGCATTGTCCTATTTTAAAAATGTAAAGCAGTAGTTAAAAACTAGCTGGGTAGCACTGGGTGCAGGTGGGAATGCACAGAGACACAGCCTTTTCACTCTGCTTGTTGGAAAACCAGGCAAGGGGGACGTGGGATGTCCCCAGACATGTGTGTGTTCCCAGACTTCTCATGACATGGGATGGGGAAGAGAGGAGGTGGGACTCAAACCATGCAGATTGATCATCATTAAGCTTTGAAGAGCTGCAGTTGTGTTACATCAACTTCTTGTACCTGGGGATTAACTGCTCAACATATGTGTCCTCTCTGGGATGCAGACCTTTAAATGATGGAACCATGTGGGATTATTATTATTATTATTATTTAGTATTAAAAGCTCTGCTGTCAGATATTACTTTGCAGACAGGTACATTGCTTTGGACCTGAGAGAATTATGGTCGTTCTCGCTTAGCAAACCTCCTATGAGCAAATTCTCCTGCAGGTTGAAATTAAAGAGAATCTTTTCCTTTGACTTGATTTGACTTTGAAGCAGCCTTTAGTCTCTCCACAGCTTGGCATTAGTTTTGCTGCAGATTTCTAGGTACACAGTCATATGGTTTGGTAACAAAAAAAAAAAAAAATAAATAAAACAGAGAGATAGAGAGAGAGAGAGAGAGAGTAGATTCAAGCAAAGTAGAAATGGGGAAGATTTTCTTCTTCTATCTTTTGCCCTCAGGCAAATGTGCCCAGAAAACAGTCTGTGGTGGCAGAGCCACCTTTTTGCCCTACCTTGGTTAGGGCTGTTGGCCACGTATGTGAGAAACTGGTCTGGCAGGGACACCCATGAGGCATGAAAAATGGTGTTGCATTCAGGTCATTGCCACCAATGATGTGGCGTATGGAAAAGAGGGCAATGTAGGGAACTAGAAGCAAAGTCATTGGGTGCAGGTTTCTGCTATCCCTGGATCACAGTGGAAGTGCTGTGAAGCTGTCACTGCCTACACCACCACTGCTGTCTGTGACAGAGGAGAGACTTGGCTTGGGCTTCTTCTGTCATGTTGTAAAAGTAAGTAACATAACAACCTTAAAGGTTATATGGAATTACTCAAGAAGAATAAAGGCAGCCCCAGGAAAACACTTCACTGTTCAGAGATAAAGCTGGAGAGCTTTGCGGGCTGGTACCTGCAAAAGCTGTACATCTTAGCAGCCTGGGGACATTGACTCCATTGCACAAAGGGAGCTAAACTGAGCATCGTCAGCATGTGGGGCAGGCTCCTGCCTCTGACATCCAAGCTATGCTGGGAGCTGAGACACGGCAGAACACGGGAGCCATCAAAATAGTAACCATCCTATTAGAGCTAAGACGTCTGCTCTTCAGCTCCTGGTGCACCACCAGCTCTCTGAACTTGGACTCCCCGCTCACAGTGTCAGTGATGTCCCTTGGCTTCAGTCTGGTGCTTCTGCTTTCATTGCCTAAATGAGTAACAGAAAAACTGCTTTATCCTCACCACAGATAAATTGGTGCCTAGCATATAATTCCTGTTCCTTATACATGGGAAGTTCTTTCATTTGTACTAAAATACATAACAGAAGAAAAAAGAAAAAACACCAAGAGATTTCAAGGTCTGCTGCCACTCCTCGTTCCTTCTGTTCTTCTCTCCTGCCTCTTATCCAGCTTCATTCCTAACTTGTTTTTTTCCCTTATGCAAAACTGCTGGTTAGAGACCCTGGTTTGTTCAAGCCTTCACTGAAATTTTAGCCAAATAACTTGCAAATCCCAGGCTTTACAAGGAAAAAGAGCAATACCTGCGATCACAACTAAAACTTAATTCAGACCACTTGTTTTAAGCTCCATTTAAAAAGCTCATAATTTTTTTATTAAAGGAAAAGCTATATTTTCATTCCACTGTTTGGACTGAACTTAAGGAGATTTGATATGATTCTCACAACTTAAGCCAAGCTTAATCACTGTTTTCAACTCAAGCTGGTAGCTGCCTGAATCAAAGCATTGTTACAGGAGAAAGTGCAGGGAGCACAAGGCTCTTTACCTTATGTAAAGCCACAACTCTGGCAAGTGAGAACATTTTCCAGAGTAACTTCAGGTACAAGGGCTGTTCACTTGGAAACATTTTCGGTACAATTGGTATTACTTATAGCCGGAACAAAAGAGGGAAGAAAGGAAACGAGTTGCTTTCCTTAACCCTGACAGTTCACTGCTCCAAAGGCTGTAAATATTTCATAGGCAAACACAGAGAAAAGGGATAATATGGAGAAATAAAACACAAAGGACTGCAGTCTATACCTGTGTGGAGCTGCTGGCTGCTTCTTCCCAAACGGCTCTACTGAAGCCAGTGGGATTACTTGCAGAGAAGGTACAAAATCTGAATCTGTCTCTAATTAAGTGACTCAGAGTCAGAATGTTTTGGAGAAATGCAAACATTTGTCATCCAGATTCCAGGTCTTTTTTGGCAAAAAATATACAAATTCACAAGGAAAGTAAAGGCTCTTTTACAGTTACTCTATCTTTGCTATTAGGAAACCTAATCTAAAGCTCATAGGAATTCAGGAGAACCCTTTGCACCAATTGCAGTGGATTTTGGTTGAGAACCATCCTCGCCTAGGCAAAACTGGTCTGAAATCCACTTCCAAAGTTGCTAACCTTTCCCCTTGCTAGCAGTGAAAGGGAGTAAATGGTGATTACTTTATACAGAATATATCCCATTTAACGCTTAAGACTAAGTTAAGCTTAGTGCTGTGAAGTGCTGCAAGGCTTCCCTTGCCCCCAGTAATCTCAAAACTCAACACTTCCACAGTCACAGGAGTGACTGGGATTAAGTCAACAATAATTCTGATTTTTAGTTACCTAAAAAGAAGGCAAATTGATTCCAGTAAAAGTATATATGTTCTTGTATCCTTTTCTTTCATAACTTTTTTTTGCTTCAGAGCAGATTTTGACCACATATCAAGTATTAAAAGATATGCAGCGCTAAAAATAGATGACCTTCCTTTCCCTTCTAAATTGGAGGTCTGTTTTCAGAATACATTAGATGTATATTTTTACTTAAAATTGGTTTTATATCATGAAAAATAATAACTACATCATAACCTGGACAAAAGAGCAGGCTCAAAAATTCAAAATAGTCCACAAATAGCTCATGTTTTTTATTGGACAATACAAGATGTGTAAAAAGGCAAAAGCTTTGTTCAGTGATTTAAACATATCTTGGTTTAAGATTATTAGCTTCCATAGCTTGCTGTGTGGGTGGTCTAAAACTATGTCAAAAGATATTACATTTCCCCCAGAATTTATACATTTTTCTCTGTTATAAAAGACAATTATGTTTACTAGGCAAAGGTAACCTAGCCTCATTTTGTGCGGAAATAAAACAGAGGGTATTAAAATCTGTGTTCATAGAGATAAAGCATACTTACAATGGTCCTTAGACTCTCTCTGATCCCATCTCTGTCATCCAGAATTGATCTTCCTAATTTATCTGTCCAATATTAGGAATTTATAAATGACATTAAGGCAAGCTGATCATCTATACAACAACATAAAGCTGTCCTTATAAAGCGTCTCTTTTCTCCCTTTTCTGCCCTCTAATTATTGTAAAGAGGAAAAAATACATTTTTGAATGTATTATAGGTTATTAATTATATACCCATTTTCTTCTCTAGGACCATTTTGGGCTAGTGTTGCCAGTAAACATGTGTTCAAATAGCTGGTTGTGTATCTAGCAACAGTATTGAAGGGTATTGTGAAACTCTAAATCTGATGACTGGTGGGAGTTCTTTATCTCCCAAGAAAGTGTCATAGTGAAATGTGAACAAACTGAGCATGGGCTATGGGAACTTTGGGCTGGGCACTTTTGCAGTAGGATGTCCATCTTCTCACCATTTTTCAGTTACAAGAAACTGATTAGGTCCATGATCCCAAAGAATCATTTCAAGAATACAACCCATCTGCCAGCCCTGATTCAATTACATTTATTTACCAAATCATAAAACTGGCCTTGGCTATCTGTAATTCAGTAGCTTTCTGCCAGCTCAATCTGTAAAACTCACTTTGGGGCAGGGAAAGGCAGATAAAAACATTATGCATCGGCAATAGCATTGATTCATACCCAGAAGTGACATGAGTTTAAGGATAAAGGGAGTATCAGCATCAAACTCAGGGATGGCCATGCAGTGACTGACCTCTGCTTTGAAGCCACAAGTTTCCAAGGGAAACTTCATCAACAAGTTTTTGTGAATATATACATATTCACATATGTGTATATATATATATATGCTGTGGAATTTGTCACCAAAGAGAGGAAATTTCAATTCTCTTACTGATGCCCCAATTTAGGTCTTTTACTTCTTCCTTTTCATAACGTCATCTATGTCATCTTCTTTACTTTGCACTCTACTTTACGTGCTGGCCACTCTGCTTCTGTTGGTCTATTCAGGGAATTTTTGTTTTTCAGAAGCCAGTGAACTGTCAGCAACAGCTTTCCAAAAATACAGTGTTTCATTTAGCATTAGTTAAAAAAAGCAGTTAACAAAGCATTAGGGAAAAGGAGATTTGAGACAGTAAACAACACACACTTAGTCTCATGCGTGGATTGACTGGGTGTGTAGTTCTTGTTTCAAACTTGGAAAACATTTTTAGGAAAATAGGGAGAAAATAAAACTACAGAAACATAAACCTATGTCCTGCCCGTTATTGTACTTTACCTTAGGCATGTTAATGTGATTAAGTAAAATGTACAAAAAAGGCAGGAACTCATTGACTGCATGAAGCGAAAGTGATGATTACCTAACACACTGGAGCTTGATTAGGTTAATATTAAAGGTATTCTTAATTGCTAACATACATACATACATACATAAATGATTGCCTGCTAAAGTGTCTGAAATGATTAAAGGAATATTCTTCTTGGAAGGTGGCTCAAGCAAATGCTAGACGTTAAGTGAAATACTCTATTAGTAAGTAACTAATAAAAAGGTTAAAACTGTTAAAACAATAAATAGGCTGATGGTTACAAAGAGCACAGAGGGAACTTTAAAACAAATATCTGATAAAAGGAGTGTTAATTGAAACCTTCTGGACTAAATAACAATTTTTATGAGTTCACATAGGTTGTACAAAGTAGATACAGGGCTTTTTTTTTTCCTGTAGGCAGGCAAATATATTTGGCTTTATTCGAGCAATACAATTATGGAGAATTACCTACAAGTTAACTGCTCATTTCCAGCAAGCATTTTAATTGACAGATGGAAACAATATATTTATTTTTTTCAGTACATTAGATTATATTGAAATAGATTATTGTTTTTTCCGCCTGTAAATATTCATAGATGTCTGGGGATGGGAATAGAGTAATTTGAAAAATTAATCTTTTTAAAAGTGTTTTGTGCGGGTGTATGAATTAAACAACCTATACATGTGCCTCACGGGGGGCGCAGAATGAAACCACTTTATCCAGCAGCCAAGTCAGCGAGAGCGTTGCCTGAGAAGGGATCTGGGGCTAAGCACACCAAAACTGTGTCTTCAACAGAGCACATAAAGGCATTTTTTTCGAATAAGAAGTTTGCACGAGCGTTTTTCTGTCCTCAAGCGCCAGAGGGACGGTGGCTGCCCCGGCGGTGAGGCTCGAGAGGCTGCTTCCCCGCGCCGGGCACCTGGTGAGACCTGAGGCGGCTGCGCGCTGCCACCCGCAGCTCGGCCGATGCCGGTGGGGCCTCGGCTCCCTCATTAGCATTGACGCCACATCCACTCCTGCTGCGTGCAATTAAATGGGAATTGAACCGGGGAGGAGAGAGTCAATGTTTCCCTGTTATTAAACACACAGCGATCCATGGAATGCTTAGCCCTTGGCTGCGGATCGCCATGGATTTGCTGTGAGGATACCGGACACATGTGCGCCCACCGTTGCACTGGGCCCAGGGGAGCGGGACCTCAGCTCCTCCACGGAGAGCGGGAGGCGCCGCAGAGCAGCGCGCCCTGCTCGACCACCGGCCGCCTCTGTCTGCGTTTTGTTGGAGGGGATGTGGGCACTCACTCTCCAGAAAATGGATTTGGAGCATAAAGACTACAGATGATAGATGGGGAAACCCTCACAGTGATAATGTCAACGACTTCAGTGTTGACCTGCATAGGATTTACCTGCTGGACAGGCAAGACTTTATGCACTCCTAGCATAGATATTCTAGAAAAATGGTGTGTTCTTACATATATTATTCAGCAGCTGCTGTAAGACAGAATTTAAAAGTCTCTCTTACAATCACTATAGATATAATTTAATAGATATACTCTGGCATGCATATATATCTGTCCATCAGTCTTTATTACACATATGTGCATGCGCACACACGTGCACACACACACACATCTTCTAAATCACTTTTCAGGTAACACAGTTTCCACTCAACAGAATTCACAGTAAATATAGGGAACTTTGCCTCTTCAGTTTAATATCTGTATTAGAAAGACAAAATAGATATAGAGAAATATAACACTGGTTGAGAAGTATCTACATTGTACATGGAATTATGTGAAAACAGTGAGGTTTATATGACGCGAATTTCCATTGATTTTCTTCCTCTGTGTAGATTTCCAAGTTCAAAATCAGATACTGCAGCTCCCTTAGTGTTTATTTTGACCTCGTCTAGAATTTGGCTTCTTAAAAGCTTCCTTAGCTTTTTGGGATTTTTGTTCCTGCCCATTCATTTGAATTTCAAAGGCTAGTGTGTGCATAATCCTCCAGCCACTCGTGAGTGACTAATTTTTCATTTTATTCGGGCAACCTTTGTTTAATATATGCCAGATGTTTGCTTTTCTAACATGTCGCTTTGCATCTCTTGTCTGGAGTGCTTGCCCCACCACCTATTGCATGCATCTCCCATCGCATGTACGCTATTTTTGTATCTCGCACCATGTTTTTATGTACTTAAAACCAATTTCAGTGTTAGAGTTTTTCCTGTGGCTTGACCGAGGTTCAAGCTGTGCCTTTAGATGTGTGTGCGTTCAGGTTCTTTTGTTGTTTATGGGAACTGCACAAGCATCTTCGCTAGGGAAAAAATACTTGGTTCACTTGGGAAAAATCTTGAGCTGCAAACCCTTGCCAGCATCCATGTATGCTCATCTCTAACAATTGTGCATTCCTGTTTCTAGGGAAGTACAGCAACACCTACCACACAACCTAGCCCCTTAATTCTTGCCTAACAGAGGTAAATATGACGTAAAGGGGACTTTGCCTGCCCACATCCAGAACTTTCTCTTCAGTTGAAGCATACAGAAAACATTGGATATTTTGCCTGCATAAGAATTCACTTTCATAGGCTTATTCTATTCATTAAAAACATAACCTTCAGAAAATGCAAAAGGTTGGATATGAGCATCACAGATTTGTGTCTATTTTTTCTGGGTTGAATTTGCATACTTTCCTCATGATAATTCCTGAATTCAAAATAATAATATTGTTTTCTTGGCCTAAGAGATAACTAATATTCAAAGCATTGAAATGCTGATTCCATCAGGAAAGAAAAGAGGGCAAAAAAAGAGGTGTTTCTTGGTATAAGAACCTGGTTTGGTACACAGTAGAAATAAGCCATGGGAGGAGCTACCTTGCTCGTGGATCTGAGTTTGCCTTTCTAGGAAATATCGTGCCCAGAGATGCTCTTCTGTTGGCTAAACAGAAGAGCCCCACGGAGGCCCCACGGAGACGTCCCGCTGTGCCCAGGAGGGACCCCACGCAGCCGCCTGCCCCATGCAGGGCTGGCGCCGGCAGAGCTGCTCTCGCCACGTCGCTCAGGCCCCGGGCTCTTTGCACAGCTTTCGCCAGCTGAATCATCTTCCAGCTTCATAATGTATTCACTTTTTTCCTCTGTGAGGTATTTTCATGTGAATTAAGATCCCACAGAGTAAATAGAGAAACTGGTAATAACCCCTCACCGACACCATGTTCTTGACAGTCTGTGAAACAGTTCAAATTATTGTCAAGGAAAGAAGATTAGAAGAAAAACATCTTCATATTCAGACATGAAACAAAAGGCCTTTTAGAGTTAAATGGTTACATTAGTCACATTTGAAAGTTAAAAATTGCTTCTCTGAGGCCCTTCTAGCTGATGGTACTGAAGATAATGAAATTGTGGAAGCCAATACTGAGGGAGTTTCACTCTTTGGAAGCTGGAGTAATGCAAACCAAACACTGCACAGATTCTGGCTCTGCAGAAGGTACATAATGTTATATTCAAGGGTATCTTAGAGTTGTATTTTGTGCCTTGGAGAAGTGCCAGAGAGATTTTTAAATTATCTAAGTTTTGCCTCCTCATTTCCTTTCTTTACAATGTACAGTATATGCCTGTGCTTTTTGATCTTTAAACAACAAAAACAATATGAAAAAAACCACAGGGGCACAGCTGGGTACCAAATAACTGTGTTTACTAAAAATATACAAACATGCAAGGCCTAGTTATATGCATATTGCTGCTCTGGCTGGTTTCTGGTGGCTCTGAAACAAGGAATACAGTGAACAGCACTAGGAGGTTTGCAAGCTATTTAAAGGGAAGCTCCACTCTGAATATACCCTATAGTAGAAAAATAACATCTGGGAAAGTTATATTGCTATGGGATTTTTCTCTCACACATGAGCTATGTCTTTCTTATATTATTTATATATTAGATACACACACACAGCTCATACACGCACCATGCTAAAGAGCATCAGAGAAGCAAACTTTGCAGGCTTGCCTCCCTAAAAGCTTCTCCACTTCTTCCAGATACAGCATCTGGCCCAGTGAAACACACGACCTCTTCTGACACATCCAGCTTTCCCTATCGCCTTTGCTCACTATGGCTACACTGTCACTAAGACAACATTATTAAGATTGCACAGCTAGGCATTTGAAAGTGAGGAAACAGCAGAAAAAAAAGATGCCTACACATTATTATTCAGTCTTAAATTATATGATCACATCCTAGTCTTTTCAAAGGTACCTATCTCATTCACTGCAGAGGATGGCTGGTGATTAATGATGAGGTATCTGATATTTTGTTTTCTTTCTTCAGTATGTCACCCTTTGCTTTGTTTAAAGCTTTGCTATAAAAACAGTGTTATTTACTTCTTAACAATCTCTCGTGTGGCTCTCATCACTCCTTCATGCAAAAAAAGGCTCTAAGAAGCTGTAACTAATTATCCACACATGAATATGGTGCAGAGAGATGCCCAGTCAGATATGCAGATTTCTGTTATTTTAGTTGTCTTAGTTTCATGCAGCAGTTCATTCAGATTTCACTGAATTCCCTTTCAGCTCCGAGCTGTAAGATCGGCTTATGCTTTTGTCTAAATTTGGGCAATTTTTCCCAGGAATAGCAAAAGCCACATGCGATGCAAATGTTAACCTTTCTCGAACTTCAATTATGTTGTTTAGAAATTGAGTAATTAGAACTTTTTGGAGAAAACACCCGCATGATTTCTTCAATGAAAAACAGAAGAAAATAAGGTCATTTTCTCACTATTCTAATTTCAGATATAGTTAATCCCCCTCTGAAACACTCCCAAATTGAGGCACACAACATTGTGAGATTTCTGCCCAGATAATGAAATTCTCTCAAAGTTATTAGCCGATGAAATAAGGCTTGGCTGTGGGAAATGTAAGCCAAGCAAAATATAATATCACTATAAAATAGGTGATTCTGTGGTATGATTTGCAAAACTCAAAATGTTAAACAAATGTAAGGGCTGACAGCGTAATGCGATTTGGTCCTTTGTTCCCATAAAGTTTACCCTGCACTCATTGCTGTGCGTGCATTCTGCTGTTGTAAGTCACATGGCTGAGAAAAGGCAGGAGCTGCCTTCAATTGTTGTGGAATATCTGTGTTTTATTATACGGTTTATGAGTCCACACTCAGAGATGCACTGTATCGAAAGATTAATGGTTATGGTTTGAAGACTGCATGTGCTGAACTATTTTGTTCCATAGTGCTGGTACAGCATCTACGTCTGCCTCCTTTGGCTTTGTTTGCATCCCTTGGGAGCATTTTGTAATGTTAAAATAAAATAAAAAATGAAGAACAAAAAAAAAAAGAATCAATACTGTGTATGTTAAATTTCCTGAGTCCTTATCAATATTGTGTTACATCCCTAATTTTAACCAGCTAGCAAAGAGTAAGGATTATTGATTAAAAAATAGGATTCATCTTGCACATTTTTCTTCCAAGAGTTCCTGGGTATAAATCCCAGATTAGGTGAACAATGCAGGATAAATTCTCTTGATCAAAGCAACCTATCAGACTTAGCTATTGGGTAGATTCCTAAAAGTAGAATAGTAAATATCTATACTATAGAATATTTAAGTGTAGTAAAATAAACAAGTGGTTCAAGATAAGAGAAGATTAAGAACACCACGAGCAACTTTTATTTCAAAGCAGAAAAGTGCACAGTTCAAAAGTGCTCTTCCAAAATGAACTCTGGGGAAGCATGAAAGCATGAAACCTATGAAAAGAATTTCTTTTGCAAGATTGAGAGTCTTGCATTGTATAAACACACTAGTGTCCTTTGGTGATTTTCAGATGCACAGAGCCTTTTGATTAGTTTAGGAGGGTGTAATTTCCAAGAGGAAATCTTAGCCTTAAAGAACTCTGCAGTGAATAAAATAAAGTTAATGCTTGCATGATAAGCCATTCAGCCTTAAATGATCATGTATAGATATTGTAGTCACTTTGGGTATGAGTTGTGTTATAAGTGAAAGCCCCAGAAGACCTAAGCCTGTTGCCCCTCTGGTGGCAACACAGCAGCACATAGTTGGGGAGGGGAAGCTAATACCGCAGACATAATCTAGGTGACCAGCTCCACCAAGCACGCTCATCTTCAGAGCAAAGCCCTCCAGCAAACACGCTAGCCGAGTCCCTTCCTACCATGCCGGGAGCTCAGGGCATGTGCAGTCCTACTGCTGAGAAACAGGATGCTCTGCTGGCTGCTCTTCCCATTCCCCCAACTCATGCTTGACCTGAGACTTGGGAGAGACGGGCTCCGTCCCCTGCTCTGGAGGGAGCACAGACTGGAGACTATTTGTGAGGCCTGGGCAGCTGTGCTTTGTTCTGAGCTCTTAAACTGCGATAACAATGTTGTCCTCCCTCACAGGAATTCAGTGGTGATAAACACATGAAAGACCTCTGAGATTCTCCAGTAGTACAGAGGCAGATAAGTTCCAACACAGACTGAGAGAAGAGTGGGTTTATGTATAAGCGCCAGAAAAATTTAGTGTTCTGAAATCCAGAAATCTAAGTTTTCTTTCAAAAATCAGGGGAAAAAATCACATTTTACCTCTAATAAATCTTCACTTTCCTTCCCACTTTAATTCCTTCCTCCCTTCTTTTCCTGGTGTACATTTTAACGTGGAATTTGAAGAAGATATAGAACCCCAATAATTTCAAATAAGAATGTAATCTTTTTACAGGAAGCCTTGATTTATAAAACCAACTCCCTGAGGTACAGACAGGTTTATCATTCTGCTATAAATGTCTGAATGCATAATGGAATGCAGACTCTAATTTCTATAATGTGTTTGGATGATGCATGGCTCATTGAGAGCTGCAGATGAAGCCAAAGGAGAAATCTCAAACAAATTCTTTTGAAATTTCGGTCATCTAATGCATTATTAAGTATTTCAGATAACAGGCAAAAGTGCCACACAATCTTGTGAAGTTGGAAGAGAGTTCATAAGTTAACATTTGACTGCTATTTAATCTAGAATAATAAAGTTGCTTTTGCTTTCAAGACGTTACAAGTACCAACAGAAATGCAGACCCCAATGGTTTAGACTGGAGTCAGCTTTTCATGAGAAATAGGAATTATTTATGGTTATGATATTGTTATGTTTGATTAACAATGTACATAGACACTAGTCAGGTCTAACACAAGGGTAACAAAGGTTTGGTATGATATTTAATTGAATGCACACTTTGGAGGCTCTGTTTTCCCACTGAAATCATTTGTACAAATAAGTCTTGATTATGATTGGATTTACACTCACTATTAGAAACCCATCCAGATAGCTTCTTTCTTCTATTTTCTCCTTTCTTTCTTTAAGTGCTGAATTGTTTGAGCTATTTCAAACAAAAGAAACTGGTTTTAATTAAAGCACAGTTAGAATATAAAATGTGTAAGTCCTATTAAAGTGTCTGGGAAAGACTGTTTCAATGTATAGATGCTATTCCTTTGTTGCTAACTCTTGTGATGTTATCAGAAGTCTGGTAATATTTGATGTTCTTCTTGAAATCCTATCTTATGTAGTATTTTAACAATCTCCATTTTCCTTTCAAAGAATAGATTCAGGTCCCCATGTTTGATGAGGACATTTTGAAAGTTTGATCTCTTGTGTACCTTAAAGACCACAAAGCCAGAAGGCAGTTAAGAGAACTCAACAGTCATTGTTTTAAAGACCGCTATTTTAAGACAATTTCATGGTTTATGGAGCCTGATTCATGAGCCTGGAATGTCTGGGTTTGGCCATCTTGCCTGCATTTTACGATTTCAAACGATCTCAGTATCCGTAGGACCCTTCCAGCCTACTGCTTTCCCTGAAAAAGGTTGGGACTCAATTGCCCTTTTTGCAACAAGTCAGCTCCTTAAAGCAAAACTCACTGCAAAGGGACAAACCTTGTCCTGCTACACGTGAGAGTGTCCTGAATGCGGCACAGGTGACCGCGGCTGCAGCCTGGGAGCTGTCATGGCCGTTTTCTTTGGTCCCTGTGAAATGCTCCAGTGACAGAGCAGTCTTGATACACAGGCCAGACTCACACATGCCCTGTCATTCAGTGCAATAGGATCAGTTTTTCTGCATAAGCCTTTCATGTCTCACACTCATGCAACATCTGCGAAGTAGCTATTCAACTGAGAAGGATGAAGGAAAGGACAGTATAGACAGAACTGATCTGACAAAATTTCTATTTCTTCCCCAACTCCACTAATTTTCTTTCTACCTTTGAAAGCTACTGCAGATGACTGACAACATGCTTGACAGCTTTACCTGACAGTTTAACTGATTCAAACCTGAACTAGGCTTAATGTCCACTGGTTTACAGGCCTGCATTTGGAAAGTCAGATGAAATGAACTCCAATTGCAAATGAGCACCTCTGTCACTTTTAGTGGCAGCACTCCCAACACCTGGTGTTTAAACTCTGATTACTAATAAAGAAATGGCCGGGCTGTTGGAGACGGAGCATTATTTATTGTTCAGGTGCTTCCACTTAAACACTGTTGGTTGTTCAGCTAACTTTGCTTGCCCTGAGTGTGAAGACTGTCTATATAAAAACACACAGATGTGTTGCTACCAGGACTGAAGAGAGTTCCCAATCCCATTCATTTGCCATGAAAGCCATGTGAACTCCTGGTTTGTCTTTTGGTGCCTTACATCTTTGAAAATGATTCATAAGTCAAAAATAAGAAAAGTATATATCTATTGGCTCTGGGATAGCAGACTGAAGAGATTCAGCAAATCCATAGGCCTCACTAGTCTCAATCCTCTGGGCCTGAGCACCACTTATGTGGAGTCTTTAGCCTCAGTTGTGTGCTCTGAAAAATATTTGGTAATTCAGGGGTCTCTCTGGATGGTCAGGCTTGGAGAGACAGCAAGTAAAAGGCTGCTGGAGAGCCTTGGAGCAACTGGAATAGCTATCACAGTGCTGGGCAAAACTGACTTTGCACCTCTTCCTGTTTTGCATGGTTTGTCCAAGCAGAATACATGAGTTCTACGTTCTCCTTATACCCTTGAAAGTGTTGGTTACAACCCATAACTCCAAGGGATTGTCTGAACTATTGGCAATCTGGAGAAAAAAACCCTCCTTTCTTTAAAGCACAGCCTTTGTAGCAATAGGAAATTTCACACTACAGGGTCCAAAGGAGAAGAGGAACTTTGACCAAAATGTCATTTGAAGGTTCAGTTTGTTCCTCTC
The DNA here is from genome assembly GCA_034781795.1 of Crypturellus tataupa. Taxonomy (NCBI): domain Eukaryota; kingdom Metazoa; phylum Chordata; class Aves; order Tinamiformes; family Tinamidae; genus Crypturellus; species Crypturellus tataupa. The sequence continues at coordinate 2,307,454 of JAWLRI010000918.1, read as the reverse complement.
TTGAAAAGGTTTGTACTGCTGCTATTGTTGTTTACCTTCAAAGAAGCTTTGTCTGCTTCTCCAGTTCTTCTGAGAATAAAATGACAGTCCTCAGAGGGTGGGAAGTATGAGAGGCTGGAAATTCGTGGAAAATACATGTCTTCTTGGGGAATTTAGATCTTCCAGAACATTATCTATCATTAAGAAGCTTACTTTTAGGAAGTAAAAGTAAGGCTGGACCAAGGCAAGGGTCTTCGCTGGGCCATGAGTGCTACCACTCTGTCTCGCTTAAGCTTTGCTTCCTCCCTGATCACATTATGTGGTACAAAGGAAGGAAAGCACCTTGGACACCACTCCCTGTTGCGTATGCTCTCCAGGAACATAAAGAGATGTCTGCTGTTCATAGCCTTGGTGGTTAGCTGACCTCCCCAAGAATGAAAGCAAAGCTGCTGCGGATGGCCGGCGTAGCCAAAGTTGCAGCTCTTTGTCCTGCACTCTTAACAGATGACCCCAAGAACCACGCTCATGTATTCGCTCCCTCATATGCACTGAAGTATAAAGGAAAAAGAGCACAAATAAGTCCATGTAGTCTGTTTGTGTAGCCCTAGAGATTCAGATAAAGAAAAACAAACATAACCTTTTCAGCTGTTCCTCACAAGGGAAAAAGAAAATGAAACATTTGATTATAATTGTTTTAATGAGCTTTGATTCAAAATGAAGTCATAATGGTCTGGTTAAAAAATATGCTGTTAATGAGCTTATATTTCTATCAAAGTGTGCAAGATGCAAAATTCTCTGAGGATAAAATTAAACAGCAAGCAATATTTATTCACTGATAAATAAAATCTTGCTTATTCTTTGAAAAAAAATAGCATTGCTAATAGTAGTGGTGGTAGGAGTAGTAGTGACAATGGCAGTGTCAGTAAAACTGGTAGGAGCATGGTGGTTATAGAGTAACCAGATGGTTTATATTAGAGTTTCCCATAAAATTAGAGAAATGGCATCTACAATTCCTGCTTCTGCAGCTCTTAAGCCTGAACTTAGAGGTATTGCAAAATTCAGACTTGACTGTAGTCCACCTCTAAATATTATAAATGCCTCCCATAACTTTGTTTTTTTGTGGTAAAGTATCCCTTTAGCTTCATAAAAAATGGCTGGTAAAAAAAATAAAGATATGGAGGGCTGTGGAGGGGTGAAAAGTGGCCATTAGAGGAGTGATGTATGTTCCTGTGACGAGCACTAGCTCTGGAAAAGGGTGCCTATATGTATTGTACATTTGTTTTGTTACACTATGACACAGCTTTCCATGCCCAGATCCCACGCAGGAACCCAGCTTGCCTCAAACCTTGGGAGTCCTGCAGTGATTCTGCCCTGTGTTTATTGACAGGATACCCATTTTCGGCAAAGATGTTCAATATAATGACGATTTCCCTTCATGTGCTGCAGAGGGTAATAGGATAATATGCGAGAATACAAGAATATGTTTCATTCTGACTCAGAATGTTTTTGTTCTGATTCAGATCTAATTTCTCTCCTCTAGATTTCTGTATTGAAGTATTACTTAGCATTACTTTGTGTAGTGTGTTACCTTTCAGTGCAACCAGTCACTCTCATGTGAGTTGATTTGCTTAATCAGGCTCTATCTAAACAATAGAACTTGTCTTATGTAAAGAGAGACAGTTACAATCTGTTGTGTTTGTAGTTTCTGTTGTAAAATGGAAACAACAAAAAGACACAACTTTAGCAGAATGGATTTCATTTCAAGACAAATTCATAATTATATTAAAATATAAAATTTAATTAATGGAATGCAGGAAGAAAGCAAAATTCATCTCTGTGAATAATGTCAGTAATGTTACTGAAATATTTGCTGTAAAACCATAAGAATTAAAGGGAAAGCCATGACTGGATTACATAGATAGAAGAACCTTCCCAAAAAACTAACTTAATAAATAAGGTATGAAAAGTATTTAATTGAATTTTAGCTGCCCCAAATCCTGAATCAACATGACCGGGAAGAGGCTTCAGATTACAAATTTAGAAGTTTCTTTTACTTTTTTTCCGTGAACATATATTTTTTTTCAGGGTGTATTATATACATTCACAATATGAGTTACTTAAAGCAAGAAAAGAGAAGCTAGAACTCAGGGCAGGTACATGACTCGCTTGTTAGCTCACGAGGAAGCACATTTACAGCAGAGCTTTCTGAAGTCCTGCTGTGCTTGACTCATCTTATCCTTAATTATTGTCCTTTGCAGTGCCCAGTCCTGTTTGTTCCTCAGCACCGAGGAACTTTGGGCTTTCTGTTTCTGTTTTTTTGTTTTTAAGTCTGCAGCCATATCACTTTCCCCTTTTTCTTTTTCACCTGAACACATTGTCAAGGACTATTTATCGACCCAACTTCAACCAGCCATTAAAATAAAGAACAAGCTGCTCCCAGAATGATAATTCTACTTAGGAATGGATGGATTCTCCCCAGCTTAAAAATCTGAAAGGTGCGGGATATGGTCTGCTCTAAGCTACACGTTGCCATGGTTACCTTCTTCTGCAGCTCAGATGGGGGATAGGGGCCAATTATCAAGTTTTGTTTGCTTGATTTTAAGTAGTTTGTTACCTGGATACTCAACAAATAAGAAAACTGAAAAAAGACTTGTTTTCTTCTTCCTTAACTGAGGAAAAGAGAAAACAGTCATACCTGGATGTTAAAAATTCAACAACATTCAGATTCTTAGTTACACAGTGAAAGCACTTTTGAACTGTTTCCTTTAGAGAAGGTTAGAAAGAGGCCTTGAATAGATTTTGCACTCATATTATGATGTGAAATTGTGGGAAAAGCAATTGATCACATAATATCAATGCAAACCTCAATGCAGGACTGAGGAGGCAGGTTAAGGAATGATATTATTTATCTTTATCTAAACAACAGGGATGTTTCTTACAAGGATCACTTGGGTATTCTCTTTAATTAGTAAAAGAAAAGACCCTTTTTGCTGGGCTGTGGCACACTGATGTTTCCCAGTGTCATTCATATTCCTGCTTCTTAAAGAGCTTCTGAGGATGCTGTGTTTGGTACCATTCTCCGAGGCTTAATCAGAAGCTGCGGTGAGACAGTAAAGATGGAAGAGTGAAGCAGGGAGGAGGACGTGAGGGAGAACAGGACAAAATTAAAATACCATCCTGTCAGTGTCCCTAATAGTTTATATGGGCAATGACAGAACAGTATTTTAATTTTTATCTAGTCTCCTTGCTTCTCATTTATTCCATCTCCTGCTTGTTATCGAAGTTTCAGATTAAACTTAAAGATATGAATGTATTGCCATAATAAATTTATAAGAGGATATTTAAAGAGCAAAGATTTGAATGACACAAATGAACCTCAGTGTAGCAGAGCTGCAGAAAGGATTTGCAGAGAGATGCCACAGCAGTCAGAAATGACTGCTAGGATCTCCTTAATTAAAAAAAAAAAAAAAGGGGGACTGGAATGCAATAGGCAAAGAAGGTGTTTCATATAATTTTAGGTTTAACTTAAAATTATTAATGCTATTTTAAATAATCTTTAAAAAGATTAATAAAAACTAGTCTAAAGTACATTATTGAAATGTAAGCTCATTATTTAGAACATGGGAAAACTCAGGTGTTAAAAAAGGCACAAAAATTTCTAATATACACCTAAAATTTCAGCTGTTTTCTCTCCATCTGTGAAGCACCACTTATTTCCACAAATGGCATGAAAAAGAATGGGGTTTTTTTGGCAATGCAGTCTTCAGATCTGATATTGTTTTCTCCTAATGAATAAACTGAATCGCTTTGAGCAAAACAGGGAGCTGCTACTTGACGGCAAAGCCTTTTGGTTCTTGCTTCCTGAAATGAGAGGTGGTCCTGTTTATGACTAACTAGTTTGCGATTTGTTTAAATTACAAGGGGCAATCACGGAACATGGCATTTCTT